>JANJGK010000038.1:17559072-17804072 GCA_039081455.1 Macrobrachium rosenbergii | reverse complement strand
GTGTGAAATGTATTCCATTATCAGTCTGTTGTGTGAAATGTATTCCATTATCAGTCTGTTGTGTGAAATGTATTCCATTATCGGTCTGTTGTGTGAAATGAATTCTATTATCAGTCTGTTGTGTGAAATGAATTCCATTATCAGTCTGTTGTATGAAATACATTCCATTATCAGTCTGTTGTATGAAATACATTCCATTATCAGTCTTGTATGAAATACATTCCATTATCAATCTGTTGTATGAAATGTATTCCATTATCAGTCTGCTGTGTGAAATGTATTCCATTATCGGTCTTTTGTATGAAATGTATTCCACTATGTCTGTCGTATGAAATGTATTCCATTATCAGTCTGTTGTGTGAAATGTATTCCATTATCAGTCTGTTGTATGAAATGTATTCCATTATCAGTCTGTTGTGTGAAATGTATTCCATTATCAGTCTGTTGTGTGAAATGTATTCCATTATCAGTCTGTTGTGTGAAATGTATTCCATTATCAGTCTGTTGTATGAAATGTATTCCATTATCAGTCTGTTGTGTGAAATGTATTCCATTATCAGTCTGTTGTGTGAAATGTATTCCATTATCGGTCTGTTGTGTGAAATGAATTCTATTATCAGTCTGTTGTGTGAAATGAATTCCATTATCAGTCTGTTGTATGAAATACATTCCATTATCAGTCTGTTGTATGAAATACATTCCATTATCAGTCTTGTATGAAATACATTCCATTATCAATCTGTTGTATGAAATGTATTCCATTATCAGTCTGTTGTGTGAAATGTATTCCATTATCGGTCTTTTGTATGAAATGTATTCCACTATGTCTGTCGTATGAAATGTATTCCATTATCAGTCTGTTGTGTGAAATGTATTCCATTATCAGTCTGTTGTATGAAATGTATTCCATTATCAGTCTGTTGTGTGAAATGTATTCCATTATCAGTCTGTTGTGTGAAATGTATTCCATTATCGGTCTGTTGTGTGAAATGAATTCTATTATCAGTCTGTTGTGTGAAATGAATTCCATTATCAGTCTGTTGTATGAAATACATTCCATTATCAGTCTGTTGTATGAAATACATTCCATTATCAGTCTTGTATGAAATACATTCCATTATCAATCTGTTGTATGAAATGTATTCCATTATCAGTCTGTTGTGTGAAATGTATTCCATTATCGGTCTTTTGTATGAAATGTATTCCACTATGTCTGTCGTATGAAATGTATTCCATTATCAGTCTGTTGTGTGAAATGTATTCCATTATCAGTCTGTTGTATGAAATGTATTCCATTATCAGTCTGTTGTGTGAAATGTATTCCATTATCAGTCTGTTGTGTGAAATGTATTCCATTATCAGTCTGTTGTGTGAAATGTATTCCATTATCGGTCTGTTGTGTGAAATGAATTCTATTATCAGTCTGTTGTGTGAAATGAATTCCATTATCAGTCTGTTGTATGAAATACATTCCATTATCAGTCTGTTGTATGAAATACATTCCATTATCAGTCTTGTATGAAATACATTCCATTATCAATCTGTTGTATGAAATGTATTCCATTATCAGTCTGCTGTATGAAGTGCATACCATTATCAGTCTGTTATATGAGATACATTCCGTTATCAGTAACTTGTATGAAGTGTATTCCATTGTCAGTCTGTTTTATGAAATGTATTCCATTATCATTCTGTTGTATGAAATGTATTCCATTATCGTCCTCAGCCCATTGGGGACAAACACCATTGAACAAGAAGTATGTGTAAATAATAAAATTCTTATCTTCTTGCTGAGTCTACAGTATTTTAAATTGTAAGGGTACTGTGTTCACCTTTTCATAATTGAATATGGCGTCAGTGACTCATAATTACATTAAAAATCACTGCTCATTTGCATATTTGCCATCTTCACTAGACCAATAAACTTCTTCTTTTCATCTGATTGGGTCTATAGTATTTTTAGGTTTAAGGGTAATGCATTAGTTCACCTTTTCATAATTGAATATGGCGTCATTGACTCATTATAACATCGAAAAATCTCTTGCTCATTTGCATATTTGTTATCCTCAATAGACCGATAATACGTTTTGACCCCGTAGCGGGGCAGTGCCGTCAGTGCACCTCATGCGGTGCCCTGTAGGCATTACTTAAGGTTCTTTGTAGCGTGCCTTCGGCCCCTGGCTGCAACCCCTTTCATTCCTTTTACTGTACCTCCTTTCATATTCTCTTCCAAATTAATGTCCTCAACCCTCTCCTAACAATTTATTCAAACCTTTTACTGTCAATTTCCCTTTCAGTGCCGAATGACCTCATAGGTCCCAGTGCTTACATTCAGTATTCAAAATACGTCTTGAGTCATTTCGAAAGCAAAACAACATCGGTTTATTAGAGAAATATAAAGGCAAAAAAAAAAAACACACAGATGACACTGGCGGAGTAGACTCTTCCTCTCAGGGCCTAGAGGATGGTCGATATGTTCTAGAAATGTTGTAGAGACTCGTCTAAGAATGAAGTTATTGTTAGGTGTGTGGATGATGGCGTAGCAGGCCGATTTGTGAATAGGGGGAGGTCGTCTGGAGCGGCTATTGTTGTCGGGAAGGTTGGAGGAACGGAAGTTCCGGAAAGGGAGGGAGGGAGGGAGGGAACTCTTGATGGGATGGAGAGAGAGGGAGATGGGAAGAGAGGGAGGGGGGGGGGAGATGGGAAGAGAGAAAACGAGAGAGTGAGGGAGGTGGGAAGAGAGGGAGAGAGAGATGAGAAGAGAGAGAGAGAGAGACTAAGACTAAGACTATCATCATTCCATATTGACAATATCATCATATTTTCCCCGCCTAATGCCCCGTGTGCACGTTGTCTCTTTCGCCGCCCTGTTGGCGAAGCTATTAATTGACAGTTCGTGCCCTAAGCGTCCTCATTTGGGAGCCCTAAACGCAAGTCGTTAACGTCATTCTCGAGCGTAATTGGTCGGGAGAGCATAGTTATAAGGCAGTAGACTACTCGGCGAAGATGCGAGCCATTAGTCGCCGATTCCCTTGAACGAAATGAAGAGAAGACCCTTTTTTGTTCAACAGGATAGGCGGTGCTGCTACTGATATCTGCCATCCATTTACTGCATTTGACTCCTCAGGGGATAGTACTAAACGCGGCGAAACAGCGTTGGCGAGTCACTGTCTCGCCGTGTTTAGTACTAGCCCCTTGGGGATCAAAGAGTTTTGTGTATAGTTTGAGGAAGTAGTTGCCATAGGTCTTGATTGGGTTGTTTGGTAGATATAGTATCCTAATTTTTGATAGGTCGCGAATGGCTCGGAAGATATACTATAGTAGCACCGGATAGGGGACCATTCGTGCAAAAGGGGACATTCGCTGAAGTGTCTAGTACTATATAGGGACACCTCTGGCCATACCTTGATGGCTTATGATTAAGCTAAGTTTATTATTATTATTATTATTATTATTATTATTATTATTATTATTATTATTATTATTATTCAGAAGATGAACCCCATTCGTATGGAACAAGCCCACCAAAGGGGCCATTGACTTGAAATTCAAGCTTCCAAAGAATATGGTGCTCATTCGAAAGAAATAAAAGAAGCTAAGGGGAACACAGAAAGAGGAGATAAATCGTTAGAAAACCAGGTAAATTAATAAATATATAAATACATAAAAATGTAAGTAAATTATTAAAATACAAGGAGAATTGTATAATAGATTTTACAGTAAAACACAACCTGTTATTTTATCGATCATATTCTCTTTCTTCCATCTTGCTGTCCACCTTCTCCTAACAATTGATTCATAGTGCAACTGCTTTGAGGTTTTCCTCCTTTCAAGCCTTTCTACTCTCAATTTCCCTTTCAGCTGAATGACTTCATAGATCCCAGCGCTAGGCCATTGGCCTAAATTCTATATTCCATTCCATTCCATTCCAAGAGAAATTGTTTTACTTGTTTTGACAAAATAGAAAGTGATGAGAGTTGCTTATCTCCGCATTAAGCTTTGCGTCGGGCCACTGACATTTTCCGAGTAAAGGCTGCTTTGAAAATACGACTTGCATTTATTGTAGCGAAATGTCAAATGCTGAAACATACGTACCGGGGTCTAAGCGATGTCAGGCAGGGCAGCCGATCGAGACCACAGGTCTACCCCAAAGACAAATCAAAAAGTCCTTCAAAAGAAGGCATCGTGCTTACCCCATACTAAAATGGGAATAAAAGCACGTTAAAAGAAGAAGAAGAGGTATAGAAGGCGTCATGCCACAAGAACGTGGCCTACCTTATAAAGTGTGATTCCGTTGGTAGACTCCATATTGAACTCAGTTCCTTGAGCTTTTTCAAATGAAGACGAGTTTCTCTTAAGCGGGAGCTTCTAGTCGAGGTTCTGTCAAGTTTTCTCAATTTGTATATCATAAGGTGAACTTGATTTTCGTCTCAGAGTGAACTAGGATTTGGAATTTGATCTTTATTCACATTTCGATGCTGAATTGTAAATGTTCTCTGACCCTCGGCTGGTGAATTTCATCTTTTATCAGTTCTGGCGCGAAGTGCATTCTGCATTTGAGGTGGGGCCTGAACGCTCTCTCTCTCTCTCTCTCTCTCTCTCTCTCTCTCTCTCTCTCTCTCTCTCTCTCTCTCTCTCTCTCTCTCTCTCTCTCTCTTTAGTTTCAGAGCTGACTTCACCTCTTGATTAGTTTAAGAACTGATTTCACTTTAGTTTCAGAACTGCCTTCACTTCTTGTTTAGTTTCAGAACTGATTTCACTTGTTTAATTTAAGAACTGACTTCATTCTCTTTAAACGTCTGTATATTTGTAGTTTTTTCTGTGACTCTTCGCTTAATTCACGTATGACATTTTATTTCTGAGCGTCATAATTATCCAGCATTAAAGGTCGACGATTGTGTGTCGACCTTTATCATAAGTTTTAAGTTTTCTGTAAAAGAAATTATTGTGCCGGCTTTGTCTGACCGTCCGCACCTTTTCTGTCCGCCCTCAGATCTTTAAAAACTCCTAAGTCTAGAGGGCTGTAAATTAGAATGTTGATCATCCACCCTGCAACCATCAAACATACCAAATTGCAGCCCTCTAGCCTCAGTAGTTTTTTATTTTATTTAAGGTGAAAGTTAGCCATGATCGTGTTGAGCTTACTGATTCTGCTATTAAAAAAAATTTATGAAAACTCGACAGATCATAAAGGAAATCTAGACTGCCATTTCTCTTTCAGAATGTAGGTCGAGGTCTCACTCTGAAGTCATTATGGCTTATTGAAATACCTTTGCATACTAGTTATTACTAAAGGGAAGCTTTGCATCGGTAAACTCACATATTCCTACCCATAGGGGCTAGCGCGCGCCGTCAGTGCACCTCGCGTGGTGCACTGTAGGCATTTTTCAAGATTCCTTCCTTAGGCCCTTAGCTGCAACCCCTTTCATTCCTTTGACTGTACCTGTCCATATTATCTTTCTTCCATCTTACTTTCCACCTTCTCTAACAATTGTTTTATAGTGCAACTGCTTTGAGGTTTTCCTCCTGTTACACCTTTCAAACCTACCTACTCTCAATTTGCCTTTCAGCACTGAATGACCTCATAGGTCCCAGCTTAGCTTGCTTGGCCTTTGGCCTAAATAGTAATTGTATGGTTTCGTTTTGTTCGTTCGCTGACTTATTGAATTGAATTGAATGTAACTTTAGGCCAGAGGCCAAGCACTGGAACCTATGAGGTCATTCAGCGCTGAAAGGAAAATTGAGAGCAAAAAGGTTTGAAAGGCGTAACAGGAGGAAAACCTCGCAGTTGCATTATGAAACACTTGTTAGGAGTTGGAAGAACGTAAGTGTGAAAGGAGGTACAGTAAAATGAATGGAAGGGGTTGGTGCAGCTAGGGGCCGAAGGGACGCTGCAAAGAACCTCGAGTAATGCCTACAGTGCACCGCGTGAGGTGCACTGAAGACACTACTCCCCTGGCGGGCCCTGCCTGGAATCTTAGATGGTGAACATTTGAACAATCACTGGCGCCGTGTGTTAAGCCTGCGGGAAAATCTTGCCTTATTTTATTTACAATATTTGTAGCTTTCGCTTTCGAAATCTTCGGTAGTATTTAGTTTTCTGTTAAAGAAAACTATTGTGCCGGCTTTGTCTGTCCGTCCGCACTTTTTTGTGTCCGCCCTCAGATCTTAAAAACCACTGAGGCTAGAGGGCTGCAAGTTGGTATGTAGATCATCCACGCATCAGTCATCAAACATACCAAATTGCAGCCTTCTAGCCTCTAGTTTTTATTTTATAAAAGGTTAAAGTTAGCCATGATCATGCTTCTGGCAACGATATAAGATAGGCCACCACTGGCCGCCATGGTTAAAGTTTCATGGGCCGCGGCTCATACAGCATTTTACCGAGACCACCGAAAGATAGATCTATTTCCGGTGGCCTTCATTATACACAGTAGCGGCTGTAAAGAAAACTCGCTTGCGCCGAAGAAACTTCTGCGCATGTTTTACTTTTTTTTTTTTTATGTAGTTCCTTGTATTACTGGCCTAGATATTTAAGGCAGTTTCGCTGAATGTAGATTCAAAATCAGCTCATCTTTCAAGGTTAATCTTGGAAACCAGTTATTTGCAAAGATGAGACAGTGATGTTCGCTAAATCATTCATTTTGGTTTCTTCTTATTCTTCACATATATAAACGCCAGACTTCCTGCTGTGCTCATTCCAATCTCTCTCTCTCTCTCTCTCTCTCTCATTAAGTCTTGTGTCTTTATCCTCCAACTGCCAGTTATTACTTTTTTAATATATATATATTATATATATATATATATATATATATATATATATATATATATATATATATATTATATATATATATCACACACCTGAACAGAGGCGCACAGTGTAAATTAACACAGTAAATATTTGTAACGAGAAACTCAATGCAGGAGAGGAGTCTTTTTTTTATTTATTTATTTATTTTCTAATCCCAAGCAGCGCCGACCGATGCGCCGTTTGAAAAGTAGAAACTTCTCAAGTGGCAGAATCAATTAGGGTGAAAAAATATTCCGGTCCGGAATTAAAAGAAATGAAGAGAGACGTCTTTTTTTTTTTCTTTTTTTTGGAAGAGCAGAGTTGTTCTTCCTCCTCCTCCTCCAGAACTTTTGCTTTTGAGAGGAACAGACAAGAGATTCGTTTAATCAGGATAGGAAGCGAGTTCAAATTAACATTTCAGTTTACGGGAGAGATTGCTCTCTCTCTCTCTCTCTCTCTCTCTTTAGAGTAACTGATGCCTCTTGGAAAGGTACGATGCTTTGGCTATGCCCAGGGATATTCGTTCATCATCATCATCATCATCTCTCTCTCTCTCTCTCTCTCTGTCACATACATCTGATGATGTCATTGCTATTATCCCTTTAAGTTTTTTACCTCTCTCTCTCTCTCTTGAATAACTGATATCTTCTCGAGATGTACCGTATTTGTGCTGTGCCGAGGAATATTCGTAAATCATTCTCTCTCTCTCTCTCTCTCTCGAATAAGCGATGCTTTTGCTATACCGAGGTGATAATCGTTAATCATTAGTACTCTTATATATATATATATATATATATATATATATATATATATATATATATATATATATATATATATATATGCATGCACGCACTGGTATGCTTGCAGTCACATTCTCTTCGCGCTCGATATCCGCCATTGTGGGCCAACGGACTTGGTACTAATGTGTTTACACACGAAAATTCCCATTAGTGCTTTACCCTGCCGAGAGGTGCATCTTGACAAAGTGGAAAGGCACTTGAACCGGGATTGCTTTCTCTCTCTCTTTCTCTCTCTCTCCACTTCATATGTTTGAATCTGATTAATTAATCTCCTCCAATATTAGGACGCTGATGATCGCTTCTGATAAAACTCGAAGGGTCTACACTGCTGCCTTATATATGTGTTTACTCTGTATGTATAAAATCGCCTCTTCACATTTTCCTTTCGTAAATTTAAAGAAAATTGCCTCCGTTAACCTACGAAGTGAATTGTGTCTGGTAGCGAGATGACTGTCGTGGGTCGCAACCAGGGGAAGGGGGTAATGTCTTGGGTTGCAACCTCATCCCCGGAAGACTTGCTCAGAACCGGTGACTAACTCCTGGAGCACCCCTCCCCCTCCCCCGGTCTAAAAACTAGGGCAAATGTGGCTACCGTACATGTTTGCCTCAAGGGTGAAAGAAAGCTTTATTTGTCAATAAAATTCCAGGGTGGTTTTTTTTGTATCATATGCAAATATAAAAAAATCTTTGCAAATATCATTCATCATCTCGCATCGATAAGCCATCCATTACTGAGACTCCAGTCACACACTGCGAGTTTCTCTCTCTCTCTCTCTTCATTTTTCTTCCCTTAAACACCCCGAAATTTTTCTGCCGGAAATAATTGATTTTGTTTCCTTAAACGAACCCTCCAGAGTCCTTGGCATATCCCATTATAGAGTGATCTGCATTCTCAGTCAAAAATCTGGTCTCCAATTTAGGTTCTTTTGTTGCTGAGAAGGGAGGGAGAGAGGGAGGGAAGAAGGGAGGAGTGGAATGGAAAGAAATGAAATGAAATGAAAGGAGGAATCGAAGAAAAAACTGGAAGTTTGGAGATATTGGCGAAGGAAATCATCAGCTCTGTTCTTGACCAGAATGAAAATGTATCTACACACACACACACACACATAAAAAAAAACCCTGCCTAGGAATTATTTGAATGACCTCATCGAAAGGTTCGGTTATCACTGTGTAAGTTTTATACCGAATTTAATATTCGGTAATGTTCATTCTTTCACTCGGTTTTCCTCCCCAGAGCAACTGGCAGTTCCCAATCTGTCTGTTCAGTAGATGATAAGGATTGAACCGTCTACTGTTTTTGAGAGTTGACTCGAAAACCTGCTTGTTGGCAAGATAGTCATCTTTTTTTTCTTTTTTTAATACTTGTAACTCAAGATATAACGTTACAAACAGACAAAGATGAATACATAACCTCCCGTTCACCACGGTTGTGGTTCATTTAATTTTCGCAGCTGTGTTCCTGTTTGTTGCTTTGGAGAGAAAATACAGTCAATTTTTGTTTAACGTGACCCATTTGTTACTCACTTCAGCAAATTGTAAACATTGAAAAGCTGAAACCCGTTATTTTTTTTTTTTTTTTTTGTTAATGTGCATTTGTTACCTGCAAAATATAGGGGGAAAAATTTACAGGTCTTTTGTTTTGGCCGCAACATAAAATGGCGTGTTTTGCATACCAAAAACATTACTAGGCCTACTAGATAAGCTTCATACTTCGACTGTTATCATAACATGGGTACGCATTAATAACTGCAATAAATTATGTACAGACCTACAACACACTGGGCCTTCTAGGCAAATTTCGTACTTTGAGTATTTTCGTGACATGGATATACATTAATTACGATCATATATAGACCTAAAACACACTAGGCCTATTAGTTAAGTTTCATATTTTGACTATTGTCGTGACACGGATATGCATTAATAACTACGATAGCGCACAGACCTACGACGCTTGTACAAATTCCATTTACATTTTTTCTTCTTTTCCAGACGAAGTACAAAACGGGGAAGAACGATCGGCTTCCAACATGTTGGAAACTGCAGCTGCAGCTGTGCGTTCAGTGGACACAGCGCGTGGCTGGTGGGCAGGAATCGCCGATGCCCATTGCAAGAGCTTCGATACCCAGGATAACAGCCAGTGTTGGAATGGTGTCCGAATTGGCCCGTAAGTTTTTCCTCTCTCTCTCTCACCTGATGTAGTTGCTGTTCTCCCTCTCATTTGGTCTGTGTGGCTAAGTAAAGGTAATTTTTGCACCCGAGTGCCTTTCCCATGTAATGCAATGAGGCACATATAACACTTTCACACTGAGAAAAGTGTGGTGAAGGGTGTAGTGCGAATACAGGAAGTGTGCACGGATTATTGTACCTGTAAATAAATGCAAAGACATATTACAGAATCTGGGTCTTTACCATTTATATTTTCACTGCAAGTACAAAACATGTAGTCATATTTTCAGACATCTGATGGAGGGTCATTTGTCTTAGGACTGTTTCACCTGCTCCAGAATTTGTGAGCTCGTCCCTTCTATTTTGGGCACTTACTTGCACAGGGATACAGCAAAAGCTAATTTGGAATAATACAGTTTTGGATTCGAAGAATATGAATGATTATTTCCGTAGTTCGTGATTTTCAAAAAACCACTTGATGTCCATTTCTGCCCTGAAACCATTACCTTCGTAAGGTTTTTAAGTAAGCTTTTCCCTTAATGAGGTTAAGACTTAATGCACTTTTCTTGGTCACGTCCTCTTTCTGCAACAACTCACATGAAGTTCATCAAATATAAGTCTTCGTCAGTCATTCCCATTCCCTTCTCATCACATGTCCAAACCATCTAAGTCTTTCAGATCTGCATTTTTTCCTGCCTTTTCACACATCTATCCACCAATTCCTCATTTGTCATACTGTATAATCTTCCCATTGTAGTCCAGCAATGACTTATCATTATCTGATTTCACCATTTGAAATCTCTTATTTTCCTCATCAGTGCCCATGTTTCCTCTGTATATAATACAGGCCTTATGTACTCATTGTAAGTCTTTGCCTCTCTTCTGAAGGATACCCATCGCAACTCACATCTGTAATTAAAAATGTTTTTGTCCCTCCAAAATCTATCATCAGCATTAATTGAAATGCAAAACATCCCTATCCTTCATTGCTTGGTCTTGAAATGGTTGAACATCCGCCAAAGGGCATTCTTGTGAAATAACTGTCTTGTGCAATTTATACAAAGGAAACTTCCAGTAATTTAGAAGGGTATAAAAAATGGCATGGTAAGCCAAAATCCCAAAAAATATGACTCCCTTAGGTAGTTTCACATAGCTAGAAGATAATGTTGGCTGATAGGATACATTTTCAGAATTTTTGTTGCCTTGGTATGCAACATGTTTCATGCATAAATGGCAGTACTATGCTAAAAATACATTGGAGACTATCATTACATGCACCAAGCCACGCATTCAGCAGATACTATGATGTCTTGACAGTGATGGTAGCATTTTACCCCAAGTGAGGGGCCTAAAGGAACACAAAGCATTAAAATCAAAATCTCACTCCTGATTAGCTTCAGAATAGTACAGTGCAGTAATACAAGGAAGAGGAATCCTTTTGGTTTTAGTTATCAGCATATAGTACCGGTAACTGTTCATCCATGACTTACGAGGAAAAACATCAGCCTCCTAAATCCAGGGCCACTTGTTTTCAAAGCAGCTTTGAAAGCTTCATCCTTTCGCTTGTAATTTGCATACTGTTTTTCCAAGAAACGAGGAGCATGAATGAATAAATCATGAAACTTATAATAATCCCAGGTAACTGGGCACTTTCTTATTTACCATGTCTTAGCACAGTTATACAGCAAACTTGCTGCTCATTTTAGATTGTAGTGTACAGTGTTTTTCTTGTCTATCAAACAAGCAGGTGAAGTGGCTACCTGATATCTTATCCTGTTTTAGAGACCTTACCAGATGCTTTTGACGAACTTGAGTGGCGTAATCACATTGACAACATAACTTTTAAAATTCCCCTTTCACGAGTAGAACAGTGTATATAAGAGTGATTGATAACTTCATACACTTCACAGTAAAAGTAAGTGAAACTCTGCAAAAGAATCCAAGTAATAATTTCAAAGTCCATAAATGAAACACACCAGGGCAGTGGGCTAGTTAACTATTGAAATAGCATTCTCTTGTAGTAATAAACTTTGACATCAAGAAAAATTCAGTTAGCTTCCTCTTTTTTGGTACTTTGAGTATTTGTATGATATTTTCTGCTGGCTACCTTTCCAGTGACTGCACTCAGTCCTATAATGAATCAACTTACATTGATCTTGTAGAGAAAATTTTCAAATGCTAGCACATCTTGTTTTCATGTAATGAATATTTGCATGAAATTACTCTTTTAATGTATAAAGGCTTTGCTTGAACTTCAGTATAATGTAGTACATTTGCATAAAGTTATTGTTAACAAACATGTTCTATGCAACTTCCAGGTACACTAAAATGACTGCTGGTGTGGGTGTGAGCGCACAGAAGTATAACCCAGAGGTGCGCATCGGTCGTCCTGATACTACAGTTTACACATTAGCTGATAAATTACGGCGTGTACGGAGGGTAAGGCCACAAAAGTCTAGCCGTTATATAGCAGAAATGGAAATTGCCCTTTGAACTTGATCCACCCAGACAAATTATCTAATAGGGCTGAAACAGCAGTGTTATAAATATGGCACACATTCAAAATGAAGTAAATAAATCAAGTTCTCTTACTCTTTTTTCTGACTCCAGTAAAGTAAGTTCATTAAGGTAGCATTTTATTGTATACCGTACAGCATTACAAAAAAATTTATATAACTTTATGAAACATAAAGTTAATTTTTCTTGAATGTGACATAATTCATGACACTACTTTTGTTTGTGTGTTTTATTTTAAATTATATCAGATAAAAAAAAATCATTGCAGTTCAGAAGTCCAGAATCTTTTTATGCATTTACCATAGTTAACGCATTGTAATTGTATAATAAGATTTTGACCGTCTTGCAGGAACTCCTGTCTCGCCTAACTTGGCTCCCTGAGGCACATTCTCAGCATCGCAACAGTTATCCCTACCCCGATGGCTCTGGATCTGGGACGCAAGCTGAATACGCTAGAGGCTATGATGGGCCTACCTACGACGAGGATTCATCAGTGTATGGAGCCTTAGGAGATGACGATGATGCTCTTGGATCTGGAGATGGCTCTGGAGACGATATTCCCAAAAAATTAATACCCAAAAAGAGTCGTAAGTGGGATTTTGTTTTTATTTCCATTTATTTAGGCATCGGTTATAGAATACTGAAAGTAGAATGTAAACACCACGGACAGAATCCATACAAAAGGTGATTGAGATGTGTGGTGTGACATTAGGGAAAGGATGAAGAGAAAGGCATGGCAGTATAATCATGATGTACAAGAGAACACTCAAGCTTTGGCAGCAGACAGTGGCCTAAAGGAAGAAGAGAAGGGGAGGCCAGTAGGTAGGGTGACACAGGCGAAGAGGCAGATTCGGAAGGAGTTGGATCAGAAGCTCAACTCACCAGAGGAAAGATTAAAATGTTGTAGTAGTAGAGCAGATGACAAAATATGAATGGAAAAGGGCAGATTTTATAAAAGATGAAAAAGAGAAAATTATAGTCAAAACAAAGGAAATAAAACAATGAAGACAGCACTATTTTAATAAAAACTAGACTCTGACAGTATAGAGGGACTAAAAAGGAATGTAATATCTTAGGCATAACCCTAGGGAAGATTAAATAACCCTGTGACTGTCAAGAGTAACAAAAATTAAACAGCATCCGAAGAACTACCAACTGAAAAGCTGACCAAAATACTTGAAATTATAACAAAGGAAGAGACAGTATCAGAATATAATCATTACTTACTAAACTGCAAAACTGTTAACTGCAAAATGAGACATGAGCCTGCTCAGTGAAAAAGCATTTGCATGCAGTTTGAACTCCTGATATCCCAGCAAGTCTACTGCAAGATTAGGAAGGTTATTCCATAATTTGGTCACAGTTGGCTTAAACCCTACAAAAGAAAAGACAAGGCTGTTAGAATTGACTGCAGATTTAACTACTATGTGGTAGAGACAAGTCTGGGAAGGTCTGAATACAAAGATGATCATGAAAACAAAGTTAACATTTATTCATATATTAATATGAGAGTCAGCCACTGAAGATCTCAACAAGGAACTGTTCAAAACGGGGCAGAATAGAGAAATAAAAACATTTGCTCTGGATAGACAGGCCTCCAAGAATCCTGAATAGCTTTTTCAGTACTGTATACCAATTTGTTGTGCAACTGAAGAAGAGATATATTTCTCAAAAGTGATTATACTGTCAAGAATGATACCTGGATTTATAGCTTAGTTGCAAGTCGTTAAATAAAGACTAAATGAAAAGATCTAGGAGTGAGGCCATAACACAGTGCTCTAGGTCTACAAACGATCATACTCTTTTGGATGAAAAAACCATTCAAATCTTTGTTTAGGGAGTCTTGCCAAGAGGATGTATTTTCCTGGGAAAAAACCTGGGTTCCAGGGAAATGTTGAGATTTGTAGAATTTCCTAACTAGTCAACATATTGATGTGGATTTTGTGCCTTCTTTTTTCTCAGATAAACCACAGTTATGAAACTCTCCGACATTATTCTAACATACTCGTCAGACAAGTGGGATCGGAAGGCTTGCAGTGCTAGAAAAACTGCCTTTTCAGTTTAAGGAGATGTATGCACTCTCATAATCTCTATTATAAACATTGTTCAGGAGACATTAGGTCCAGCATATGCCCCCCCCCCCCACCCCCCTCAGCCTTTTGTTGGAAGCTCAAACATCGGTACATCTGGTGTTAGCAACAAGAGGAAGTCCTGTTGAAAAGTTGTGGTGATCTTGCACTAATTTAAATGTGACAGTACCTCCTCGGAGGGCATTACTGAGAAGTTCTCTAGCTTCCTTAGCACGCCACTGCCAATTTTTACTCCAGCTGGAAACCACTGCCGGCATTAACTCCATCCTGAAGCCACTGCCTTTTTTAATACTAATTAGAGACACCTCAACCTAAAACAGGTGTATCACCAACTTCTTAACTGAGTTCATGTAGCCGAGAAGCTTTTGGCACAATTTTGCAGTAGGAACCTGGAACCTTAAAAAATCCTATGAAAGGGAGAGAAATCTTGATCATGTTGTCTGGGGTCCATACCTAGGTAAGTTATATTTTGCTGGAGTCAAGTCCAACTTGTTCCATTTGTATAGGTTGATGTGATAGTTGAGCGCTCCAGAAGTCCCTGGGAAAAGATGCTGTAATCAGCCAGTCATCTAGATATTTCAACCTGAGGCCCTTCCTGTGAGCCTAGATTGCAATCTAAGTGAAGACCTGTGAGCTGACGAAAAGCAATAAGCACAGGCTCTTGAACTGGATGATCCTGTCACACCAAAAGAATTGGAGGTACAGTATTTACCAGAAAAACCTGTAAATGGGGATCTGATGGAGAGATGCAAGAAAATCACCCTTCAGAATGCTGTAAATGTTGAGTGCTCTAGAAGTCAGCTTCTAACCTCTGTGTGTTCACCTCATACAACTCTAACCGTTTTGGATGTGGAGATAGACAAGAAAGACCTGTATAAAAACAAAAAGCAAATAACCTTGTCTCATAGTTTGAACTGCCCAAGGGTCTGCTTTTACTTCCTGCCAGTGGTGTCAGTATTTCTGGAGACAGGAGACAGGCCCCAACTAGATACAGTACTGACTGACGTGATGTCTCCATGCTAGTTCCAAAGGAGGAGAATTACTGCCACTGTAAGGCACTTTGGAGCCTGAACATGCAGATGACGGTGTGGGAATTCCTTTTTTTTTTTTTTGACTGCATCAGGCAAATGAGCTGGCACACTTAAGGCTATTGTTAAGTGGTGGGTGTGATGAAACAATATACAGTACTACAGTTATCTGTTCTGATGAGATAGAGTGCTTCTACCCACTCCTTTAAACTTGGTTATATTGTAATTTAAGCCAGTTATGCCAAGCACAATAAAAACAGCAAATGGTAAAAGGTAAAGCAAGATACTGTACAGTATATTGAAAGCCGAGTCTTTGATGTTGTCTTGTCTTAACATATATTTGTTTTTCTTATTTTTCAGCAACTGGACAGCAGAGCGAAATTGCAGGTTCCACCCAGTATAAGAGTAGTATAGTGTTAACTTTGTCAATCTTTAGTAGTGTTATGTATATATACTTAGGGTAATTTTTTGTAATAAATCAAAAACTATTAAAAAATGCTGAAATATCTGCTTTCATGTACGATTTGATAATGCTGTGGAGATAGAATGGCTTCAGATACCTAAGATACACTTTCTAACGATGAATATTCTTGTGAAGTCATCATTTTGAAATAATTGGTTCCCTTGGTTTTGTCATGCAAAACTAAAAATAAAAAAAAATAGCTTAGAATCAGTAATTCAAAGCAGGACCTTCCAGTACTGTTTTGAAGTGCTGGATTCTGTAATGTATATACTGTATTGTACTTTTTAAAGCATTTTTGAAGAGAAAAATAATGCATGTCAAAATTCCTAGAAATATGGATAGGTGTGCCTCTAATCCTTTATATAAAATAAGCATTTAGAACTCTCTCAATTCTGGAAATTAAAGTACTTCTTAATATAGACATTATTTTCAAATATTCAGCATTAATCCACACTCAGTATAGCATGTATTCTAATGAACATGAATAACCTTTTTACCTTTTTTTAACTGCAGATTGGCCACTGACACAATTCTGTTACGATTGCCGAGATAATTGCATGTCAACATAGTAACAACTAGCCAATATAAGAATCTTCAAATACATTACTGGCACTTATCAGTTTAAAACGACACTTAATACCTACTAATATTTTTTCTCATTTAAATTTATGCTGCATATTAATCTTTTAATTCATGCTTAATCTTCGTACTTTTACTAGAGAAGAGGCGATGTTTTCTTTTCTTTTTTTTCTAACTTGTAAAATTGTCTTAAATCCACTTTCCCTGATGCACTCTGTCTTAATCTTGGTTAATTTAAGGTCTCGAACTAATGTTAAAAACTCAGAACTGTGAGACACAAAAAAAAACCTATCCCAGTATTGAAATAAATGACAGTAGCTCTTCAAGTGTGTTTAAAGAAATATTCTATTAGAATGTCATTGATCAATGTGATGAGCATCTTGAGCAATACTGTTAATAGTTTAGCATGAGGTGACAAATGTAGCAATATAATACATGGAATCCACATCCTTTCTGCTTGAGTTTATGCAATTGTCTAAGGACCTCTCAGATTCAAAAAAACATTGAGGGGAAAATATTGAATTTATTGGTATTTTCGTAGTTAGTGTTTTCATGTTTCTGGAGGGTCATCTTGAGCTTTTAATTTTTCGAAAACTAATTTACTTCATACATTGCTCTTAAAACAAATCAACTTTCTCATAACTCATATCCCCCAGACAAACCCAAGCAGCAACTAGGGAACATTTATGTCACTGGAATCAGTCTCGTGCAAATATGTTTCTAGTATCTGGAAAAGTGGCTGTAAAGAACAAAATCTTTTCTCGTGAAAGAGGTTCCAGTGGCCTGTGACTTCTTATGACAGACCCACAGCTAGACAGTGTAACTGAACAGTTTGATCATTTGCAAGTATTGAATCCACTTTTCAGATAAATGGTCAGTTAGGTATGCTTAGAAGATATCAAGATAAGGACTGATTTGCAATAAAAAGAGTGACTAAAACTAGCACTTAAAAAGAGATGAAATGGGGAAGAACAAAAATCTGATATGTTTCCTTGGGAATTATTTTGAAAGTAACTTCAATGCTACTGTCAATACATAAACAAAAGCAAGTCTTGTATTATAATTGTTTTACATATCAACAACATATCCATAAATTTAAATCTTGTGCTGTGAATAGAAAAATCTTCAGGATTTTTATTCCTTGTTTTATACACCACATACATAGATTTTGTTAATAGATACTGTACGAAGTTCAAAATAGAGTTTAAAATAATTTTGTAATCCCATTTCAGTTAAAATGGATTTTTATTCTTCTAAGCAAGACTAAAAATATTCACTTTCTGAACTCACATAACTCCTTAGTTTTCACATACAAAAAATTAGCCTAAGAACGCTTATTAAAACATTTCATTGGAAACTCGCAAGCTCCAGGTTTTTAGTAGGGGTTCCTAATGTCATACGTACCACACATTATATAGATTACATATATAAGGATATGCTCTCAGTTTCACAATTCTACCAGCCAGGATAATTTACTGTCTTCAAGTTAATATCAGTTATATCCAGCTTGTAAATAATTATCATCATAACTGCATAAGTCCTGAAGGTTTTTCTTATCCAAAAATACTTTAGCAGCAGTAACTAGGTTAGACTGCACATTTTTTAATATTAAACTGTTTACAGTTGACATTTCAGTTGGTTTAAACACAAAAATAACAGAGCATTATAACCAATATACTGCACAGAAGTCATTGGTAATATCTGTATCCTTTAATGCATTGCCACCTCATATGCAAATATTAAGGCAAGTGATTCTTCAATAAGTGTACTGTCACTTCAGATTTTTAGAACAATGCATTGTGAATAAATATTTCCTCTTGAAGTGATTCAGGGAAAGAGATATTGTTATAGATTGCTTTATATTACTACAGAGAAACATGATGTTGCTTAACAGCGTAATTATAAATACTTTCTGAAATGGTTTTGAATAACTGGGTAAAATACAGCTTACAGAGGGAACCCACTCCCTAAAGTTATTGTCCTCCAGCACGAATAATAAAACGTTACACAACTCAAAAAAATGAGAACAAATATGTATGGTTCAACCTGATTTACATAATTTTTACTGTGGTAACCACATATATAACAGAAGTGGTGTAATTAAGCATTGAAAAAGTACCTGGTAGAAGCAATAAGCAAAATCATGCTGTCTATTGCATGTTGGCAACATCAGCATCTTAGTTAAAATTCTTACGTCAACAAACTTGAGTTATCAGTTATAATTTTTTCCTGAGTAAATTCCAAGTCGGTAATAGTTGTCACTTGATTTTACCCTAAGTATAAAAGATTGTACTCCTGTACATTATAACATTATTTTGACATTAATCCAAGGAAATCCCATAATATCTTAGTTTCTGTAGTGTTCATAAAAGCCAGAAAAGTTTGCAATGAAGTACTTACTTGTAAATTTACCTATACCTTCAGTTGAATGCAATGAAATCCATAGAACAGGATCATGGCAATGCTCACTTCTGCAATTTGCAATAATACTGTAATGGAAATTCTAAGAGTAAGACCCAAAATGTGTAGTTGGGGGTGAATTTAGAACATTTTCTCTTTAATCTCCAATTTTCTTGTAAGTTGAATCATTACTTTCAGTTAAAAAAGCAACATCACTATCTCAAATGGTTTGTGACATTTTAACCTCGAGATTTAACATTGTACAGCCAATAATTCCAGTTTTACCAATTTAAAGGCTTAGGATGTACTGTACACAATAATGGAACTTGTACAAAATCTCGATGTTAATGTTTTAAGTAGAATATAAGATTACTTCAGCTACAGAAGTGTAGCTATACTGATCTGCAAACAATGTGGACCCAGTGGTTATTATAAAACAAGAATGGTAAAGTTCAAACAAGTATACTGGAAGGAAGATACTGAGAAAGAACTTGTATACTCAATATATACTCCGCAACAGAACCTTCATTGATGATGGTTTGATTGATGTAAGTATACATCCATGCTAATAGCAGATCATAGATTTTTCAAGACCAGCCTGAATTTACCATTGTATGAAAGGCTCTCTTGTAGTGTAAAATATTGGCATCTGCTTTCAGATGACAGTATTCTGAATTTTACCATCTTGTTTTACATTCTGAAGGAATCTACACTAACTTTTGAAAGAAAATGTAAATAAGATTTATTTTTTAGTCCCCCATTGTTGTTAGTTGAAGCTAGATTACCTGCATTGACTCGGGTGTTAACCCTGACCATGTCTGCAATGCTTGCAGAGCTTAACACCACTTGGAAGCATTCTGTTGGCATCAAACTAGATCACTTCATCTGATTTACAATAAAAGGTACTAAAGCTGTCAAATGTTGCTTCTCCTTAATTGTTAACCATTTAACAGTACGGCTTAAAGATGAGAAGAGCATTACATTCAGCAGACTGCTGTGATCATGAAAAATACCCACTAGTAACCAGCTACGAAATGTTTGATGCCAAGAGAGAGCATTTTTGATGATCTGAAGTACTTGTATGTAATGGTGTAAATGAGAGCTTTGAGTGCCATTATGTATATACTGTAGAGAGGAAATACAGTTTTTAGAATTTAGGCAGTGCCTTCAATTATCAAATACTCCATAAAAAATAAGATATTGTTGATTTGAAATATCCTCTGTGTTTGAGTCTGCACTTGATAATGATTGGCAATTCAAAAACAAATTTAGACTACTATAACTTCATTCAATTTTCTTATCATAAATGTCCATTATTTACTTAAGGAATGCAGTAATTGTTGTCCATTAATATTACTCCACTGCAGTAATGATGTTCATTATGAAAAAATATAAATTTAAGTCATTTCATATGCTCAAGAACATAGTTTTTAGAAAATAATGATTTCAAGAGCATTGTTTTAGAATACTGTATGATGATTTTGCAAGAAATATAGTCTGTAATATTTCTTTACATTATTATATTTTGCTTTGGGTTGCAGATATTATTGTAAAATCCTAATTTTATAATCCAACTTTCAACAGTATGGAGACCCATTAAAAACTACAGTATTTCACTGTAACCTTCAGCCACTAAACTTATAACTTCCATGTACATAAATGTGTGCAGTAATGCCTCCAAATTATTTTAATTATTTTTCTCTTCTGATATGTTTATGCAATTTAGTAGGCTTAGCTTTGAATGCTTCACAGCATGTGATATTCCAAGGCAATACAACACTGGCAAACTTACGTAATAAAATGGCTCTGCTTTCACTAAACAAAAAGGACTTATTTCAATATAAAATTGCTCTTTCATTAATATATACTCTTCCCCTAAAGTATACAGTATTTTACTTGTACTGTACTGAAAACCACCTAATTTTCAATATTTTGAAACATTTCCAAGTTGAGAGAAAAATTCTTTTCATGCAGTAAGTTCAAGCAATTTAAACTTACTAAATCATCACATGTTAGTTGGACAATCTCAAGTAGCAAGTTAACACTTCAGTGAAGTCATTCACTTGTACAGTGCCAGACTGGACTGGTGACTAGAACTTGAATATTGAAATAGCTTGGTTATTAAGTTTGGAGGCATTACTATTCAACCAATAATGAAAGAGGAATGCTTTTGATGTTAGTTGAGTGAATGAGTGGCATCTCCATCTATGGGGAGGTAGTGACAGTATTTCAAGTTTGTATAAACCATAGAAGGTGATGCCAGTGCAGAAATGCATGTACTACATATGTATAGTTACTGCATAGTAAATTCCTTTTGAGTTTAGAGTATGCAAAGCTTAAATGACTGACGATGGATGTAATACCAATGCTTTTTACTCCACTTGTATGGTGTACCTCCATAATAAGAATTAGTGTAGTGTTTCTGAAGTGTTTACAAAACTACACTTATATCTTCATTTTTCTTGAAACAATGTAAACACTATTGACTCTAGGTAGTAGTCTTCATTACTCTGAGTCGTCATAGTGCTAAACTCTGCAAGTTGTCAGCAGATAGCTGGCTCTATATTAATCTTACCAAACTGTGATAAAATGCAGAAATGCTGGTGTTTCTCTATACCACTGTCACTGAAAGTATACCATGTTTTGTGAGTAAATAACTTGTTTTCATATGCTGTATATACATTGGAAAGAAATCATACGATTACTTATTTTGCCAAAATGGAATATCATGAAAAAAAATTAGTAGAGTACACAAGTAACTTGTACATGATATACTTTTTTTGACTTTCCTATTCTAGTAGAGCACTTGGAGTCATAATACACATCTCATATTTGACTCTTTTCATGATGTTAGATTTGCATTAAGTAGGTTATTAAATGCCAGGGCAACTGTGTGTTTTCATAAATGAAAGGGAAGCTAGTCATTGGTTTGTTTCAGTAAAATGCTTGTGATAAATTCTGTGTTAGGAAGCATAGCTCCAAATTCCAAACTTAAATTTAAACAGGAATTTTGTAATGTCAAGTACCAGCACCTTTGCTTACGGATTGAACTTTTACATAGTTATGTGAATCCTATTATTTACAGACTAAATATATTATTCTTGGGTACCAAATATTACCAAATATTATAGACAACACAAACTTGATAGCATTAAACACTTGGAATATTAAGTGATGGTACAAGAATTGAATTTTTACCGTGGATCTGAAGCAAATGACTTTTCCTAGTAACTCAGTGTACTGTACAATAACTAATTTTTGAGAAAAAATGCTTTCAAGCAATAAGTGAAGTATAATTTTAAACTATTTTATGCATTTATCATTTTAGCTTAATAATCTCAAAAGGTTCACAAGGGAATTTTATAATACGTTTAACAAAATTATTTCATGTTAAATATAAACTACTGTGACAACATTAAAAATTCATGCAATTTGCTGTAGGAAAACTTGTTCTTTGAGCATTAAAATAATGAACTGAAGTTAAGTAACTTGCACGGAAATTTTTAGATAAACCAAAAATTTTTACTGTCACCCACATCAAGTGTTCTTATAAAACTTAAGTAATTATAACTACTTGAATATCACTGTCTTTTTATTATGTACAGATATCTTAAACCTTCTGATAATCAGTAAGAACAGTGATCTATTATAATAGCACATTATCATTTACTATACTACACGTACTGATGGTTAAATGCAACAATAAGCTGATGAAAATGCTAACAAAAGTAATTTTACAAAAAAATTACATTATACTTCACTTTTAAAGTTAAAAATTAAGCTTTGTAAATTTGGAACATACTTGTGTGCTTAATCCAGAAATATTTCAAAATCTAATAAATGTACAGTAGATTCAAGGGATATACATACCATCCAAAACACTTGCTCAGAAACTACCCTGTACCATACAATTATCCAAGACCTTAAAGTTTGTATTCACCTTATCAAAAAGAGGAATTTGTATGCAAAAAAACGTCATGTATTAAATTTCGTTACTCCCTATCCACACAATACATAGTTAAAAAAATAAAAGGCCACTTGAATGAGAGTCCCCTTTCTAGCCTGCTACCTGAAGAAAGGTGGGGGAAAATGTGCACAGTAGCGAACCAACATGCAGCTTTTCCAACTGTATTGTAATGCATTTTCAGAGTTTTAAACTTAAAAGCCACTGTGGTTATGTTTTATACAGGAATATGTATTTTTCTGAGAGCTAGCCCTTGTAGCTGAACACATTTTGCACTTTAAAACTTTAGGGGCACCAGCTTGCCATGAGCTTGTAGATTCATGGATGTATGTCATTTTGATTTTGTCTAAAAATGTCTGTGCCATATTTATGTGCAGAAAAAATTTGACTGTGTTTGTTGTTTCTTAGATGATAAGAATCAAATTAGTACATAACTAAGAGATATTAATAGATAGATAATGAATTCACCTCTATCAAACAGTTATGACAGTATTGGAAATGCTGTAGAGAAGAATATTATATATTGATTGTTATTCTGTGATTTGTGATTGTAAGTGTTACTGAAAAGAATTGTTTTATCTATGTACTGGTACTGTTGAATATGCAGGAATGTAAGGTAATAAATGCTGTTCTATATGTGTGAAAACCTAGTGTACTAAATCTAAATGAGGGGAACTATATTGTGAATGAACCAGTTCACAATACAACTCCCTCCTGTATCATCATCGTTGGCTTGCACAAAGTCCATTGTATGTAGATTCAACTTACAGTTAAACCTTAATTTTGCAAAGTGTAGAATATGAACGTACAGACCTGCAAATTTGATTAAACATATAAATGCACCCTTCTTTTACTCATCATTTTCAACAAAAATTGCTTTTTAGGTAACTGGCACTTAATAGCTATTGTTTTATATATCTTAATCTTAAAATATTGACAAGAGGACTTAACAATTATTCACAGGGTAGGAAGTCCAGTTTACTTACTGGTTTCCTTCATTTCGTACATCCAGGTCAGATGGGGGTAGAGTTACAGTTAAAGGCTATGTTCTTGGAAAATAACCATCTATCCACCCTTAATGACGTCGTGGGATTAAAAAAAGTTTTCGTTCAATTCTCCCAATACCAAAATGTGTAGTCTGAAAACTTGTCACAAAAAACAACACAAGAAATACAACAAAGTAGTTTGTCACAAGGGTTATTAAATAAGTGGCCAATCATGGAATAATAATTTAGGGATCCTTAAATGAAACAAAGTGTTACCATTCTAATACCAATCTGATAATAAATACCTCCCTTATGCAACCTCTTTTAGCCCATGTTTATAGGAAAACCCAACTGAAATGATAAAATTTCACCTTGTAGCATTTTTTTAAATATGGTAATGCATCAGATAATGTAAGACTAGCATATACAAGAAAAATGCTGGTGAGGAAAAGCAAACCTGTCCACATAATGTTCACCCAAATGAACAGAGAGAGGTAAACTTGGTACTTCCAATTCCGAGGAAAAGTGCTTGAAGTAACAACAACATTGACTGAACATTTCAAATTATTTATTGTTATTACATTTACCGAACATTCTCAGGGGCTTACGTGGCCCTGAAATTTTATAGATTAATATATTATGTCTCATAATTACAAGTGTATAAAAGTTATCCCCATTTGCATAATAAAAATTTTCTGTTAAACGCCAGGTGATTGGCGAGTCAACATGCCCGTAAACTGTTATACTCACCCATGGCAGGGACGTCTCTTCCGTTTCTTCTAGAATGTGTCTGGAAAAAGACAAAAAATTTTAATCTTGCAAAATAAAGCCTAATTAAAAACTTCATTAATCTTTCACAGTATGGAAACAAGTCCTGAATATCAAAATATCTCTTGGTGATCTGACTATACTTGCTACTGCTATAAGGTGTGAAGCCTTTACAGAATTTGTCTGGATCAGTCTAGAAGTTTCCACCCTGGTCAACTCCTATTCAAGTGTCAACAGTCATGAAACTCTAATACTAGATAGCGGGCTCATCTCAAAGATGTTAATCAAACTGGGCCAACACTGGTGCCCATTGTTTTTAAAAATGACTGGATAGTCAAAAAGCCCATCATCCACAAAAATGTGATGAAGGCTCCACTTTCACTATGATAAAAGGCAAACAACAAGCTGCAAGTATTTATATTACTGAAATAGGCGATCACATCAAATAGCATTAGTATGGCTAATCTCTGTGGGTGAGGCAATGAACTTTTTGAACGACCCTCAGAAATAGTAAGTATAAAAAATTACAATACCTTAACTCTTCAACCAATAGGTGTATATAATTAGGAATGAAAAATCCGTCCCACTGTAAAGTCTGTATACTATCCATTTGCATAAGTGATTTGGAGTTGGCCATAGCAGGGGTTCTGAAAGTAAACAAAAAAAATCATAATAGACCCAAGGTCAAAGCAGCCATAAACCTGTCTAATCTTGCCAATAAAACCCATATTCCTTGACCACTGTGCTGAATAGCATTTAAAAGTATTTTCACTATCACAATATCAAGAGTTTCAGGAAAGAAATATAAAAAATATACCGTCTTGCAATATATACACAATTTTTTTTTAGTTATTAAAGATAAAACAAAGTATTTACTCACAGATTTATTCCAAGTGAAGCGCACCCAATCCACTCGAGTAAAACCTCTGGCTCTATTTCTACTTCTTCATCACCACCTTCACTGGTTTCCTGTAGTATTAATGGAACATCCACATCTTTCAAAGTACTGTTTCTGCTCTGGACTTCCTGGCGATAGACCACATAACCAAGATCACTGAAGAACTTGGCAACAGATGATGGGCAAATATCGGAATCTGTGATCAAAACATTTTTCTCACTTAAATCCCTATCTTCTTACAAGTGAAAATAATACAGTAAAAATCTTAATCAATAATAATAATAAATAAATAAATAAATAAAAATAATTAAAAATATAATTAATAGTATATAATAAATACATTAACAAATAAAAAAATAATTATAATTATTATTATTATTACTATTGCATTGCATATATAATTCATGCCAAAGACCAAACACTGGGATCTAAGAGGTCATTCAGCACTGAAACGTAAACTGACAGTAAAAGGAAAACCTCACAGTTGCACTACGAATCAAATGTTAGGAGATGGTGGAAAGTAAGATGGAAGAAAGGGAATTTGAAAGGAGGTACAGTAAAAGGCACAAGAGGGTTGCAGCTAGGTGCCGAAGGCACGCTGCAAAGAACCTTAATGTATTATTATTATTATTCTGAAGATGAACCCTATTCATATGGAACAAGCCCACCAAAGGGGCCACTGACTTGAAGTTCAAGTTTCCAAAGGATATGGTGTTCATCAGAAAGAAGAGATATCACTTACAAAAAAGGAAAACTAAATTATGGTACAAAACTAACACTATGATCTACAGAGAAAGTCAGTACGACAGCTAGAGCTGTATAGTGAAATGTCAAAAACTTACCACTGGGAATCCAAGTCATCCAGAAATTAAACTTGAGCACGACTTCATTAAATGCCTTCACCACCTTATTGTAGAATGGTTTTCCAGGGATAAAACTTTTCTTCAAATTGATTTTGACAACTGTACAATAAAAAAAAAAATACATGGTTACAGCCACATGAAACTTTCACATACTGCAGTAGTTAAAAAAAAATTAATTCCTAAAATGTAGCCCATTCTTCCCTCAGAATTCTGTTCATTTCTTTCTCCAGCCACTGAAGGTGAGCATACCAAATATTATCATCATGAATGATAAGTGCAATGCTTCTGTAGTTATCACAATCATTTTGGTTCTTGCTGACTTCAAATTCCCAATCATTAGGATATGCGTCATTCCATGCTAATAATATTAATATACCTTACTTGCAATCAATAAATATACTTTATTTGCGATAGAGTCCGTTATAGCCAGCCCTATCTTCAGTGGATATAATTAACCACTGCCAACTGTATGAGTGGGAAAACTGTTAATTGTTGGGAATGTTAAAAACAAATAGTATCAAGAAAATAATCAGTTACCTGCTACTTACTGTATCTTTCCTTTGGTCTGCGAAGTATGTGAGCAGACAATTTCCCATTTAGCCGAAGGTTACTGTAAGTGTTCTTGTCCAGCGTAAGTATAAGCCAGCCATCTGGGGTCAATGCAGCTGTGTTATCAAGATCCAATCTGGCATCGCAGGATACTGCATAAAATTTCCCTAAAACAAATACATTACAGTTACTACCTAAAATGCATATCTCACAACAACAAAAATCATATAGACAAATCAAGAGTATAATCCTTTCTAGTACCATGAAATTGTATTTTTCCTCATTAGATAAACCTTCCAAGTCCTTCAGAGAGAGAGAGAGAGTAAATAACGTAGTTTTTTTAATATACAGAGAGTGAAATCACTTTGTTTTTCTACAAACCAACCACTCATATAAGAACTTCATGGCCCTCAATATACCAGACATTGCAATCATGTCTGAGCAGAGGAAGAGGAGCAGTATTGGCAATACTGCACATGCGCCTCAGGGATCCAAGGTATTAGTGACAGCTGTCAACTTACTCGTATCTGTTGCCTTGAACGGGCTTAAGAAGGTTCTCTACTCCCAAAAGGATTCACTGTGCTTCTATTCCTACAGGAACATCTACAAAGCTTCTAATCTATAATATTAACATTTGTATTTATGTATTTTATATGTGTGCCTTTACGCTTTACCTATTCAGTTTTTATTTTTAAATATAACATGAATTAGGGATAACTCCTTGACACATCGGCGTAGTCCGCTTTGACGTTAACAAGTAGTGTTGTTATAATAAATAATGTACTGTACAGTGCTGTACTTTTCTTCGTCAATTTGGGGGTTCAAATATTCCTTCAGCTTCAGAACTCCATTTCGATGTGTCAAACTGTGTTTTCTCGTTACAAACTGTGTTTTCTCAATCACAAAACCGTATTGTTTCAAGATGATTTTTTTTATGTTTGTTCCAGTTTTATTTATCTCGGCCACGTAATATATTCAATTAAAGTGCCATTTGTTTCTCAAGCTTTCTGTTTTAATTAGGTGTTTTGTTCATAATGAAGCTTTGAGATTAAGATTATGCATTTACATATAAAATGAGTCATAATAAACCAGATTAAGGTTAAACATTCACATATAAAATCATCAGTCAAAATAAACCAGATTAAGGTTAAGCATTTACATATAAAATGAGTCAAAATAAACCAAATGTCAAAGGTTAACCATATCGAGAAAATGATTCAAAATAAACCAGTTGTCATCGTTCATATTTCATCAGCTGACGTACCCCCTATTCCATACTGCATGCAAGGAATTGTATTTATTCGTACGGACGAAACTAAGTTATAGGTTACAACTAAAATTACAAGACTTACTCAAAACATTACAAAATATGTAGGATCAAAACCTGCTTTTTTCAAGTCTTTACTAGTGGTTGTCTACTGATCGTTAGTCTATTATAGATAGTAATGTATCGTAAACGCATAGGCTATATGGCTGGTAATGTATCGTAAATGCAAACGATTCATATGCGGGTAACGAAATGTTCATTGTTATCATTACATTTTTTCTATTTCCTTTCTGTTATTGATTTTTAATAGCATGCTAACAACCACTAATCACAAGGGTGGGTGGGTGCTCTTTCGATTCTAATCATTTATTTTTAATCTGCTGACTGCTATCCCCTGCCCCGCATCCCTTTCCGAGAACATGCATCATTGTGTACAAATCATACAGGGCATGAATATATTCTGGAGGTTTTCTCAAATTTGTTCGGTCTTGCACAACTACTTTCCTACGTGAAGACTTACAAGGTTGTCCTGTTCGCATTTTCCCGCGATGTAACCGAGTACTGGGACCTTTCCATAAAAAATGCAGGATGCCATATCTTAAAAAGTAACCATAAAACTTTCTTGAAAATAATCTCAGTGTTTCCTGACCTTTCCCACACCCTAATTACTAAAGTACTAATCCAACCTAACCTAACCTAGGGGTATGGCAAAAAACCAAGGCTGGTGCAGTACTAGCATACATCTCAGGAATTTGCTTCCTGTTCAGGCTCAAACTCCCTTTGGTCCAATTTACACCTCCATGGTTGCAGTCAGATCTAGGCTACCTGTTCCACTTGGCCTTGGACGTAGGCCAATTTTCCACCTCTTTGTCCATAAGCTCTGTCTTTGTAGCAGCTTAGGCACTAACCTAAGTTTATATTGACTTTTTTTTTTTTTACCTAATTTCTATCCCCCAGACCCCAACATTGCTGCTGCAAGGTGGATTGAACTACAGGGTCCTTCAGTTAATTACAATGGGCCTATGGGAACATAGAGGCATGCCACCCTAACTTGAGCTACCTGATTATTTAAGTGGAATTAATGCCTGGGATTCACATGTGATAAATTAATAGGCTATGTTGAGGATGTTAATAATCACCCAAATTACTAAAATGTATCATATTTATGTACATTATTAGCATCTGGTGAGATACAGACAACATATTGTAAAATTTAAGGTAGGCTACTCTACTTACTGGGATGTTGGAATGGAATGGAATATAAAATTTAGGCCAAATGCTGGCACCTAAGAGGTCATTTTGCTTAAAGGGAAATTGAGAGTAAGAAGGTTTAAGGAGGAAAACCTTGCAGTTGCACTATGAAACAATTGTTAGGAGAGGGTGGGAAGAAAGTGAAAATGAATGGAGGTACAGTAAAAGGAATGAAAGGGGTTGCAGTTAGGGGCAAAAAGGACACTGCAAAGAACCTTAAGTACTGGGATGTTAGGCTTGCTGTGACACTTAATATAAAAACAACACATCTTGGGACCTAACCATAGTAAATGTACGGGGACAACTTTATACTTGCTATATTGCTCTCTTAAGCCTCATCTGACAAAAAAAAAATATATATATATATATATAAAAAGCAAAAAATTGCTTCGAATAACAAAAAACTGCTTTGATAAAAAAGATAAACAGTGCTGTATCATGGACACTCCAAGATATTGTTCTGTTTATTTTACTTACTGACCTGCATTTAGAAATGCCTCCAGAAACACAGGTGTGCAGAACACGGACAAAGGTACCTTTTCAACTTCGTAAAAGTCGCTGTCTTTAGCAAGCACATTTTCCAATCTCCTGTGTTGAGGTGACTCACATGGGAGAACTACGCTGACCTTCGAAAAAAATATGCAATTAAAACAAAGGAAGAAATTCTAAAAGAAAGATTATGATGACAGTCTTAGTTGGACGTCATATAAGAATACCAAATTTATTTAAATAAAAAAAATTCTGAAAAATATGAAACTATTTGAATCACTTTACTGTTTTATAGATACTCAAGTATTATACAATCAAAATGACTTTTTACAATAGATTTTTATGTTACCCTAGTTTCTTTGGGGATGAGGGGAACTTATTAATACAGCGCCTGTTCCAAAGAGTGGCATATCTGTAGACTGCAGTATGTAACTACAAGCCAATTTCTCTTCTCCCTGTGCCCTCAAAAGTTTACAAGTGTGTGGAAAAAAAGGAATTATTAGTTGATAATATGCATACAGGATAGTTAGGTACCTGCAATACTCTTTTAGATTGACATACCATTTGCAAGAGAACCTTGATTAAGGGTTTTGAATGTAGAGTACAAATAGATTTTAGTGCTGCTTTCGATTTATGAAATCATAAGGCACTACAGTATATATATATATATATATATATAAACTTCTGAATCTTGGGGTGGGTGGATATGTTTTAGGATTACTTCAAGGTTTCCTTACAGGTAGGCCGCAGCTAGTTGCTGTTGATGGGACCCTTAACGAACCAAGACCTATTGTGTCTGGAGTTCCACAGGGTAGCGTTCTTGGTCCACTGTGATTTTTAGCGTATATGAGTGATATGGTTGTTGGCCTGGAAAACAAGATTGTTCAGCATGCAGATGATGCAACACTTGTGGGTGTAGTAAAGTCTCCACTTATGAGAAATGAAGCTGTCCTTAGTCCCAATCATAACATGGAACAGTTTAGTGAATGGTGCAGTCAGTGGGGTATGAGGCTGAACTGCAGTAAAATGAAAACACTATTGATTAGCAGAACTCGTACAGATTTTCCACCCCATCCTCCCCTTCAGGTGGATGAGACACTGCTCAATGAATCTGAAGCTTTAACTATTCTGGGAGTACTTTTGAATCAACTTACTTTTGAGAAACATCTGATGAAAGTGTCAGCAAATGTTAGACATTGTACACAAGGCCTCATATATTTATAAGTGATAAAATTAATGCAACCTGTTTTAGGTCCTTTGGGTTCCCCAGTGTAGATGTCTCCTTCTGCCAGAGTTTTATCTCTCATAGATAGAGTGGTTTGAGGTGGCAGGTTTCTGCTTCCTAATATTAGCAGTTATGACTTCGGATCATCCACAGATAGTCTCTTGCTTATCATTTTTTCACAAGTTGTATTTTAACAATCTTTCATATTACCAACTGATTCTGGATCCCATTTTCCTGCCGAGAGCAACCAGATTTGCTAAACAGCAACACCAATATGCAGTAAACATGTCTTGTTGTCAAACTTCTCAGTTCCAGAGGTCCTTTAATCCTCATACCATTGGACTGTGGAACAGTTTCCATGAGGATGTGCAATTGGAACTTCAAAAGTTCAAACGGAGTTGCAGTGCATTACTACCCTAGTACAATTCTCCTTGTATTTTAATAATTTACTTACATTTTTATCTATATACTAATTTGTAATTCTATGTTTACTTTGTTAATAAGTGATTTCTTCTTTCTTTTGGTTTTTCCCACTACCACCTATTACTTCTTGCTCAACACCATATTCTTTGGAGGCTTGAATTTCATGTAAATGGCCCCTGTGGGCTTGTTCCATATGAACAGGGTTCATCTTTTTAACAATAGTAATAATAAATGCAGGTAGGCAGCAGTGAGCTGCTGTTGATGGGATCTTGCGCAAAACAAAATCTTTTGTGTCTGGGGTTCCACAGGGTTGTGTTCTTGGTCTAGTGTTATTTTTAGTGTATACAACTGACACGGTTTTTGGCCTGGAAAACAAGATTGTTCAGTATGCTGATGATGCAACACTTGTGGATGTGGTGAAGTCTCAACTTTTGAGAAATGAAGCTGCCTGCAGCCTCAATCTTGACATGGAGCAGATTAGTGAATGGTGGAGTCAGTGGGATATAAGGCTGAGCTCCACTAAAACAAAAACACTTGATCAGTAGACCTCATACTGATTTCCACCCCATCCTCCCCTTCATGTGGATAGGACTCTACTGAATGAGTCTGAAGCTTTAACTATGCTTGGTTAACTTTTGAGACACATCTTAGTTCTGAGACATCTAATGAAGTCATCAAATGCTGCATAGAAGTTAGGTATTGTGGGTAAGGCTGCTTATATTTATAACAGTGATAAAATTAATGCAACCTGTTTTAGGTCGTTTCCTTCCTTTACGGAAATACAGTTCTCCGCTGTGGATGTATGCCTCTGCCAGAGATTTCTCTCTTAGACAGTGGTTCATGGTAATAGATTTGTTTCCCAACACTAGCAGTTATGACTTCGACCACTGCTGGATGGTCTCTTGTTTGTCACTTTTTCATAAGTTGTATTTTAACAGATTTTTCACATTCACAATTGATCCCTGATCCCCTTTTCCTGCACGAGAAAGATCACGACCTACAAATAATGCCATTTTATACTTATGTGGATCTCAATGTTCTTTTCAAAACTGTCCTACGTGAGGAAAAATTAGACAGCTTATATTGTTAAGGGTTACAGATATGGTGGATATTAATCAAACAAGAAAACTTACTTTTGTGTTGAAAGGATGTTCATCAATAAGATGGTGAAAGATGGAATTCAACTGGGGATCATTATTAGTGTGTCTGGAAAACCCCACATGACTCTCCGGAGCTGGAAATTTTAAAACTTCTGGCTCATGCATCACTATCACCAGCAACTGTAAACAGAAAATGACAATAACTCAAAATTAGCATTGAAACAATTCTTAATTTTACATATATGTACCGTGCATCCCCAGCTAACGGCATTTCAGTTTTATGAAACTTGGCTAACGATGACATTAACCAGGTTTTCAGCGCCAACAAACCGCTTAATGGTCCTGTTAACCCATTTATTTGGTCAAATGGCGATTTTCGGTTACCAGCACTCGGCCGATAACCAAAACCCTGCCGTTAACCGGGGACTGCCTATATAATGATCTCCCAAGGAAGGACAGCATAGAGTGGTACCAGCTGCTTAAAGCATTCCCAATTCTTGTATTGAGAGAGAGAGAGAGAGAGAGAGAGAGAGAGAGAGAGAGAGAGAGAGAGAGAGAGAGAGAGAGAGAGAGAGAGAGAGAGAGAGAGAAAAACACTGACATGAGCATATACATTTCTGGGTAAAATAACATACAAACATGCCCCTGTCTAGGACACCTGTTCTTGCACCTTACCCATTATTGAAAAACAAACACACACTTCCTGACAAGGTGGAGGAAAAAAAGAAAAAAAAGCACAATGACAATGGCTTCAACAACCAAAAGTCAAGTTCACCAAAGACAGGTTGACTTGGTGGAAGCAGCCAAAGAAAATGTGAGAATATGCAAAATAGATGTAGGCACTCCCCATTACATCCCCTTACCTCCACTTGTAACTAGTTAACAGAAATTCATAGAATGATCTTGGAGTTTGTATGATTGGTCTTCATTTCAATGTTGCTTTTGGCTGCTAAAACGAGGAAGCATTTCTTTATACTGTATTAAACTTTCAACTTATAGATTGCAAAGAGTAGTTTCTGACGAGCAATATACAGTAGTGAATACAGTATTCTCTGGTGTTCCTCGGAGTAGGTAGTGCTCTTGACACATTACTATATTACTGTATATACACATGTGGTTTGGCCTTGGAAAACAAGCTTTGTTGCCTAAGATAACGGTGCTGCAATATGTGCACCCATCCCATCTTCTGAATGTAGACTTGTGGTTGCTAAATCCCTTACTGAGATTTAGCCAAAATTACAAAATGGTATAAATGATTGGATATGAAGCCCGACCCTTACAAAACTGAAGGAAATATTGCAAGTAAATTTAGGTCTAGGACACCAGATCCCACCCACCTATATCTTTTTATTGACAACACCCCTTCAGCTAGGCTAAATGCAACTGATTTCAGATTATGTTATTCTTCATTACAAAATTTCATTTTTTGGGAAATAGCATTTACTGGTTAGACTAAAGCAGTTGCCTCTATATGTTAGGTTAGGTTATGCTAACCTAATATGCTGAACCAGCCACCAAAACTTGGGCACTGGCTATGATAGGCAGCTCTGAATTTCTAACCATTTCACCATTGAAGAATAACTGCACTGCTACAGCAGCAGTTGGGCTAATTCGCTGATTCATTTACAACTGCAAGTGTAAAACACTAGATTGTGAATAACCCTATATTAAATTAGATACATGCTGAGCCACTTTAGTGACTTCTTATAGATTTCCTAATCATTCAAAAACCTATTGCCACAACATGTAATATCAAGCAGATTCAAAATAGTGTTCATTAGCTAGTATGACCACAGATTTGTGTCACTGAACGAGCAAATCAGCAACTGTTACCACATGCACTGCAGGCAGCTATCACCACCAAACAATATCCAAGAATTAATGGGATATAGTACTTTCAAAATGCCTAAATGACTATCATTTGACCGTATGAATATGAATTCTGTGTTGGTAGATCAGTACTATACCCTAGTAAAATACCAATCTTGCCTGTTTGGCAGAATGCACTGTATGGTAGGCCCATACTCAGTGGGCAACTGTCTTTGCCTCTTCATTTCCTAAAATGCCCGGGTAAACCAGACTGTAGGCTAGTGATGCCAGTCAGAACACAATTGGGTAAAATTTTACCTTAAACTATTGTCGCATTTTAAGCTAAAAAATATAATTCTCCCATTTATGCCTCGAAGGTTTCTGATGCTCGTTTTCATTAGTAAACACCCTAACCTAACCTAAGGTATCAGGTCCTTACCCCTGTGCATGACGGTGTGAAACCCTTCCATAAAATTACCCTAATCTGAATGAGAACTGGGATTAAGGTGCTTGTTTTGCACTTGTTTTTCGAGTTTTCCCCCCACCCAAAGACCCAGCTTTCCTACTATGGTCCCCTAAATTGTAGGATCTAATGTTGGGGTCCACTATCTCTGCAATCACTCGTTTGCTAATGAAACAATCATCAGAAATGTTCAAAGCATGGAGCTGATGCAGAGTAGGGAGATGGGTAGGCGTGAGAAATTCGACAGTGAAATCGGGCCAAACCTAATCTTACCTAGGATGTCATATCCTGACCTCACCAGAACTTATCTTCCTAACCCGACTTACGGCACCGTTCCCTGACCTGGCCAAGGGGGCTTTGGCCCCATGGACCCCCCAAGTAACAATATCAAGTAACAGTGAATATCAGAAACATAGATCTGACCTAACCAGACCTTACCTTCCTAACCTAGGCTAACTTAGGGTGGATAGGCTATCCCTGTCCCCCTGTCTCCTAACTCTGCTTACTGCCCGTAACCTCACTAACAGTGCCCGGTAATTCTATATATTAGCTCCGCACCTGTTTTTACCTTTTCAGCTGGTTTTTTCTACACTTTTAGGGGTTCTGATACTGGCGGTGCATCTGTTTGTTGTCGGCCAAATGGAATGTCCCTTTGCCGTGTTTAGTACTGGCCCGGGGGGGGGTTACCAATACGTTAACAAGTTATTGCACTTGCCAGACGGGATATGAACCGTTCGAAAGACGTACCCGTGCTCTGTCTTGTGAAGATCGCGTACGGAAACCCCTTGTTGGATGGACTTCAGGGGTTAATTACAGGTTAATTACACTCGAGCGCCAAAGATTAAAGGTAAATTCATAATTAGCAACCAAAAAACTGTATAAAAAGTTAAGTTAGAAGGCAGTCGCCGCCGCGGAGCTGCTATATAGTTCTACCCGGTGCCCTTCCTAAGTTGACTTAGGTTGCTATGACCCGACCTGGCAGGGGGCTTTGCTCCCCCTGGGAAGGCCCCCCCCCAACAAGTAACACTTACCATCAAGCGCATGGACTGGCCTAGGGTACCAGGTAAATTACCTAAGCACACATGAAAGCATAGAAAAATTAAATTACAAAATTAGATTAGAAATAGTTCGAAGTTTAATGGTGCCCACAAATGCCTCCTACCCAAGGGAAGGTTAGGCCCGGGCTAAAGTACTACCCTAGGTTGTCAATAAAAGATTTACATCTAAAATATCTCATATCTCGTACCTGCAGCAATCTATCTGTTCCTGTAGTGAAAACTACGAAGCCTAAGGTGAATAAATTCAAAATGATTCAACTTTCGACGTACACGCGTTGCGGGAGGGGTTGTAGTAGTAGTAATAGAAGGAGGTTGCCTTTGTAAATGCTCCCCTTCGATCAGTAGTAAAAGTGGAAAGTTACATTTGTAAAAGCTTCCCATGATTGTGCTTGTTCCAGGAACGGAATTAGATCTACGAGTTTAATTACTTCACTTTGATATAACATATGCTTAAAAAAATCACAGCAGATGCACGTGACTTCAGCGTATAAGCGAATCCCACAGGAAAATGACAGGCAGAAGTTCAGTACCTAGCGCTTTCACGTTCTGCCAGTCATTTTCCTGTGGGGTTCGCTGATATAACATATATATAATGAAAATTATTTCCTATTTTCATTTTCCTCTCTATACATAGTTGTGAAAGGTAAAATAGCCATAGTCGTCAAGGCAGTATGGTTTAGTGCGTACTGAAACTACGCATGCGTATGATGTTCATTGAAAAATCGCATGAACGTCGTGTACTGAGGATTTAAAACTTAACGAAAACCATGACAAAATATTTCATACTGTAAAGTACCAGCATTTGGGTTACGTATTCGTTGAACTAATTCAATATTCAAAGGCTGGAACGAGCTCGCTCTCTCTCACTAAATAACTATCAATTCGGATGAACGAGTTCAGAGGTTACATGCACAAGATATTAACAGCAAACAGAACATCACCATAACTGAACCATTCACACTGCTGGCACAGACGTTTCAACAATAATACGAACGTTGTATCTCTAGTATTTAATTTGGTATTCATGAAAAAAAAACTATACAAAGACTTCCCAAATTTAAGAGCTACTGTAAAACGATTTGGAATTAAAATTAAAAACACCAGGAGTGACTAAAATTTGCAACAGTCTGTTGAAAGCAGCAATGTGTAAACGAAGCCTGTTACGTTTACGAGAGAGAGAGAGAGAGAGAGAGAGAGAGAGAGAGAGAGAGAGAGAGAGAGAGAGAGAGAGAGAGAGAGAGAGAGAGAGAGAGAGAGAGAGTGAGAGTGATTAGACCGAAGGGAACTTATTTCATATGCAATGCAGAAAACTGTTGTATTATCATGGGGCTAAATGGACGTGACAAAGAACCTTCTTGACATCAGAACTTAGACACTGAAGTGACAAGCCTTAGGCTAATCTACTGTATACCATTTTTCCTAATACGAAATAATTACATCGTTTGGAGCGAAGAGATTCAACGTTTGAGAGAGAGAGAGAGAGAGAGAGAGAGAGAGAGAGAGAGAGAGAGAGAGAGAGAGAGAGAGAGAGAGAGAGAGAGAGAGAGAGAGAGCGTAATTCATACATACATACACAGAAATGCAAGTTAAAACTACTGATGTCGACAAAAATCGTATTCTTTAAAAACTAATCCACCATTCAAAGGTTGAGCAGAGACAGGCAGACAATCTCTTTCTCTCTCTAAATAACTATCAATTCAGATGAACGAATTCAGGGGTAATATGCACGAGATATTAACAGCAAACCGGAAGCTCGCCTTAACTGAACCATTCATGATGCTACTGGGACAGGTGTTTCAACAATAATACTACGAATGTTGCACCTGTAGTGTTTCATTTTGGCATTCACGAAAAACCCCTATACAACGACCTTCCAAATTTACGAGCCACCGTAAACAAGTGAAAAATGCGCCGAAGTTTCTTTTGCGCAATCGAGTTTTCCGTACGGCGTATAATGCCGTATGAGTCGCGGCCTATGAAACTTCCAGTCACGGCATGGCGGAGGCCTGCGTTGGCACCTATAGCGGTGCCAGACGCACGATCATGGTTAACTTTATCCTTAAATAAAATAAGTACTGAGGCTAGAGGGCTGCAATTTGTTGAGTCTACAAATAAACGTCATTTAAATTAATAAAATTTATATTGAAGTAAAGCCCAAATTGTCTATTTCGTAGTTTTATTATGTCTTGAGTACTCGTGTGGGCATATTCGTTGTTAAGAATATAAGTGTAGGCTAAGTCTTCATTCGGTTTAGTCACCCCCTACCAATTACATACTCGTTTTCTTTCATAATGCACAAGCAAAGTACATATTTTCCAACTGCATTTTGTATTCACGATCTTAACGAGAATGATAAAGTTTGATTTAAGATGGCTGCCTCTCATATATATTCTCGATCGTCTTCATTTTAGCCTTGAGATTGCCTCAGAAATCTGCATACGTTATTTCATACGTAAAATCGCACTAAACAGTTTTCCTTGACTAGGTTTTAAATGGAAAAAAACACATAAGCGCTTCTTCAATAATTAGTGATAGTCAATAGTTTGAATCCTGAAGATAAAAATGATGTAATTATATGCGTCACATGGTTGAGAGCATGTGAACACTAAGTACTTGCAAATCATAAAGGAAACTACTCTGATATACATACATACTCTGTGATCTCAAAATATCAAAGATAAAAATAAGCCTCAAGTAAGACATTAAACAGTTACTGAAAACTGGACTACAATTTTTACCTCACTGGACCCTTGTTGACACGTACGAGTACTTATAAATACGAAGATCGATCTGAATACAGAACAGAGACTATAGCTACCATTAACTATCCGAAAAGCACGTGAGGTCTTTCATACTAAATCATCAACTGCCGAGGATACCCTGTATTCTTAACGGTCTCATTGACGGATATGGTGGGCGGGGTGTCAATACACCAACACTAAAGATTTCTAATTAACTCTGCCTTCAAGTCATAGACTAAAGCTCGGATATAATGGGGGAAAATCGTCCAAGTACGTTGTGTATACCTTTTACGAGTAAAAATATTGTTACGTCTACATCAGAAACAAGGTTTCGCCCTCTTACGTTTGATTGACAACCAGTTATGCACCTTCACTATCACCCAATTCAATAACTTGTAAAAATAAAAGATTTTGCACCTTGTGAAAACTTCTCTAAGTTCCACAATTTCAAACAAGACTAGGGAGACCATTCCTTAACTTTGGTAACAAAATCTCTGCGTAAGTGTAAAATATCAGCCTGATCACACACATGACAAATGCTTAACCCACCCATAATGGTCTTTCTTTATTACTGTATTAAATCTAAATAAAGTTTTTTTTAATGAATGAAATCTGAATAATGTACTCACCTTATGTTGCTTGCACAAAGCTCATCGGCCTCTGGAAGCAGCTAGGGGCATTCTTGAAGCCATCGGGCATCACCCGGCACTGGTAGAGCCCGTTCTGAGTGATACAAACGCGGTCACAGGGCGCGACTCCTCTGCCAACGGGATCTGCCAGTAGCTCTTTTCCAAGTCAAGCTTACTTAGGAAAAGGGATTGGCCTATATTTTCCAGGCAATCCTCAACGGAAGTAAATGCAGGGCCAATCTCCTACTACTTCACGAGAAAACTTGCTTATAAGAATGTTGTGTACTTCCTTCAATTTCAGCCCCCAGCTTCAGACAACTGTAATAAGGAAAATGAAATAGGTTAAGTAATCATGTCACTGAAAAATAAAAAATAAAAATTAACGGGAAACCGAGATGGGGAATCACATACTGAAACACGAGAGGAACTCTTAATATTCTTATTTACACAAAGGTTAAAACTATTTCAAGGTTCAACCGAGTAAGATTTCCCTTGATTATCTTTAAAAAAAACTCCTAGAGACAGAGTAGCATTGCTAGACTAATAACTCCCTTGCGAAAGCTTTATGAAAATTGGAGCAAAGATGTTCAAGAAGTTGAACAGCAGAGGAATAATGCAACTTTAGACGCGAAGAGCAAGCTACATAGAACAAGTATCATTTACAGTATGCCATAAAAGGTACACTTTAAGGATGGTACACTTTTTGAAACTACCGAACACCCCAGCTCAGACACTACTTGGTGGGCATGACTTAAGCTTAGAATAACAAGATGAATTTCTTTATAAATTAAAAAAATAAGTGTGATACAAGTGCCTGTGAAACGTGCAAAACAGTGTTAGTAACTAGCCTAGGTTGAATAAGCGCGTACAGGAAAGCAGCTCACTAAGAGAGCAACAGGCTCACTGACTTTTCTTAGCCTTCTTAGGAGAAATCTGTTTAGGCCTAAGTAATAAATTTTTACTTGAATGAATACCAAAGCTCCTCCCATGAGCGCCGTGAATGAAGGTTAAAGCTAATGATTAAATACCTCTGTAATAATATCTTTGCGATGATTTAAGTGTATATAATTTTCGTATTAAGTATAAAACTCCAATATCGAGTTGTGGAGATAGTCTAAATTACAGGTTATAGGAATGGATAAAAACAGGAACTCTGAATTTTAGTACGTAAAGGGGGAGAGAGAGAGAGAGAGAGAGAGAGAGAGAGAGAGAGAGAAGAGAGAGAGAGAGAGAGAGAGAGAGAGAGAGAGAGAGAGAGAGAGAGAGAGAGAGAGAGAGAGAGGGGGGGGTTGAATTGGAATATAGAATTTAGGCCAAAGGCCAAGCACTGGGACCTATGATATTCAGCCATGAAACTGAAATTAACATTAAAAGGTCTGAAAGGTGTAACAGGAGGAAAACCTCGCAGTTGTGATAATCGTGCAAATGACACTTCCCAATACCTTTTTTATTCATTATCTCGGCAAACAAAAAATGATACGTAACACAGCGAGGGACAGACCCCTTTCCCCCTGTAACACTCTCTGAGTTAGGCGCTGTATCTACGATTCAAAGTCTGTTTTTATAATAAACTTTTTCACGACAAAACAAAGTCACTACCGCGGCCTGTTTCCCGCCAGTGGGCGACCTTAATATTTACCGCCTTTTAATTATGTTCTTGTTCATGTTTATGCATTTTGTTTGTTTATATTTACAGTCTTTCGTTCTGGTTTTACGTTCATCCCAAAGGGGCTGGTAGACAGTACTAAACACAGCGTCCATTTTGCACGTAAACTGCTAGGTACCTAACCAGAGGGGCGTGGTAGTAAGTATTCAGTTTTACCCTTTTCACGGTTTCACTTTGGTTTTATGTACAGCCCTCCACAGGGATAATTCCCTCTTTGGCGGACCCTTTTCACTTACACTGAGCATCAGTTTGGATACTACTAGTAAAAGTAGGGCTAAAGAACTCCAAAAGGATATTTGCTATAAAGTTATAACCACTCGAGTACAGAGAGAACTAGTTCATGAAATGCCTAATAACTCGCAGACTAGCCGGCTGAAGGGAGTGGCTGTCTTAGCAATGGCAAATGGAAATTCTACATTAAAAACAAAAGCCGCAGTAATGGAAAAGCAAAGGTTGTAACGAAGACAATCTAATCCTGTTAAGTGGTAATTGCTAGGCAAAAGTTACAAATTTCATTACCTTTGAAATCAGCTTTAAAGTTGCATAAATTTCGCAATTTGTCACAAATGAAACTTTATGTTCTTGATACGATTTAATTAAATATTCACATTGAAATTAACGTACTTGTGCCACCTGTGGCCCCAAACAGGGCAAATTTACCAGGGCCACTAGTCTCCCAGGGGAACAGGGGTTCATATCCTGTATTGTATTGCCTAAACCAATCAACATTTAACCAAATATATACCATCCGATATTAAAAGTATGTATGAAATTGACAACAAATCAATTTTACTTACAAAATATTGCAAACTATAAACATAATCGCAACCTGAAGATGAGCAGCGTAAATTAAACAGTCTTCCTACCAACACAGCACTCTGAAAAATGCCCAAGAACTTCTAAGACCGATTTTTTCTTATGGCCAATCAGAGACCTCCACAGAGCCGGACTTGGAAACTTTCTCTATCGGTTTTTGTTATTGGTGGAAGCCTTTCTGCTTTGGGTGGTGAGCAGTTGTGTTTGAAAGCGATTCTCCCATTGGCTAGCGCGACTAGTAAACCAGCTTTTCAAAAGTTTATTCTGAAAGGATCATTGTCACCTTCAGTAGTACGTGGTCTTTAAAAGTAATTATGGAAATAGATACATAATAAATAAGTCGATATGAAGGCTACTGCTATGCAGCAAAAGAAAATGATAAAATGAGAAAACTGACAGGTGAAAAGTTAAAGAGATTATACCAAACGAGCAAAATAAATGATGGCACAGCCATGACGGTAGTTGCATGCAACCATTTTCGAGCTGATAGATAGCTTATGCACTTTGGTGGCCATCGAGACTATGCAAATCCATTCGAAACATTTATTCATCCTTGAGTGAAACATGTATGAAATTATAGCGGAGGAGAAGTTGTAAATGCATCAATTTTGAATGGCTTTTAAACACCAAATGCTGTTGGGCACTTGAAATATGTTTTTATATATTCTGTTTGTTTTAATCATGGATGAATGATATGGTTTGTTTAATTTGTAAACTGTGTAAATGAGTATATCTCACCTCTCACGTCCACATCTGTGCTATAGCATGTAGACTGATAAAGCTTTAGTCTTGATGTTGTCCCATGATCGATGCCGCGGTATCCACGCGCATAAACTAGCTGAAGTTAACTGCCACGCAGAATCCTATTGGTCTAGCTTCATCTCATGTTCAGTTGTGTTATGTAGCATTCAATCCCAAGATATTCCTTTTTAACCCCTTCACACTAGACACACTCCCAAGAATCTTGTGGCGAATGAGCTTGTGTTTCTGCAGTGATGCTTGAATCCCTGATATTAGTCATTGTTGTTTCTTTCGTCTACTAGTCTTGCTCCGTTGGCAAAGTCGAGACGACTGGTATGTACACGGTCTAGAAAGAACAGTGGTTATGTACGACCAGAGTACATAGCCAAAGCATCGGTAACTGTTTTCATAAATTACAATTATGGTTGCAAACAAGGAATTATTACTTACTTCCTCTGGCAAGAACAAGCTATCAGCTAACTCGCCAGAATTTGTCAGCCCTTGGCAGCGTACATCACCATTTCCTCGCGAGATTTCATATGGAAAATTGTGTGCTTTAATTGTCTTGTAGTAATAGTTAATGTCAAATAAGAAAACTGTAAATACCTTTTAAAAACTAACTTCAATGGAGTAATCCCCTACTACTCACACTGCATTGCATTTTCCTAAATTAGCCTTTATAGGCTCTTATCATCTTTCATCAGAATACTGTTACAGCAGTTATCTGTGGCATGGCAATCATCATCATTCGCAAACAATGATTTAAAAAAATCCGAAGTGCTGGTATTTGTAGATTCATTATTTTAATGACAGTGAATAAATTATTTTACTTTTTTGCATAGTTGTAGCATTAAGAATTACAGAAAGTACTTTAATCTAACATTCTAAAGTAAGTTCATGGAGAACATCTCAGTAAATTTTCAGAGTGCCGTGCAAGAGGAATAATAACAGCTAATGAGAAGTTGTGAACTGGTCATTCCTGAAGATAAGAATTGTAAGTTTTTCCTAGATCATATCCATTTGTGTTGCCTTCAAATACTCACCAAATTAAGTAGAATTAAAACTATTATTAAAACAAGCCATGATAAGAATAAGTTTTCTGCTCACTGCCCAGAATGGCCAAAGTAGAAAACTTTACAGATGACAATGTTAGGAAAATACTATACAGACCTAGTAGAGAAACTAAAGACTATAAAGAAAAAATAAACAAAGAATAGTAATGAGGAGATTGGGAGACACCTTGAAAGAAAAGAGGAAAGAGATGAAGAAAAATGAAATTCTCGGTAACAAAAGTGAATTAAGGTAACATTATCATTTTCAGGTGGGAATTGGACAACATGAGAGTTTAAGGATACAATAGAGAATTTTTTCGTTCACATAGGAATTATTTCAAGTTGTTTAGATTAAAGGAAAGTTCAGTGATGATGGAATATGCACAGACATTCAAAATATGTCATATAAAAGAGGGATAATACCAGTAACGTAAAAATATATATTTCAGAGAAAATGAAGAAGCAGTTAACTGTGTTCCTTTTATACGTATATGAAGCTAGACGCAATCTCTGCACCAAGCTCTCTGCCATTTTTAGGCAATCTAGGATCAGTCTCAGAACCAAGCTCAACCATTTACGAGCAATCTAGGAGCCATCTCTGCACCAAGCTCAACCATGTACAAACAATCTAGGAGCCATCTCTGCACATAGCTCTACTATTTACAAGCAACCTAAGACCAAGATCCGGTGCTGGCATAGAGCTATGTACAATATAGCAGCGTGTAGTGTAAACGGAACTGTGTTTTGTGGAGTGAACGTTTAGTTGAGGAACCAGGAAGTTCAGGAACCAAGAAGAAGAAGAAGACCTCAACTGACGGCGTGATGTAAACAAACCCATTTTGACGTCGTTTCATACTTTCACAGGTAAATTATACCAAGTTTTTGCCAATCAGGTTAGTCTGTAGGTATCCTATGGCCATTTATAGATTGTAGTCTACCCAAAGCTCTACGAGAAGCTGGTCTATCGCAGTCTAACCTACTCGTTTTGTTGGACTGTAGCGTTAGCATTCAGCCTGAGAGTTAATAGGCTAGACTATTCCGGTTTAACGTACCGTTTTGGTTGAACTTTAACGTTTGATTTCAGCCTGAGTCAGATTTCAGGCAATAGTTGAGGTCATACTTTATCAGACAGTAGAATTTATTAGCCAAACGGCATTGACCCGATTAGGTTAGCCTATGTACCAGTCACCCAAAAATCCCGTTAGCCCAAAGCCTGTTCCTACTGTGGCCTTCCCTAAATTCATAGGCAGAGGCGCGTAGGGTTTGGCAAAGCGTCAATGAGAATTTGGGGATGAATGTGAAACCATAAAGAAAAGACTGGAACTATCATAAACATAAATGTAGGTCAGCCCATAAACTTTTACACAATTTCCTTCTAACTTGACTCCTCCTGCGGTTTTTTGATTGCTAATTATGGATTTACCTTCAGTTTTTGTCGCATGAATGTAATTAACCTTTAATTAACCCCTGAAGTCCATCCAACAAGGGGTTTCCTTACGCGATCTTCACGAGACAGAGCATGGGTACGTCTGTTTCGAACGGTTCATATCCCGTCCAGCATGTGCGGTAACTTGTTAACGTATGGGTAATCCCCCCCCCCCCCAGCCAGTACTAAACACGTAGCTGTAAGTTAGGTTAGGTAGGTAAGATCTGGTTAGGTCAGACCTGGCATCATAGGAAAAGTTAGGTCTATTTACGTACGAGGGACTTATCCCAGTCGACGACTGGCAGGAATCAGGCCGCACAACTATTGTAAAGTTTTACCAAAAGGAGAAATATAAACAAAAGACAGTTAAATTTCTATCATCTCAATTGATTTCTCAAATGATCTCACCTGTACTACATCATATACACCATTTTCTATATTCTTCAGTCAAGAATTATATTAATAGTTTATAAACTCGTGTGGCTGTCTCCTTTTCATTTACCCCAAAAACATCAAGAAACTGCAGTAAATACTGCGGTCGATGACTAGCGGGAAACAGGCCGTGGTATTAGCCTTCCGTTTTACCCAGTTACTGGTAGACTAATACTCAAAATCTACATGTTTATGGCTTCTTACCACCGGTGTTTTGTATTCATGACTGTTAAAATAGTGCAGACTGCTCATTTTTGCTTTCTCTCTTAGCCAATAAGTATCACAGATCCCCATCTCTTCCCTTTGGACTGGTGAAGGAGAGTTTTTGATGCCGAAACACTATGACTGCTGAAAAAAGCTGTGAGGTCCATAGTGAGTTCTGTGCCTGCCAGGAACACTCATTCCCTAAGAATAAGGCCTTCCTTCAATACACCCCCTTATTTATCCAAAAAACAACAGAAGCTATAGGTCTTCTGGCCCCCCCGGCAAGAGATTGTATTGGGTTCTCTTATTTAGATCTTTTCAGGCCTTGAATGCTGGTAGGGAACAACAAGCTTGTCTGTTTTTTATGTGGAGTGGTAGAATGTTCTTTGTTATTGAATTTTTACAGCATTTTATGCTGATAAATTAGTCAATGATTTTTGAGAACATTTCAAGTACTGTAGATGCTTTCACAGACAAGATAAAATCTTGCACCATTCACAGTTACCGTAACACTCAGGGAATATACATTTATATATTTCTGAAAGTTTACTAAAGATTTGAAAAACAGCTTAAGATATTTTCCAATAAGCTGCCTTGTTGATAAAGGTACGATTTGAAGCAAAAAGTGGGCATTGTCCCTATGTTTAATTATACATATATTATCAGAAAGGTCTTTTATTGTTGTCATCCTAAATGACAGCTCCAGATATGTTTAATTTTTGTTTAGAAAATATTCTGGATCATCAAGTATATTTACGTTTAGGGCTTTTTTCTTTGTGTAAGTGCATTTAACTCTTCTTATTTCACTATTAGGATATGTATGCATTCTAATATCTGTTTTTATCTTTTTTCAGGGTTTAGAAGTGCAAATATTTTGTTGTAGGTCATAAGAAGTATATAGGCACCATGGCAAGTAAACCACAGAAAATGCCCAAAGTGGCAAAGGTACGTTAAGTTTCAGATGTTTGTTTACAAGTACAGTAGCAGTGATGTTAGTTTCCAAGTTTTATGTGAAAATAATTGTATATTTTATGGAGTAATGTCATTGTTCCTTGCTTTGAAAATTGTATATAAAATTCTTACAATATACAGTGAAATGAATGTCAGGTTATACTGTTTCCTGTTGTACAGAAACAAGATTCAATTTTTTTTTACCAGGGACTCAGACGTGAAATTATTGCACATTAATTGATGAAATAGTAAAGCTGTAGAGACATTGAATAGTTTTGGCTTTCATAGTCATATTTCCGTATTGATTTCAACACTGTATAACCTGCTTATTTTAACCATACTCTAGGTAAAAGACAAATCTCCAGCAGAGCTCCAAATCACAGCTGAGCAGCTGCTCAGAGAGGCCAAGGAAAGGGAGCTTGAGATTGTCCCACCTCCCCCTAGGCAGAAGATCTCTGACCCAGAAGAGCTCCAGGAATATCGTTTGAAGAAAAGAAGAGCATTTGAGGACAACATTAGAAAGAATAGAGGAAACATTTCCAATTGGATTAAATATGCTAAGTGGGAAGAGGAACAAAGAGAAATTCGCAGAGCCAGGTAAATAGTGATTTGAATTTTTGGGAATTTTGATGATTCCATGTCACTTCTCTCGTTGGTTGATGCGTCAGCCTAGACTAGCAATGTGACCCGTCATAAAGTTACAGGTTTGTAGAAATTAAATATGAAAGTTGAATATGAAAATTTTATTTTAGTATTCTTTCATCTCTTATGAAAATTATTTCTATTGTAGGTCTGTGTATGAGAGAGCCTTAGACGTTGATCACCGAAATATAACATTATGGTTGAAGTATGCTGAAATGGAAATGCGTTGTCGACAGGTAAATTGAATTGTTCTTTAAATGTAAATTTTTCTTGGTTCCTCCCATGATAATGTCTCATATGAATAAGTCTTGTACTTTTAAAAACTTTGATGTACATAGTATTTATCTTGAATATGATTTCAGGTTAACCATTCACGTAACGTATGGGATCGAGCTGTTACCATATTACCTCGGGCCAACCAGTTCTGGTACAAGTACACATATATGGAAGAAATGTTGAAGAACATCCCAGGATGTAGGATGGTATGTAAAGTACATTCAGTCATTGTTTAACATTTAATTGTTGTCCTGAAAGTAGCTCCACACTAGAACTACATTTTAAAACTTGCTCACAAACTTTCGGTACTCTTTCCATGAATTAACAGTGTGAAAAAGTAAAGAAATCCCTCTCCTGCCTAGTGTCACAATACATTTGAGCTTTGCAAAGAAGTAATTCAAGATTTGGTTTGTAAAAAAGAAGGAAAGAGAATTAATTGCTATGCAAAAAGCTTATGTCATAAAACAAAAATATGGATTTGTAAAAAGGGTGACAGCAACTTGGAATACACGAAACACTGCCATTGCTCTCCGTTGCTGTAATACATTTTTGCTGATTTCAGGTTTGTAAAAACAAAACTTTGTGTCAGCATAAACAGTCAAAAATAACATTTTTTTTTTTTATCAGCGAAGTTCAAAATATTTTCAGGTTGAAGACAAATACAGTATATGGTAACTGTAAAATTTCAAATATTCCATGTATAAACTTATATCTACTACTGTCAGAACTAAAATACTGTACCAGCTGTTGTCACATCCATATGCATAGACTAAGATGCCATTGGTCCAGGAAATTTGTGATGAAACATAGATGGGCAGTTTATGTTATTTTGTCATGTGTTTAAGTTTTTCAACTTCCTGATATGTTAAGTTCAGAAAAGCTTATTGGTTATTACGATCACTGAACTTTGAAAAATATAAAAATAATACAGGTATTTTTAAAATAAAAGAAAGGAAAAACTACTATAATCAGTATGCTGTATCAGCCGAAGTCACAGCGCATCAGTACATTGAGACAAGCAATTACGTGTAGTGCGACAACTTTAATGTACTGTAGTCGGGGCAGTGTTGCCAACTTGAACGATCTACTTACCATAAATAGCGTGCTTTTATTCTAAACCCACATATCATGTTTGGTCATAATGCAGATACTCCAATGAAGGTAATAACCTCAGTACGGCCAAGCACTGAATTACTGAACTGGAATATTTTAGTGTAGGTGTAATTGTAATATTCTTTGTTATGGTGCAGGTCTTTGAGCGTTGGATGGAATGGGAACCAGATGAGCAAGCTTGGCTAACGTACATCAAGTTTGAGCTTCGATACAAGGAACTCGACAGAGCCAGACAAATCTATGAAAGGTTTGTGTATGTGCATCCAGAACCGAAGTACTGGATCAAATATGCTCGGTTTGAGGAAAACCACGGTTACATTCAGAGTGCTCGACGGGTGTATGAACGTGCCATTGAATTCTACGGTGATGATCATTTCGATGAAAATCTCTTCATTGCCTTCGCCAAGTTTGAAGAGGGACAGAAGGAACACGACCGCGCGAGGGCCATATATCGATACGCTCTGGATCACATGCCAAAAGAGAAATGTCTTACACTGTACAACGAATACACGAGACACGAGAAGAAATATGGTGACAAGTCGTCCATTGATGATGTGATAACGAGCAAGCGGAAGTTTCAGTACGAAGAAGCGGTGAAAGAAAATCCGAATGATTACGACACCTGGTTTGACTATGTACGAATGCTGGAAGCTGATGGGAACGTAGACCTCATCCGCGAAATATACGAGAGGGCTATTTCGTGTGTGCCTCCTCTGAAAGTGAGTAATTTTGTTTTGGTTGTAATTTTTACATTTTCAGGTGCTTGCTTTACAGTTGTCTCATAACTTGTGAACCAAGATTGCAGTTAGACATTTATAAAAAGATCCACATTTTGTATCATGGTTCTATTTTAAGATGATTTAAACCTGTAGCCTGTGTACTGTATGCTTGTGGTTCTGCTTGTCAGTGGCATAGTAGTAATAATAATAATAATAATAATAATAATAATAATAATAATAATAATAATAATAATTAATATTGTTATTGAAATGACACCTTGCAAAAGGCAAATGCAATAGGGATACATGGTAAAACATTAAAGAAGGTTGTAAACTTGAATATTACAAGAGGATAATAGATTACATAAACTGATGTGAGGACAAAAGAGTAAGGGTAATAGATTATTAGAGCCAAAGTTATATAGAACAGGATATGCAACAATTCACAAAAAGAAGTGAAAGTGGTAAAATAGAAAATGATTAAAGCAAAAGGGTACAGAGGAACAAAGGTAGCAGGAAGGTAACGCTGTCAAACCTATCATAAACACATGCATACCTGGGCGTAGGTTAGGGGCTTTATAAGCTGTAGCCTTCACCACCCAAGCGGAGAGTAAGATAATAGTGTGTTGGTGATGGACTGCTGTGCGCTATGAGGAATTAATGTATGAACTTATTCCTAATCCATCGTGCCTGCTTTTGTGTCAAGTATCCTAAAGTCAAAAGGCTTGACAACAAAACAGCACATATAGTTAGTAAATTGGGTCATACCATCATAGGGTCTTCCTGGCAATTACCTAGAATGACTGAATTATATTTATGTATACTACACCATATATTGCTTATACAATAAAGTCTATTTGTTTTGGCACTCAAAGCCCGTCACTTTACGACTTCCTTCAAAAGAAGTAGTATCGATTCTGTTTGCTGACTTTGCTCTCAAGAAGCTGACTAGTTCTTGTTATTCGAACCCTCTTAAATTGATCAGATAGACATTTCTTACATTCCCAAGTATTCACATCTAGTTTTCATAATGTTTCAGCATAGATGTATCAGCACTTCTCATAGTCAGTGCAGTAATTTCAAATCTGGACTGGATAAGGATCTACATTTATTATGTAGTGTCTGTAGGGGTCAAGTTTGTAACACTGGTGTGCCTTGGAAAGTCCCAGTGGAAATACAGTAGTATGAAGTGTTATATATGCCCCAAGATAACTGGGAGGAACTTGGTCTTCATCAGAGCAGGAGTAGTGTGGTGTGAAGACTGAAGCTCACCTTTTGCAGCTCCATCTGTGGGTCTAGCTCTGTTCATGGATCCACTGTTCCATTCTCACCTTCACAGCTCTGGTTGCGGTTCTGCAGCTCTGATCAGTAGAACAGTTCCTGGCAATGGGCTGACCCTGGCCTGGCTAGGTTTATGGGTCTCTCTGCTAGCATTGTCCTGGTTGGGGCCCCCTAGCATTGGCACAGACCTGTCTTAATACAGGCAGTCCCCGGTTTACGATGGGGGTTCCGTTCCTACGCCGCGTCGTAAACCAAAAATCGTCGTAAACCGAAAAATCATTGAAAATCGTCAAAAGTCCAAAGAAAACCTTACTTTTAATGCTCTTGGTGCATTGAAAATTATGTAAACTGCATTTTTATGGAGTTTTTCATAAAGAAAACTCCAAATTTAGATTATTCTGCCGTTTTGGAGTCATATTTCTTCCGTTGGATCGGCGTCTTAAGCGTCGTAACCCCGGAACATGCATTGTCTGTATGGGGATATGGCACTGGGAGAGCTATGGTCCTGCCATGGGTATGGTAATGGCTCCTGACAAGGCCATAACTCTGGTCATTGGCACTGCATTGGTTCTGTAGGTTGCATAATTCTGGTCCTGGACTGTATTATCAGAGCACCACTAGCAAAAACAGTGGCTCTCTGACTGCTCTGGTAGCTAGAGTGCTTGTGCTTGCTGCTCTGTGGAATGATCTTGAAGTATCTGGGGGCTAAGTGACTGCAGTGAAAACTGTTGCAGGCATCTTAATAATGACTCTCATAGCTACTTGAGACCTGGGATTTTGTTCACACAGACTTACTACTGTGGGCTGAAAGCCATTTTCTTTATTTATTTTAAAATGGACTGAATGATTAGGATTGATTTCATGTGTATGAAGAGGGATAGTTACATAAAGTTCTTTTGAAAGAATGCTATTGATACTGCTGTCTAAATAGTCTGGAAGAAGGGTTATATTCCATATGCATTACTGAATATGTGCAGTAATATTTTGAATAAGAAGATATATGTATGAGAGAAATGTATGGAATTCCACGGAGAGGTTTCTAAACGAATGCAGCTTTTTGTATCTGTACTGCATTCAGGCCTTCCTATGTGAAAGCCTATAGTGATTGTTTGAGGTAACAGTACTGTAGTAAATTTAGTTTTTAATTGTATGTTCTCTGGTTTGCAGGAGAAGCGTTACTGGCGGAGGTACATTTACCTTTGGATTTATTATGCAGTGTTTGAAGAGCTAACGACGAAAGACATGGAGAGAGCTAGACAAGTATACCAAATGTGCCTTCGTGTTATCCCCCACAAAATCTTTACATTTGCTGAAATTTGGCTACTGTATGGAAAGTTTGAAATTCGTCAGAAAGATTTAAGCACTGCCAGAAAATATTTGGTAAGTACTCCATTACCGTATATATTACTTTTGGATGCTTTGAAGATTTATGTATTTGGTACACATTAGGATGAATCATTTATTATTTCTCTTTCCCAATGAAATAGCATTGAAATATTGTTTTATTTGTATTCTTGCTTTATTTGTTAGGTGATATAAAACTTTTGGAGATGGGGAAATTGAAATTCAGTAAGAGGCAGGCTTTGTAATGCAAATTTTAGGGACTGACGTGGATGCAAATGCTAATCAAAATTTAAAACATTTTACAGTGACATTCTGTGAATGTTAAGATTCACAGTTTGAGTACGATTGGAATAGCATATACGAATGAGGAACTGGTAGAGATGTGATGTCTTGGGGCTGGAAAAGAGATTGGTCAGAAAAGCACTAGACATGGTAGTATCAGGACGAAGACCTGTAGGGAGGAACAGGAAATCATGGAAAAGGGGATAGACGAAGACCTAGACCTAATCTAATTTGAGTTCAGTTAGAAAGTACACAAGACAGAAAAGTGGTGAGAGCTCATTAAATTCATTTCACTGCCAGTGAGGTTGTAAAGAAGATACGTTATCACTCACGTCTGTCTGTCCGTCTCTGTGTGGTGAACAGAGTTTGATGAAACTTGACACATATATCCATATGATGTCAAGATGATTCACGTTTTGGGAGATTTTTGCCCAGAGATAGTGTTTTGTTATCCTGGAAACTATCTTGGCTCTGAGCTAATCTGTTCCAAAATGTATATCAAGAGAATGTCACTTCTGGGATATCCTACTAACATATTCACATACAAGAGTAGGGATTGTCAGCAAAGTTAAGCCTATAGCTGGTCAGTTATTCGAGGGCCTTATCACTATACGACCATCAAGTAGCTGATCATCTCCTTGATGACAGTTTTCGGAACTCTGAAATAGTTGTAGGTTTCCTTTGAGAGCTTATGTTTTTTAAATTCCATAGTAATATTGCTTATGTTCTTTCTTTTTTTTTCTCTCACTACAGGGTCAGGCTTTAGGAATGTGTCCTAAGCACAAACTCTTCCGAGGTTATATTGACCTAGAAATAAAACTGCGAGAGTTTGACAGATGCCGAAAATTATATGAAAAGTGGGCTGAATTTGATCCCGAGAATTGCAAAATGTGGATCCAGTTTGCGACTTTAGAAGCTATGTTAAACGATGATGCGAGAGCTCGGGGCATCTATGAATTAGCTATCGCACAGCCTCGATTGGACATGCCTGAATACATGTGGAAGTCTTATATTGATTATGAAGTAAGGACTTTATCATTTGGAAAATATTGCTTTGTATTTATCAAGTGTTTTGATCCTTTAAATAATATATAGCTGAATTATTTTTGTGTTCATACAAAATATAAATCTTTGCTTTACATAGGATTAAAATAGCATTATGGAGGATTCTGAGTCCAAATTTGAATCAGTTGAGATGCTCTTATTGTAGAGAATAGTCCATGATCAAAATGAATGGAGATTTTCTTTTCTGGTGTAGTCAAACTTGCCAATCCTTTTACAACTCCCATCATTCTTTTAAGCGAATGGTGATGTCCTTTTTGTCTCATTATGGTAATGTTTTTTATCACTCTTAAAATAAGATGTATCTTTTTAGTCTAATCAGTGTTAGTATAAGAAGTTATTACATCACATATCTGTGAAGCAGAAATCCATTGTTTTTTATGGCACTTTCCTTTAATAATGTTTCTTCCTATTGTAGGTTATTAATTTCTGTTCTGTTTAATTCCTTTATATTGCACTGTTGTTTAATTTTCAAGTTCTCACTTGTATTTGCAAGAACAAAAATTTTTCACACAGACATTTAAAATGCAGATTGTACAATTACATGTGGATATGAATAAGGTACAACTTCTTCACGTGACTCCAATGACCAGGTAAGGGAGGGAAAGGTCTAATGTTAGAACATCGTTGGAAGGTGTATTTATGATCCAAGCCAGATTCCTTTCGGTGGTTCATCCCTCCCTTCTATGTGTCTTTGAATTTTGAATGTGCTTACTCTTAAGATTGATACACATTTTGATGATGCTTCTGAGACTGCAGAAGTAGGCAGGAATCCACCACATAACAGTAGATGCTAGTCAGATATTATTTGTGTTGATTAAATTCGTATGTCAGCTGTAGAGATATCAGATGTGTGTTGCGTGTAAGTCAGCTTACTACTGCTAAAGGTGAAATCTTCAAGAAGAACCTACACGTGTCTAGTAAGAAACAGGCTTAAGAACCATAGGCATAACCTCAGCAGTAGGCATCCATTATTCTTGATAGCCTCTGGAGAATTGTGGTATCAGTTTATGGAAAATGTCCTCTAACAGAAAAAATTTTGAAACCTAGACTAGGGTAGGCTTTTGCTGCTATCACACTAATAAACTCAGTTAGGTACTTAGTAAATAGTTTATATAGTACGTACTGTATTTCAAAATTGGAAGTGTTATTTTTCATTTTATGAATACAGCCAACATTTTACTCATACACTCAGTTTCACTTGTCTTGTAGCAAAAACAAAGAATATAGGTGTTATAGTGACTGTCAGTAAAGCAGTTCTTCATTGGAGGGGTGGGTAGAGCTCTTGGCTAGCACGCTGTTGGCCCAGCGTTCGACTCTCCGACTGACCAATGAAGAATTAGAGGAATTTATTTCTGGTGATAGAAATTCATTTCTCATCATAATGTGGTTCGGATTCCACAATAAGCTGTAGGTCCCGTTGCTAGGTAACCAGTTGGTTCTTAGCCACGTAAAATAAATCTAATCCTTCGGGCCAGCCCTAGGAGACTGTTAATCAGCTCAGTGGTCTGGTTAAAGTAAGATATACTTAACTTTGTCAGTAAAGCATGTAAGTGATGATCACAAAGGATGCACAAGATAAGCGCTCTGTGTTGCACTGTGGTATACTGTATATGCAGCCCAGTTGATCATAGTGGCTGCACAAGATGAAGCAGTCGTAGGGATAGCTTCAGACAGTTCTGCGAGGAATGTATGAGGAAATATTGATCACTAAGTAGATCCATTGAGCTCCTTCATTCTTATACTGCAAGTAACATTCACGCATAATTTGGCTCGTTCAGGTTTGCAGATTGTGCTGAATAGCACTCACTCAGGACCATCCCATTTTGGTCTGATCATGTAAGTATCATGTCATATCACAGTTTTCTTGATATCTGATTCCAACTGTTAATTTGTTTGAACTTCAGCAATGAGATCCCTTATTGCTCATGGAGCCACACTGTGTCAGCATCATTGTCAGGAATCAGCCTTGATGTTAGACTAGGAACATGCTATGGAAGAGCTGACTTTCCTTGTAAGGCTTCCCTCGTTGGGTGAAAGCACCTTGTGACTGTCTGTTACTACAAACCTGAGCATTGCCCCGAATCTAGTATTTTACGAAGGTGATGCTTTTATCTTGTCGTGGCACAGCTCTGTAATTTGGATGCCCATTGTCTTTTGAGGTTGCATCATCAACTATCCTCTTTTCTTTGAATATGAAGTTGTGGAAGCAGCATTAAGTACATGGCATTGGCGATGTATCAGGAAGCAGCATTAGGTACCTGGCATTGATGATGTATCGTAGAGTACTGCAGGATTATTCAACATGAAGACCAAGAGAGCAGTAGAGAAGATGCAAAACATATCACCAGGATTGTTTACTTTTGTTACTTAAACTGTACTGGAACAGGATATTGTTATTTTCCTTGCTAAGTAAGCTTTTTATTATCTCATTATCCATTTTGTTATTGTAATTATTTTGGAGAGATTAATATAATGGCTCGACTAGAATTTTTCAAACTTAAATGATTACCTTACGTGTATAATAGGCAACATTTTGCTCAGAATAAAATTGGTAAAGTAAGCATAACAGACCCATATAATGATAGCCTTACTTTACAGTTAACATTGAATAGATACTGGTTAGGGGCCCTAGTATAATTCCAAGAATACATCTTAGGTTCAGAGAGACAAACTTGTGGTGTTACAAATATTATTCTTCTTTTGTTATTTCAGGTCGAACAGGAAGAATGGGACAGAGTAAGAGGTCTTTATGAAAGGCTTCTTGAACGTACGCATCATGTGAAAGTTTGGATTAGTTATGCTAAATGTGAGCATTCTATGCCTGCTGAGGATAACATTCAGCGTACACGGGCAGTGTTTACAAGAGCCAACCGTGCTTTACGAACCTGTCAAGAAAAAGAGCAGAGACTGATGCTTTTAGAAGCTTGGAAGGACTTTGAGGATGAATTTGGTGATAAAGAGAGTGAAAGCAAAGTTAAACAGCTGATGCCCAGGAAGGTGACTCGCAGACGACAGGTCACAACAGAAGATGGGTCACAGAGCCGTTGGGAGGAATTTGTGGATTATATTTTCCCGGATGATGAAGCTGCCAAACCATCTCTCCTGCTTTTAGCTAAAGCTAAAGAATGGGCTAAGAAACAACAGGTGGAAAAAGATACTGATGAAACTCAAGATGTTAAAAGCGACAAAGAAGGTTATGAAGAAACCGCTCCGCTCGACCCAAATATTGACCGTGATGACAGCGAGGTAGAAATTGGAACAACAAGCAGTGAATCCTCCAGTGAAAGTGACGAGAAAGGGAAGGATGCAAGAAAAGAGAAAATGCACAAAAGAAAGTCAAGTGGGAATATTGGGAAGGATGAAAGAATTCAGAGAGCACAAAGAAGAGAAAGTTCTGATACATCCAGCAGCAGTAGCAGTGATGACGAGAATGAAAAAGTTGCGAAAGAAAGGAAAAAGCAGCCTTTAAGAAGAAAGGATAAAGGTAGGAAGAGTTATTCCTCCGACAGCGACAAAGAAAGGCAAGAGAGAAGATCTTCAGATAGCAGTGACAGCAGTGATAGTGAAAACGATGACAGAAAAAAGAGAAAACGGTCAAGTAGTGAGAGTGACAGTAGCAGTGACGATAGAGCGAGCAGCAACCGCAAAAAACGGTCACACAGTACGGAAAGAGATAGAAACCGTGATAAAGCTTCAAAGGGGGAAAGGTCATCCAGCGATAGTGACAGTTGATAAAAGGGGCATAATTGAATTAAAAAATACTGATATGTGGTAAAACTTCAATTTTATTTCATGTGGTTAACAAATGTTGATACAGTATTGAATGGTAATTCTCTCTCTCTCTCTCTCTCTCTCTCTCTCTCTCTCTCTCTCTCTCTCATGTCAGTGATGATATACCTTCCATAGGCATTGCTCTTTCCACTATGGTACCAGAGCTCATGAGCAGAGAAACATTGTGGCTTTGTGAAACACTTGATGCATATTTGCTTTTAAATGCCATAATGAATTGGAGTGCAAAGATGTGCAGCAAATATATTAGACATTGGTGGTATGCTGTGATATTCTTGGACAAGTACAGCATGATAAGCATCCTATCATAAAACTCAACAGAAATTTCACCGTAAATATAGGAATCAACTTTTGGCAAGGACTGTAGGGATGCATCCATTTGATCATACTATTATTATTATTGTTATTATTATTATTATGCAACTTTTGCCAAGGAATATAGGTGTGGTCATATTATTATTATTATTATTTTTATAATATCTATATGGAGCCTTGCAGGTACCATGAGCATAACTCCTTTGAGGACTCACAGCGGCTGCCAAAAATAGGTTTTTCCTACTACAAAACCAGTTTTATTATTATTATTTGTGTAAAGGCCTCTCCTTAGCAGATTTCATTAAACAGTTTTGCTACAATGCGCTGTTCTTTATTATAAGAAGTTTTTCAATTCTTCTTATAATTTGATTGTTCTCTTTGGGAGTAAATGCAAGAAGCTCGCAAGGTCTTCCAAATTAATGATGGCTAATGGATAATGTTGTTTGGTTGCATTATATTGTACATAACAGCACATTAGCTGCATTTCCTTATGCATTACAATATTACATTGGAAAAATAGATACATGTATATCCTGTGTACAATGTAAAACTTGCAACCTCTCTGCATATTGAGCGATAGTAGTGTAGTGGACTGGGGTGCTGTTTGTGGAATTTGAAAGCTACAGGCTCAAATTTTGGCCACATAACAGAAATTATTGTTGGTTTTACAATACATGTACATTGAATCGGGTTGGTTTTACAATACAGTGAATGGGCTGGTAGCTTTGATGTGTAAAATACCTTTTTATTGGTATGTTCCGTGGTTATTGGCAAAATTAAAGGTATCAAAATTAGGAATATGTACAACACATGGCTATAGAAGAGGACCCGTTAGTAATTTGATTATGACCTATGCACAGGTAAAAAAAAAAAACACTATCTTTTGTAAAAAAATGAGTGAGCAGTCACTGCTTACGCTGTGCATTGCAGAGATACTTAACATATAGTTTGATGATTGTTTAGTGTTCTGTAAATAACTGTAGACACATTTTTTATAATGCTTTGGAAGAATCTTTTCATTCAGTTTATGTAGCTGTAACCGTTTTATAGGAATATAATAGGAACTTGCAAAGGACACTGATAGTAAAAGGAAGCTATTAAAAATAAACTGAAATGTATCTTCATAATCTTTTTCTTCCCTGAAGGTTTTCACATTAATACTGCAATTTGTTGCTGAGAAAATATTGTTTGTAATTCGAGTTATAATCTTCATAACCTCCAGTCTTGCAATGAAATTTGGATGATAACTGAAATACTATATACTGCATCACGTACCAAATACGTTTTCAAGGGCTATGTGTTTTTCAGGCAACACATATCTCAGATTCTTAGCCCCTTTTTGTGGGAGTGGGATCTATATTATATATATATAATTATATATATATATATATATATATATATATATATATATATATATATATATATATATATATATATATATATATATACATATATATATATATATATATATATATATATATATATATATATATATATATATATATATACATATATATATATATATATATATATATATATATATATATATATATATATATATATATATATATATATATATATAATATACATCACAATACCCTTTTAACTTGAATTATTTGCATTTTTTGGTTACGTTTGTCAATACACAGACTGAGATCCAAATGTAGAGGATGAAGAAGTTCAGACATCTTGATATTCTATAATGTTTTCTATGTTGGTCATCTTTTATTACTCTATTCCTCTTATTTCAGCGCTGAATGACCTCAGGTCACTGTGGTTGGCCTTAGGCCTAAATTTTATATTCCATTCCATTCCATTCTATTCCTTTTATAGTAACTTTCGAGCATCGATGACTAATGTTTGGATGCCATTACTGTATTATCTGCTGGTTAACAACAGCAGCTAATTCTTCATCAGTCCCTATTAATTTTAGTTTTCTCTTTAGTTCTTTAATCCTCTCTTCTTTTCTTCTGAGTCTACTCCTACTTTGCTCAAATTCTTGTTGCTCATCTTCAGTTTAGTTTTATCCTTATCCTCACTGATAAGTGTAGTATTATGTTACTTCTGTCAATTCCTCAAACCCCACCTAATATTTAGTATACATCATTACTTTCTAAATTTTTCATTTAGCTATCCTTCTGTATAGAGTACATACATACATACTTTCTTTGCTTGACTGAAATTAGTTGCCTGCTCATATATATATATATATATATATATATATATATATATATATATATATATATATATATATATATATATATATATATATATATATATATATAATATATATATTATATATATAATATATATATATATATATATATATATATATATATATATATATATATATATATATATATATATATATATATATATATATATATATATATATATATATATATATACATACACACACATACACAATAGTCAAGAAAGTATCAGGTGATGAATCATCTCTTAGGTCAATAGAGGTGCAATGAGTTTGAATAAGACATGTCTATAATGTTCCCTCCTTGGCCGTAATTTGTTCCTCTGGCCTAATTGCCTTTGAGGCGACTGTCATAACTAAACATGTAATTTTGCATTTATATTATTAATTTTCTTACAGATTGTTTTTCAATTTTATGTTTTCCAAGCTTTTATGTACAGCATTTCAAATCAACATTTTCACTGCTCATTGCTAATTGCTCTCATACTTGTCTTCTTTTGCAATATTCCCAGGTTTTGGAACACTGTCTCGAGAGAAAGAGACAGTTTGAAGAACGGATTGCCATGTTTTCATGAATGTGTGCAGATGCTTTGCCGTGAGTTATGCACTTGTTATCACTTGTTCAGTTTCAATCCCTTTTAATTCTGTGCCCTTTTATCTATTTTTCTTTAACAGAATTACGGGCGGTCCCCAGTTTATGAAGGGGGTTCCGTTCCTATGCCACGTCGTAACCCAAAAATTGTCGAAAATCCTAAATGCTTTGGGTGTATTGAAAATGATGTAAACTGCATTTTTATTGAGTTTTTCATCCAAATTTTTATTATTCTGCTGTTTTGTAGCCATATTTCTTCCGTCGGATTGGCGTCGTAACCTCGGAACGTCGTAACCCGGGGACTGCCTGTACTGTATCATATGTCATATATCTTAAAATGGTATATGATTCCAAGACCATTATGCTTCATTTTTCCAACAATCCGTATCCCGTTAAGAATCTACTATTGTGCCCATTAAGGAAAAACAAATGATTGTCAGCAAAAAATTATCTTCAAATTTGTGGTGACCTTACAAGTTCGTAGCTAGAATCCGGCAGTAGAAACCATCAGCTGAAGTACAGTATATAGTATTTCATTTATCATTAACTTTGTTTTTAATTTGTTCACTAAGTAACCAAAGAGCTGAGTTGAAAGAACTAAATTTAATTTTCATCTAATTATAAAAATACAATGCAGTGAAGTTTTCTATACCAGTATGAATTAAAGAAAAAAAAAAAAGAGGGCTGTATAAGGGCAATTGAGATTCTCTTGATAGCTGGAACACTTTTTAATTGCTTATGAAAAGTGTATACAATATACTGTGTATATATATATATATATATATATATATATACAGTATATATATATATATATATATATATATATATATATATATATATATATATATATATATATATATATATATTGCTTATGACAAGTGGAAATACATGTATGTACAGTATGTATATACTGTACAGTATATGTATATGTATATATATATATATATATATATATATATATATATATATATATATATATATATATATATATATATATATATATATATAGTATGTATACAAAAAAAAAGTACATGCATACATAAATTAACTGCTCAGAGGCAGACAATATGAAAAGCACAAACACACTTACTGTATATATATATATATATATATATATATATATATATATATATATATATATATATATATATATATATATTATATATATATATATATATATATATATATATATATATATATATATATATATATATATATATATATATATATATATATATATATATATATACATATACATATATACATATACTGTATATATATATATATATATATATATATATATATATATATATATATATATATATATATATATAATATATATGTGCAGTACTGTATATATTATATATATATATATATATATATATATATATATATATATAATATATATGTGCAGTACTGTATATATTATATATAATATATATATATATATATATATATATATATATATATATATATATATATATATATATATATATATATATACAGTGAACCCCCCGTATTCGCGGGGGATGCGTCCCACACAACCCCGCGAATAGGTCAAATCCACAAATGCTTAAAACCCCTCTAAAAACACTTAGAACTGCCCATTTTGGTAGCTTAAACCAAGAAAAACCCTGTAAAAATGCTTATACCTGAGTATTTTAATAGTTTTATCACAAAAAGTGCATTTATTCATGAAAGTTATATGAAAATGCAGTAATTAGTGAATATTTCTCAGTGAAAAATACCGCAAATGGGCGAATTTTCCGCGAAAAATGGCTAGATATGTTCCACAGAGAAACCCGCAAATGCGTGAGTCCGCGAACCATGAGAACGCGAATACGGGGTTTACTGTATATATATATATATATATATATATATATATATATATATATATATATATATATATATATATATATATATATATATATATATAGTATATATACATACATACATCAACAGGGTAACGAGGGAAAGCACAGAGCATTTTCATGATTTATTGTGTTATTACAAGTAATATGGTGTTAAAATTTTTACAGCCTTGAAAATGCAACCGAGATTGTTTGTGTAACGTCGGCACAATAAATCATGAAAATGCTCTGTGCTTTCCCTCGTTACCCCGTCGATGTGGTTTTGAGCAGTGGCTCCTGTTGTGATTACATACATACATACATGTGTACATAAATTAACTGCTTGGAGGCAGACAAAATGAAAAGCACAACCACACTTAATTATTTTATATGATTTTGTTCAAGACTCCCATTTTTTTATGACATTTTAAAATTTTCCTTAAAGTGGTCTTATGTTCTATAGTAGTTAATTTCTTGAGGGCATTTCTTGCTTTGTGGCTCAGTGACACATTTCACAATGCCGTTCATAGGATACCTGTAGTTCTGTGGTCAGGGGAAGGATAAAGGTAGTACTTTATATATATTTCAAGGGTAATCAATGGTTCTCTTAGGAAGAATCTCCATTGGATGGTCGTAGCGTGGATGGCATTTGCCATTGGTCGAAGGTTTTCAAGGTTGGTGAGTAGATTGATGAAGTCAGCATATGTGCTATGGAAAGAAATTGCTCAAAGACTTAGACTATCTTCTGCCACAGAGCTACGAACACGGCTATGTTACGCAAACAAAAAAGGTAGGCTACCCCTATTTACCCTGACGGTAACTTCAAATTATCTATCAGTGTTAAAAGGGCATTGCGTAAGTTTCAGTAACAAAATTGTCTAATATTCTTAACTTAATGCTAAACCTCACTGTGTTAAACAAGAAAAAACAGCTTGGCAATTACAGAGTCACTTAGCGATCTGTTCCTAACTTCTTGCCTTGCAAGAGGCTTACTGGCTCTCAGTTAAACAAAAATAAGCCTGCCCGTTAAAATTTTAAGAACCTAAAATTTTTCCATGGGTCTTAAAACTAAGCACTTAACTTGACTTGTGTAAAGTTGGTGTTTATTATCAAACGTGATTCCGGAGCACATCCTGGGGACAAGTGAACAATTGGACATACCAGAGTGTAATGGAGATGGCGCTGACTTGTTGTCACATCTGTGCAAGTGTGATGTAGAGCCTAGTTAATCATTATAGGACAGGAGATGGAGCCCTCCTGTCCCGTGTCCTTTATATTCTGTCATTGTGCCACCAAGCACTATCTTGGCTGAGACCAACTATCAGAGGATTCTTTGTAATTGGTTGGTCCATCTTATGGAGCCCTGGGGGTACCATGAGAGTGTAACTCCTTTGAGGGAGAACAGCGGCTACACTAGCAAAAAAAGGTGAATTTGGAAATTAATCAGTAAAAGAGATTTTGTCACTCCATCATTTTCATTTACTCCAATTATGATTTTATAGAACTGTTACTTGATAAATCTAAGCTGTATAATTGATGAAAACAAATCCTTTGGACCAGCTCTGTGAGATCTAATTAAATTAGCTCAGTTGTCCAGTTAAACTACTTAAAAATAGTAATAATAGTAGTTATAATAGTAAACTGTTTAGATGAAAGTTGAAAACTGAAGTATTGATAATGAATTGTTAACTTAACTTTTTACACATAAAGAATCTGAACATCTGACAGTACAAGATTGTAATTCAGTTCTAAACTCTGGATTGAGACAACAGAACCTTTGATGGGTCTCTCAGCAACAAAGTAGATGGTCGTTTTTTGTGGTGCTTCCCCCTCGTAAAACCCCAAAAGAGCATTGTCAGTGAAATTGCCATTTCTAGGGTCAGAATATCCAACACGAACCTCTACATTTTTGAACTTTGAGGCATACAGGTTTTGTTGCCTTGTGAAAACGCGAACAGAGGCAACTTTTCGGACAGTACCAAGGTTAGCCGACCACCAAGGTCTGGCCACAGTCAACGAGGCATAAGCATAACCTTGTTCATAATAGCATGTGTAACCGTTGATAGCCATTTCTTTCAAACCAAGACCGCTCCAGTTACTATCAGATGCAGCAATTGTTGCATTGGATGCAGCATCTTTAGCACTTCCCCAAGAGGAAAAACAGGTCATGGCTGAGGGAGGGGCACCTGAGATTCCCTTCCAGTGACGTGATACTCTGGCCTCGTACAGCCGACATGCATCTGAAAAGGAGTTCTGCCATTATTTAGTGAAAACAAAGAATGACATTTTCTAACGTGCATAAAATGATACCTATTTCAAAAGTCAATTTGGTGAATTTTAGCCTGTACTCAGAGACTTGCTTCATAATGCAGATAAATGAAAAAACATGAAACATTTAAGCAGAGGATGATAATGAATGAATTACACAATGAATTTACAGCCTGATTTCAAACCTGTGGTTATGCAGAAGAGGTGACATCTCTCATAGAGAGAACAATAGTGAGCACAGTGAGAGGGTTTCACGACTCCACTGTAGTTTCCCAGGAAGCATTTCTCAAAATCATCTGGGTATCTTGAATCAACCTGAAAATAACCTTAGTGTTAACAGCATCTGATCAGAAAAGTACGTTGGAAAGTTGTGACGGAATATCCTTAGTTTGCAGTAGCATGTAACATGGAGAGCTGGATGGCTGAAAAATCATTTTGGGTGTCAGTATGCAAAGAGCAAAGATACTCTGGAAGAGAAAAAATCCATTTATTCCATTGAGATGTTTGAGATATTTGCAGATATATAGATTTATAGTGCGGCGTGCCAACTTATGTAAATCCAGAAACAAGAGCTGATGCACTTTGTTATTACTTTTATCAATTTTGAAGTGCATATTTTAGTTTACAAAGCAAAAGAAGATATTAGTGTATGCTGTATATATTTATATGATATATTATGAATTATATATATACTAGTTGACCAACCCGGCACTGCTTGGGAAAACTCTGAATGACAACCGATAAACTCACTCTCTCTCTCTCTCTCTCTCTTTCCCTTTCCTGTTAAGATAGTTGCCTCAATTACAGTGCCCAGCATTTTTGACATTTGATATTTCACCCCTTCTCACCCCACCTTTCTATCAAGGCTGAAATTGGACTTAAAGGGCATTTGGAGTCCCCATTCATCTCAGCAACCTCGAGAACTGTGGATTAGACACTAATGTCTCATTTTCAGTTATTTTTACATGTCACCACCTTCCCACCCCCACCCCCCTTTGGTGCCCGTGATGTCTTACCCCCACAGTATTCTTTTCTAGAAACTAAGTAATATGTGTACTAAGTTTGGTTGAAATTGCTCAATGCATTTCAGAGTTATGCTGGAACATACTGTACACACACACACACACACCTCTGTTATATATATATATATATATATATATATATATATATATATATATATATATATATATATATATATATATATATATATATATATATATATATATATATATATATATATATATATATATATATATATATATATATATATATATATACTGTATATCAGTAGCATGCTATTAATGGCCCACCATTGTCATGGCCAAAGTCAAATTTCCATTTGACAATTGATCTTTGGGTCTAACATTTACCTTCGACGTCAGTCGCATGATTAGCGAATCATTCATGCCAAATATGAAGTCCCTACTTCACATGGGTCAAAGGTTATGGTCAAGGTTGAATTCCTTTTTAACCTGTGACCGCAAAGTGTGACCTTGTTTGTGGATTGCCGTATATGGAATAACAATCTCTTAGAGTAAGAATCTGTTTTGTGAAAGTCGATTTTTTCTTGAGTACAGCATTCTTGAGCCTGTAAAAGGCAATAGGCCTACAATTTATATGGTTCTAAAAAGTGTAGTCACTTTTGGCCGGTAAAAACGAGAAAATATAATAAAAGACATTGCTGAAAGCCTAAAAGTTCCTCAGCATCCTCGATCAGTAAGCTTGTTAATAAACATGTCCTGAGTTAACAAGGGGAAAGCTGTATTTAAAAATACTGTTGAACTCTCTTGTAATATACTTGCAATACGTTTTTTATATATGGCAGTTTTAAAATTATAGTGTGATTATCAACTTGTGATATATTTATGTTAGGCTTATTTCCCGTGAAAGATATGTTCCAGAACTGTTTTATTTCTTTATGCAGTATGTTTACAGGCTAAGCATCATTTTTAAAAATATAGTCCGGTTATCAACCTTAGATATATTTTTTATGTTATTTCCCATGAGAGATATGACCCAGAACTGTTATATTTCTTTATATATATTATTAGGCTAAGCATCATTTACAAATAGTTTGAAAGGAATTCACAAGTGTGACACTAACGGCGTCACCTATGTTGGCCAGTCTGAGAGATCACAGCAGACAAGACCTCACGAGAATTATAGCATTTCACTCGTACTGGTCTTGTGCTGACTATCTTTATCGAAGAATTAAAAACTTTAATGAAATAAAACCTTCAGTTTTCTCAAAGGTAAAATAAACTATTGTAGGTGGCTCCTAAAATCCATTTATGGTGACAAACTAAAATCAATTATTGCAGATGGATTTATGGAAGAGGTCTTTTAAACTCAAGTTAAACTCGAATTATTATGTATATAACAACTAACTATTACTGTAAAAATTATTGTGTAAATGAAAATTGCGATGTTTGTAAATGAACTTTATTGAATGAAATGAAAAAAAAAAGTCAAGCCAACCATAATATTCAATACGATAATGTCCGAAGAAATTTTACACAGTCAGCCATAATAATTAGACCGAGTCTCAGCTTTGACATTTCGTTATATCCTCGTTTTACGTACTCAGTACTTGAAGTTATATGTTGTCTTGCTTAAGCTTGGAATGACGTTATGAAGGAACAACGAAATGCTTCACAAATAAAATATTTCGTCTTTCCTTCGCCCGGAAAAATTGTGCTTGAATTACGTTAGCAATTTCTTTAGTCGCATATTTTCTGAGTTCATCGGATTTATCGTGAATTTTGCAAAAGATTTCATTAATGTTATCTGCGTTTATGTTGGAAACCTGATGATATATTTCAGCCATAATTTGAAAATACACCAGGTTGAAGACGTGATGGAATTTTATTTTTACTATTGTATGCTTGAAATACACTAAAATATACACATTCGCGGAAAATTCGCCCATTCGCGGTATTTTTCACTAAGAAATATTCACTAATTACTGTATTTTCACATCATTTTCATGACTAAACACACTTTTTGTGGTAAAACTATTAAAATACGCAGGTATAAGCATTTTTAGAGATTTCTCTGTGTTTGAACTATCAAAATAGGCAGTTCTAAGTATTCGCGGATTTTAGCTATTCGTGTGGGTGTGTGGTATGCATCCCCCGCGAATATGGGAGTTTACTGTATATGACTTCATGTCGATCGAAAGGGCAGTAACTTCTTGGGGCCTGTCATACTATTTTCCTTTTTTTTTTTTTTTTTTTTGCTCAGTCCATCCATGACAAGCTCCTGTTGACATCAACATGCTCTGGATGTTCTCTTTAAGCAAGCACAATTATGCACTTAATTGTACGACAATCTTATCTTGCTACTGTAGCGTGTCAACAATAAATACTTGAGTTATAATTAGGCCCATATTTTCCCCGGCTCTTCTGCCTTTTTTGTGACTCGCTTTCCAAGGGTAAATAACAGTGTCCTGTTTCATTTGTCTTTGGCATTCGCATATTTCAATTCCAAGTTTATTGTTTTTGCCGCCTTTCACGACTCTAAATCCCATTTTATGGAAACAAATTGCTGTTTCACAGATTATTGTCCAAAATACTAGATAGCGGGTTGGGTTCTATTCGACAGTCCTCCCTGATAATGTAATTAATCAGACAAAAACTTCTTTCAGTTTTCTTCTGAAGATGGAAAGAGAAACCCACAAGATTCCTGTTTATAATAAATATTTACAAGTAAACAAGTTATACACAGGAATCTTGTGGGTTTCTCTTTCAATATGATTAATGCTGGATTTAGAAAGGAACTTCAACTCCTTATGCGCGTTTAGGTTTGCTAAAACTAGTAGGACTTTAAGAGCATACGCTGAGAAAGAAATTGAGGCTTTAGTCAGTAGGTACTACAGGGTGTTTTGGCTGTTGCCTGGAGGACTCGTTGGCCGTGCTAGCGATCATGGCGGGAACCGGGCTCATTATCAATAAACCCATCATTGATTTCTCTTGGAGCAAATGGAACATTAATTGATATGCATTGTGGAACTGTTGACGAAGTGCTCCTTGAACTGTACGTTTCACTTAGTTGAATTCAGGGATTTTGCTAATAAGTTTATTGATGGTATAGATTAATCAGTCTATTGTGATGAAGTTGACAGGTCATACCATGAATAATTTGACTAAATTGGTTTGATAACTCAATTTGAATAGTCAGATTTTATAATTTTATTCTCAACAGACTCCCCCCCGATCATATTTAGCGAAAAAGGAAAACGATTCAATGTACTGTGTGCATTTCTTTATCGTAAGACTGATTAATTTAGACCAGTTTTTTTAGGCCAGCCCTATGAGAGCTGATAGTCAGCTCAATGGTCAGGTTAAACTTTTTTAATAATAGACCATTTTTTTCAACTAAAGTATCTGACGTCTTGAATCTCGCCTAAGATAAGATTAAATTATCAGAAAGACAGAAACGCCGTAAGTTCAAACGCACAGTAAATAAGATACGCGGTAAAAATTCTAAATCTTCATTCCAAGAAGCTTCTGTGTGTTATATCTCCTGGCGACATGAATAGACGGTTTTATATGCAGTAAAACATAGCTGTTTTCAAAGTGAAACTTAGATAACTGTGTGAGGACTTTTGTAGTTTAGGGTGCTACTGAATTTGAGATAGAGAAAGGACTGACTAGGACTTTACCATAGCAAACGTGGCTCTGTCGTTTGTAGACGTTCCTTGACTGGTGATTTCCAGGAAAGTTCCCATCAACGTTGTCAATATTAGTATTGTTCTGTAGCAACCGGAGGACTGCATTATCTGAAAATAGATAAAGTGAATTGAAAACGAGAATATTATCAGAATAATTAGAATGATCAGGTATTATTTCCGAAGTATTGAAGTGCCCAAAGGGAAATGCATTCTTGAGTTGAACTGTACTCAGAGAAAATACTTTGCAGAGAGAAACTGTTATTGACTTATGGCTCAAAATATTTGTTACCATTCCCACATATAAATAAATGAATTAATGGATTAAGTAAATGGCTCTGCAATCTGTAAGTCTCTTAGGAAAATGCGCCTAGATTAAGTCTACATGTTCGTCTCATAGAGCAAGAAGTTCATCATAGCAGAATGGGATTGACTGATTTGATCTGACTTACATTCACAAGGTCCGTATATATATATATATATATATATATATATATATATATATATATATATATATATATATATATATATATATATATATTGAGGATGTTCTTTCTGAACTTAATTATCGATTTTCCGGGAGACAGGGGCTTATATGTGAATTGAACTCGAAATGAGTAGAAACGATTTTTGCAAACAATCTACCATCACCTTTCTTTCACCCCCACCTTTTTTTGTTTTTGGGGGGGAGCGGGCGGTTGGGGGTGAGAACCTGGATAGGGGGTTATAAATAGATAAATTAATTAATTAGTTAATTAATTGATTAATATTGTTATATGCGTTTAGGCTTACCACCAAGCAACTGGACTTCAATCCGTGGTTATGGAAAGTCGGGATGCGGACGATACGGTACAACTCAAAGTTTTACCTCCGTAGAGGGTAACGCCGTCAGCGCACCTCACGCGGTGCACTGTAGGCATTACTTACGGCTCTTTGCATAACCCCTTCTGCCCCTAGCTGCAACGCCTTCCATTCCTTTTACTGTGCCTCCTTTCATATTCTCTTTCTTCCATTTTACTTTCAACCTTTTCCTAACGATTGCTTCTTAGTGCAACTGCGAGGTTTTCCTCCTGTTACACTTTTAAGACCTATTTACTCTCAATTTCCCTTTCAGCGCTGAATGACCTCGTAGGTCGTAGCGCTTGGCCTCTGGCCTAAATTTTACGTTCCATTCGATTCAGAGTCTTAAGAGAATGATTTTAAGGTCACCAAATGCAGCCTGAGATGACCTAGTACCCAACAAATTTCGTAGGTTTTTAAAGTTGGATTAACAATACTATTGTTAGTTTGGGGTTATCGAATTTTTCGGTGGTTAAAAAATGGAAAATCTTCTTTGAGATCGTATTATTTTTCCTCCATGACAAAAAAAATATATCCGTTAAAACTGGCTCTCTGGGAAGTCTGTTTTCAATGAAAAAGAAAAAAAAAAATTAAGAGATAACTTATGAATAATTAAGAGGAAGGAATAGAACGAATGTGTAAATATGCGTATGTATGACTTTCCTCAGTATGGAAATTATATGGGAAAGTGTAATTAATTCAGATCTTGTGACAGAATTCTTGGCGCAAGCCTGGATGTCCATTACGCATGTCAGTGCGTGCAATGGAATACCTCATGTTTCAGTATATTTTAACTTGATACGAGTTTCAAAAGATATATATATATATATATATATATATATATATATATATATATATATATATATATATATATATATATATATATATATATTTTTTTTTTTTTTTTTTTTAATAACCAAAATTACAATAAAAGTCCAACCAGGCAAGTAATGAGTAACTAAAATCTTCACAGAAGCATAGGAAGTGTGCAAAGCATTATGGGTGTATTAAAAAAACAGAAACAAGCACTTAAGCACTAAAAACTTAGGTGTAAAAACCTTTTTTAAAACTCAGCTCTGCTGATAATCACGGGAACATGAGGGTTTACAATGCACGCGCCGACATACTTAATGGATTGTGCCAAGAATTCTGTCACAAGATCTGAACTACACTTTCCAGTCTGATTTCTATACTTAGGAAAGTCATACATACATACATATATATATATATATATATATATATATATATATATATATATATATATATATATATATATATATATATATATATATATATAGTGTATGTTTTTGGGAGGTCAATCCGAATCATCATGACAAGATCTTGTCGATTGACGGGGAGTTTGAGGAAGTAAACCAGTTCAGACCAGTTTCACACTGGCGCGTGTTCTGTCCGTATATCAGTAACAGTGCTAAAATGCTTTTGTTCACATTACGAGTCATTAACCACGCCGTTTCTCATGGTTTGCGCTGAAGAATGTAACAATTCTCAGGTATTTTACCTCTCAAATATAGGTCCGTTAGAGAGAGGACAAAAGAAATGTTTGGCACGACTCTGAAGGCGAGAGATTTGCGAATTTCGCTTCACCCGATTGCATTAAGTGGTAAAGCCTTTAATGATTGAAAGATTGACTGCCCTTACTTCTTGCACGCTCGAGGAGCACTGTAGGCATCACTCATTGTTCTTAGCAGCGTTCCTTCGACCCTTTATCACCCCCGTCTACAACCCCTTCCGTTCCATTCACTGTACTTACTTTCCTCGGCCCTCTTCTAACAATTGTTTCATAGTGCAACTGCGAGGTTTTCCTCCTGTTACACCTTTCAAACCTTATTGCTCTATATTTCCCTTTTCAGCTCTGAATGACCTCATAGGTACCAGCGCTTAGCCTTTGGCCTAAATTGCATATTCCATTCCATTACCCTAGAATCCTCTCTATCTCTCTAGCAACCTCTACAACCTCCCCCCCCCCCGCCCATTATAATCAATCAATTTTTTCGACGTCCTAATTGCCATACTTTGACGACGAAAAAAATGATGACCCCGTAGGGGTGGGGGTGCCGGTTTAGTGCCGTCAGTGCACCTCATGCGGTGCGCTGTAGGCATTACTTAAGGTTCTTTGCAGCGTGCCTTCGGCCCCTAACTGCAACTTTCATTCCTTTTACTGTACCTCCTTTTATATTCTCTTTCGTCCATCCCACTTTCCACCCTCTCCTAACAATTGATTCATAGTGCAACTGCTTTGAGGTTTTCCTCCTGTTACACCTTTCAAACTTTTCCACTGTCAGTTACCGTTACAGCGCTGAATGACCTTAGTTGCCCCAGTGCTTGGCTTTTGGTCTAAATTCTATATTCAGTCAAGACTTTTTTACAGAAAGGTGACTTTCAGTTAATAAATGAACATGAACAATATCGAATGGTGATTTTCTCTCTGCTGGGAATACTTATATACCCCTTGCCTCTCGATACAAGTAGAATGAACCGTTGATTTGGTGGATATAAAAATGTGATTCAAGTTACCTGACTCTAGTCGGTGACACCTGTAAAGTTATTATTTAATCACTCTCCAAGTGAAGACAGATATTATTTACCACTGAAATGGTTTGCTATTGCATAATAGTCGATCACGGTTATCTGACCAGCTATTCCTCACACCTTTTGGACTGTGGAACAGCCTCCCTGCTGAGGGTGTCCTACTATTGGAACTTCAGAAGTTCAGGCTAAGATGAAATGCATTGCTACCCTAATACAACTCTCCTTGCAGTTTAATCGTTTTCTTGCATTTTTTGTATTTATTTATTTATTTGTAATTTTTTTCTCTTTTAATTAGCGATCTCTTCTTTCTGCATTTCCCATTACCTTATGTTACTCCTTTCTAATGGACACCGTATTCTTTGGAAGCGTGAACTTCAATTTAGTGGCCTGTGTGGTGGGCTTGTTCCGTATGAATAGGGTTCATCTCTAAATAATAATAATAATAATAAGGATGGATATGTCAAGAAATAGAATGAAATATGAGATTTAGGCCAAAGGCCAAGCGCTGGAACCTGTGAGGTCATTCAGCGCTGAAACGGAAATTGAGAGTAAAGAGGTTTGAGAGGTGTAACGGGAGGAAAACCTCAAAGCAGTTGCACTCTGAAACAATTGTTAGGAAAGGGTTGAGGAAAGTAAGATGGAAGAGAGAGGATATGAACGGAGGTACAGTAAAAGGAATGAAAGGGGTTGCAGCTGGGGCCGGAAGAGACGCTGCAAAGAACCTTGAGTAATAGGCCTACCTACAGTGCCCCGCAAGAGGTGCACGGACGGAGCTACCCTTCTACGGGGAATGGGCATTTTTACTGGAATATATGTAAGAATTGCTTTATGCTAAACGAGTAACACAAGAACACAAGTCAAATATTAATATAGTAGCACACGAAAAAAAAAATGTGAGATGGTACTATACTGTACAACGTGTACAACACGATGTTCAAAGTACCTTCTCATGAAACTCCTGGACACCGATGAATGACTCAAAATACCGTAATCAGGATTTTCCATTTCAATATTGCTCTGCTATTTGATTCCAAATTAATTTTTTCTATTTTTTTTTTCCCGTGGTTATTTCATCTGAAATAAATTTTGGAAAAATATGAAGCATTTCATTCAGTGAATCGAAAAATTTAATTTCAGTATTCCTAACATAATGGTCCATAAAAATATAATTTTTTTATATTTTTTCTTTTAAAACAGCTTTGGAGGCCACTGTACAACAGTAGTTGATGAGTATCAAAAATATATAAAATTCGTTCCAAAATTATATTAAAATTATTGGTCCATGAGAAATTACGCATCTTTAAGCTTTCAAAAAAAATGGAATCAAATCGTCACTGTTGGGCTTTTACAAAACGTTCCCATTGCAATATTCTCCGTGGGGGGTTAGTGCCGTCAGTGCACCTCACGCATTGCACTATAGGCATTACTTAAGGTTCTTTGCAGTCAGTTTACTCGATAAAGTACACAATGAAAGCATTTTTTTTTTATTAAGTTAATACATTAGTGATACAATCGTGCAACGTACTTCATTCGAGAGTGCAGCGTTCCAACAATGTTCCAACTGTAACTTAATATTTTCTTCGTGCAAGTTACAATAAGCTTTCAGAACTCACCTTGATATGGCTGGGGTAATGAGGGCTGCTTTTAAAAAGGTTGGCGGCACGACTAATACGCCATAAATCCTCTAATTGCGCTTGTCAGGATTTCGAGTTACGACGTCCTGGTACCCAGTACGAAAATGTGTTTCTAGTACGACAATATATTGATAGGATGAAAATGTATTTCTAGGATGAAAATATTATTTCTAGTACTAAAATATATAATACTTTCCGCTTTGAATGTCCGTTAAATTTAAATGTCTTTCAAATCGACTGTTCCCAATGCCTTGTTTTATGTAAATACGTTAAAGTGCAATGTTAGATTTTAATTTTTAGATATTAGCAGAAAGACCTCTTCGCTTGGTGTTTTTTGGAGTTAATTGTCTCTCTTTGTATCATTTAGAATCTTAACATCGAAAGCATCGGGTGGGATTTAGTGATGACTAAAAGTCTTCAGATTGTTTCAATAAAACAATCTCGGTGGCGTTAAATCCAGGATCCAGCAGGCACTTCAAGACCCGCGGTACCACAGCAACTTCTCGACACAGTCACGAATAAATTAATGGACTGGTGTGTACCCACGGTCCACATATATAGGCTACCCGTCAACCGACAGGCGCATGCGCAAGGGCGCGATCTGCCGTGAATTCTAATTTTCCCTTTGACGAAAGAAGAGTGAACGTTCTTTTTGTTCACATTTTGTTTATTACATTAATTTGCGTTGGTTTACAAGTTTTTTATGGTCTTATTGATGGAATATTAGTCGTTGTTGGTGCACCTTTATATGTATGTATGTATACGTACTGTGCAACCTACCTATCAATTTAACACAACTGGTAAAAAAATCTGTTTTTCTCATAAGCGTGACAGTGCATGACCCAGACCACCTCTGAATGAAACGCGAGAACTAATTATGGATTTCTTTCTGGCCTTCGTTGGACCCATTATTTATTACTTCGGAAGTTTACGACGCCTATTTCTTAAAACGGTTCCTGTTTTGAGTGACAGGCAACGTTATTCTTTCCTTTCGACAGATGGGCGGTCCCTCAATGTTTCCCAAAGTTGATCAGGTAATAGAAGGTTGCGTTCTGCTGAACATCGCAGCTGTTCAGTAGAACTAGAGATAAAGTTCTCTTTAACATTTTCCCGCCGCGTTGCGAATTATACTTGTGAGAATTAGCAAATTGTTGAGCATTGAAAAGCTCAGTGGAAATTGGTATTTGGTCGCTCATATTTCTCCGTTATGAAAACCATGTTTCTCGGCATATTTTAAAAAACGTTGCCTTTATATTCGAATAAGTTCAATCAAATGAGATTCTTTTGTCAATTAGATTTTTTTTCATTTACTAGATCTGCTTTTTTTTTTTTTACTGGACATTTAGAGAGTTTGAATTTATCATTCATCAATTGCACGTACTTTTATCAATGCTGAACTTGATCCTTCTTTTATTATTAATAAAATTCCGGAGTTCAGGTGGTTTGGTCGAAGCATCGCGTTTGCCTTAATTTCTATTAAATGTTCTGTTCAGTGGGGGTCATTTGGCAAAGACATGAATACAGGAATTTATATCAGCTGTAAATGAGGTCTTTTGTGGCCCGAACGAGTTTCTGTCTCTTATGTGAAATAATAATAATAGGGTAAAGCTGGGTTCAGTTAACCCCTGTCAGCATTAATGCTCGCGAAGATCTGTCCTGCGGAATTACGGTTAACATTTTGTACTGATGCAATGTAATTGATATATATATATATATATATATATATATATATATATATATATATATATATATATATGTTAATGACCCTATACCCAGGCCAGATAGGGTCATAATCTTTTACTGTATCTGTTTTAAATATTCGGTTAGAGCAGGACAGGCTTCTGGCGCCCTTTTTGTTCATCTCAGTCATTGCCACCACGCCATCGATTGGACAGAAGCAAAAGAAATTGTATTTTGTAACGATTATATTAGTAGGAATACGATTGACTCTGCTTTTATGAAAACGTACCCCAGAAAACTTTCAAATTTGAGCCCTGGTATGTACACAAATTAGACAGTCTCATTATGGATAAAATAGTGAAGAGTTTTAACATTAACCTGTACTTTTGTGTGCCACTTGTCATTTTCCTTTTTGTGTTACTTATTGTTCGTTCAGTTATTTCAATATTACTTGCCGTTGTTTCTTTTACTGATGTCTCTTTATGTATAATTTTATTATTGTTACTATTCCTAATTGTGAATTCAATTGTTTTATAAACTGGTCGACAAGTCGTTAGCTTCTGTCGTTTCTGCACATAATGCGGTCATTAGGCAATTTCCTTCTTTTGACTTTGTAGGATGGTTGATTGTGTGTGATGTATGTTGTCAGGAGGAGAGTGGAATTGGCGCCAATGTTTCCCGCGCGTCTGCACCTTACTTGCAGTCACGCCTCTGTACTGATTGGACGTGTAATAAAGCACTGGAGTGTCCGACTGGTTTCCTTCTGCCTCTAACATGGCGCAGTGAGTAGGATGTTGTAAAAGGATAAGGATGTCTACACCAGGGAGACCGTCTTTCACGACAAGGAGGGCACGACGATCCTCCAGGGGTGCCCACAGTACTCCCGTTGGAGTAGCGCCAAGATCACCAGCTCTTCAGCATGTGGTTGCCGAAGGGCGAGATGCGTTGCAAGCCCTTAATGACCGCTTGGCTACAATGGCGAGTGGCTTGTGTCTACAGAGCAGTCCCAGGGCCCCAGCCCCGCCACTACCAGAGAAGTGTGCTTTGGAAATGTCGTCGGCCTCCTTCAGGACTTGGAAACGGTCCATGACACAGTGGCTTAGGCTATATAAGCTTCAACCAACGGATGCAGTTCAACATATTAGGCTTCACTGCACCCCAGAGTTGCAACGTACACTGGATGCCAGGTATAGTGATGCACAGTGGGCTAATTTGTCTCCAGAAGGGGCTTTGGATGCTATAGGGGCCATGGTTCTGCGTGCTTCGAACCAGGCCGTGCATTGGGCTGAGTTTTTTGTGTATATGCAAGGACGTGAGGAGTCAATTAGTGAATATTTTGCAAAGTGCTCTCAAAAAGCCATGGATTGTGGCTTCCAGTGTCCTAGCTGTCATAGTGATTTGTCCGAATATATGCTTATTAGGAAGCTTATGGTAGGTCTAAGGGATGAGATATTGAAAAGAGACCTCTATAGGTCGTGTGATTCCATTTGTAGTGTAGATGCCTTAAGGGCAGTGTGTGCGACATATGAGGCAGCCCGCAAAGATGCTTCCATGCCCCAGCATGACACATGGCATCAAGAGCCACGTGCGGCCGATGTGGAGACAGACCCCAGCCCCCCTGAGTGTGCAGCGGTGAAGAGTGGTGAGAGGTCCTCAGTTTCCATCAATGCTCGTATGTGTGGGAACTGTGGAGTGCAGCATGAGCCAAGGAAGGTCTTGTGCCCGGCGAGAAATAGTGTTTGTCATGGCTGTCAAAAAATTGGCCACTTGAAACGGTTCTGTAGGAGCAAGAAGAAGATGGTGAGTGATGCCCCTGCTTCGTCAGTAACACTGGGAGCGGTCACCGCCGGGGTACAACCCAGTGTGCAGCCTACTATACAAGTGATAGTGTCCTCATCAGTGCATGGGCCTAGGCCTAAGGGTCACAAGCCTGTACAGGCTGTGGTAGACACGGGGGCCCAAGTGTGTGTTGCAGGCCCCACTTTGCTGTCGACCCTCATTGAAAGACCTGCCCTTTCACAAAACCGCAGGGGCCTACGTGATGTTGCCAATGTTCGATTGGAGTGTATGGGGACTGCCCCTCTTCGCATTCAGTACGGTGCCAGGGCAACCGTCCAAGAAGTGTATTTTATCAAGTCTGCAAGGTCTTGCTTCCTTTCATTGGCTGCTTGTAAGGACCTTGGCCTCGTGCCCCAGTCCTTTCCCCACCACCTACCAGTGTCAGCGAGCCTCGCACTGGAGCATGAGGTCCCCACACCCATTGGGCCATCCCTGCCCAAGCCCTCATCCATGCCCTTTCCACCAGTGGAGGAGAACGTCCCAAAGTTGGAGCAGTGGCTCTTGCGCCATTTTTCATCATCAACTTTCAATACAGAGAGGGAGCCCCTCCCAGTCATGGAGGGCAAGCCGCACCATATTCACCTACTGCCGGGGGCAACCCCCTATGCATGCCACACCCCAGCATCAGTGCCAAAGCATTGGGAGTCAGAAGTGAAGAAGCAGTTGGACCAGGACATCAAGAAGGGCATCATTGAGGAGGTACCCACTGGTGAAGCAACAGAATGGTGTGCGAGGATGGTCATTGTTGCCAAGAAGTCAGGTCAGCCCCGCCGCACTGTGGACTTTCAACGCCTTAATGCCTCCTGCAGGAGAGAGACGCATCACACCCCTGCTCCTTTCGACATGATCTCTGGGGTGCCTTTACATTCCTTCAAGACAGTGGCAGATGCGCATTGGGGCTTCCACCAGGTGGAGTTAGATGAAGAGAGCCGCAGACTCACAACCTTTATCACACCCTGGGGGCGTTACCGGTACAGAAGAACACCCATGGGACACTGTTCAGCTTCAGATGCCTACACCAAGAGGTTTGATGACGCCATCAAGGACATCCCCCAAAAACACAAATGTGTGGACGATACTCTTCTGTATGACAACAGCGTCGAGGAGGCCTTCTGGCACACCTATAATTTCTTGGACACGTGTGCTAAAAAGGGCATAACCCTCAAGCCAGAGAAATTCAGTTTCTGCCGAAGAGAAGTGAACTTCGTCGGATTCCAGCTGGGATGGGATTCCTACAGGCCCACAGAGGAGAGTCTAGCTGCCATACGGAGATTCCCTATGCCAGACAACCCCTCTGTCACTGACATCAGGTCATGGTATGGCTTTGTCAACCAGTTGGCACCCTTCCTCGCCACTGCCCCGCTGATGGAACCCTTTAGAGACCTCCTGAAGAAGTCTACAAGCAAGAATGTGTACTGGGATAGCAACCTACAAGAGAGATTCCGCCAAGCACAGGAGGCCATATGCAAGCTGGCCAAGGATGGGCTGGTATACTATGACAAATCCCGACCTACAGCGGCCCTAACAGATTGGAGCAGGGATGGGATTGGGTTTGTCATCCTGCAGCAGTACTGTGCTTGTGCCTCGGCTGATGCCCCATTTTGCTGCAAGGGTGGGTGGCGTATTGCCTTATGTGGGAGCCGCCATTTGTCGCAGGCTGAAGCTGGGTATGCTGCTGTTGAGGGAGAAGCCTTAGCTGTCACATGGTGTCTCAAGAAGGCCAGGCTACTCCTGTTGGGCTGCCCCAACTTACTGATCGTGACTGATCACCGCCCGCTGGTCAAGCTCCTGGGTGATAGAGAGCTGAAGGATATACTAAACCCAAGACTCTTCCGTCTCAAGGAGAAGACCCTACAATACAGGTTCCAAGTAAGATACTTGCCAGGAAAGAGGAATTGCGCTGCTGACTTCTTATCACGCTTCCCTGCTCTCCGTTGCGAACCAGATGACAAGGATTCTGAACTTGAAGAGGATATGACTGCTGCCCTTGTCGCTGCTTCGGCCACCGCCCTTGAGCAAGAATGCCTCATACTGGATGAGGAGAGGGTCAAAGAAGCAGCCTCTAAAGACCCTGTGTACCAACTGCTGGCAGCTAAAGTTGCAGTAAATGACTGGTGCCCGCAGAAGGCACAGGAGGTGGCCTGCCTACGTCAGTTTTACTCAGTTAGGGACAGGTTATCTATGGTAGAAGACCTGATAGTCTACACTTACGAACAAGGATGCCCACGTCTGCTCATCCCAGAGGAACTTCGCCGTCAAGTCATTACAGGCCTTCATGCAGGACATCAGGGGGTAGACTCCATGCTCCGCAGGGCTAGACAATCAGTTTACTGGCCAGGGATGGAAGGCGACCTGCAGAGCCACAGGGATGGATGTGCCTCTTGTGATGTACATGCTCCATCACAACCTGCTGAACCATTAGTACTCACACCACCCCCAGAATACCCATTCCAGTCGACAGTGGTGGACATGCTACAGTTGGAGGGCCATATGTACATGGCCTATGCAGACAGGCTCACCGGGTGGCTGGAAGTGGCACACTTCCCACATGGCACAACGTCATCAAGAATTATATCAGTCTTGAGGACATACTTCACAAGATGGGGAGCACCAGAGCTAATCTCGACAGATGGGGGCACAAACCTCATTAGTGCAGAGACCACATCATTCTTCAGAAAATGGGGGGTTACGGTACGCCTGTCGTCAGCCCATTACCCCCAGTCTAATGGAAGGGCCGAAGCAGCAGTCAAGACTGCCAAGAGGATCATCAGGTCTAACATAGGCAAAGGAGGCAGCCTCGATTGCAACAAGGCATCCCTGGCAATTCTTCAGTACCTCAATACACCCCCTAAGGGGTTTGACAAGTCCCCAGCACAGCTCGCTATCGGCAGGCAGCTCAGAGATGGAGTGCCAACACCCAGACAGCATTACAAGGTGGAGAGACACTGGGATGAGATAATTCAGCGGAGGGAGCTACGAATGGCAGAGTCCCAAGAGGAGACCCCACCATATACTGGTACCAGGGAGCTTCTACCCCTGGTTGTAGGCTGCAGGGTAAGAGTGCAGGATCCTGTAACCAAAACCTGGGACCGATCTGGGTTGGTAGTGGAGTCTAAGGGCCACCGACAGTATCTCATTAGGTTGGATGGAAGCGGTCGGGTGTCACTTAGAAACAGGAAGCACCTGAAAGTGTTAAAACGGCAACCCCCAACGTCCTCAGCCATTCCCCCAAGCCTGGAACCTGCTCCACCTCGTCCAAAAAGGCGCACAGTGCAACCCTCATGGATGGGCGAGTATGTCATGGGTGATATCGAGCGTTAACCCATGCTTGTGCTTGTGTCACCTTGTACAATTACATTTTGTTGTCCCTTATGCTCATTTTATCTTTTGTTTTCAGTAAGCTGAACTGGATAGAAATTCTGTTGTGCAAACATATTTTATGCATGTACTATATATTGTTGCCATGCATGTCCTTGTATGTTGTGACACTCAGTGTTAACCATTGCTTTTGTCCTATGGGATCTTCCTTTTACAGCTTTCTTTGTCTATATATATGCATTTAATACATGTTTACTTATTATTTTCATTTAATATTTTGCCATTCTGCCATGCCATAATCTTAGGGGGGGGATGTAGGATGGTTGATTGTGTGTGATGTATGTTGTCAGGAGGAGAGTGGAATTGGCGCCAATGTTTCCCGCGCGTCTGCACCTTACTTGCAGTCACGCCTCTGTACTGATTGGACGTGTAATAAAGCATTGGAGTGTCCGACTGGTTTCCTTCTGCCTCTAACAGACTTGTTTTGGTGTTAAGTGGTTAAGTGATCTGGACGAACATTGTTTCTGTTTGTAATGGCCTAATTGTACATATTTTCATTTATTTTTTTTTTCTTCACTCTGCTTTTATGAGCTTTCTTGCTCACTCGTTTTGTGCTCTATAGTACTTTGTGCCCCGAAGATGTGTTAAAATACACGAAAGCACTTGGCACTCTGTCGTTTCAATTTGAACTTTCCCAGTGGCTTCAGCTAATGTATATATATATACGTACATACATGCGCATACATAAATTAACTGCTTGCAGGCAGACAAAATGAAAAGAACAAACACACTTTTAATTATTTTATATGATTTTGTTCAAGACTCCCATTTTTTTTATGACATTTTAAAATTTTCCTTAAAATGGTCTTATGTTCCATAGAAGTTCATTTCTTGCTTTTTGGTTCAGTGACACATTTCACAATGCCGTTCATAGGATACCTGCAGTTCTGTGGTCAGGGGAAGGTTAAAGGCAGTACTGTATATATATTTCAAGGGTAATCAGTGGCTCTCTTAGGAAGAATCTCCATTGGATGGTCATAGCGTGGATGGCATTTGCCATTGGTGGAAGGTTTTCAAGACTGGTGAGTAGAGTGATGAAGTCAGCATATCTGCTCTGGAAAGAGACTGCTCAAAGACTTAGGTCATCTTCTGCCACAGAGGCGTCTCTCAGGATCTCCAGAGGCATTATATGGTGGTTAATGCAGATATGCATGTATGTATCATAACTGTATTGTTTACTGATACTATATGATAAGAAGCCTTTGGGAAAATAATTAAAACGAAAATACTTAAAACACTTATCTTACCTACAGTAACTATTGATTCTCTCTCTCTCATTACATATTATCTCAACTACTGTGAACATAGAATGAAATATCCTAAAAATGTTGAGGTCACCTTCATAACAAGCATCTTTTCGCCTAAATTAGGTATGTCGCAGTTGAAAGTCCTGATGAAAATGTTCCAGAAGTGGGTTTCATATTGTGTAGTTACAGATTCTGTTTTAAATTATATGCAGATGGCAAAAATGAAGAAATATTCTGGATTCCTGCCCATTTAGACATAAAGGAAATGATAAACCGGACAAAGTTGCAACTACTGTGACAAGATCTTACATGGATATGGTTATTATACGACATCTCTAAATCCATTGCATTAAATAGGTGCCAGAATTTATGGAATAATGAATGTGATAGTAAGAAGTCAAACAGATCAAGCCCAGTTTTGGAATAGGGAATTCATCGTGTCAGAAGGAGTAACACAAGTAATTTTGACTGGTCTGAGAATTGGTCACTCTCGTTTGACCCATGGATATTTAATGTATTGAACCTGATCCTACCCTTTTATGTAAAACATGTTGATTACCACTAACAGTTAAACGTTTTTTTGTGCAAATGTCCAAAATATAATCAACAATAAAAGGGGTCTTGATGTAGGAAAAACCTAATTTTGGTAGCCGATGTGAGTCCTCAAAGGAGTTAAACTCTCATGGTCCCCTCAGGATTCCATAAGACAGACCAACCAATTACAAAGAATTCTCTTATAGTTGGTCCCAGCCAGAATAGTGCTTGTTGGCACAGTGACAGAACGTAAAGGACTCAGGACAGGAGGGCTCCATCTCCTGTCCTGCAGTGATTCCCTAGGCTCTACATCATACCCATGCAGATGCGACAACAAGTCAGTGCCACCTTCATTACACGCCAGTTCTGTGCAAGACAGATGTTCACCCCAGTCCCATGCCTTCTCATCAGGGAAAGTGGGTGGGTTTGAGGACTCGCAGCGGCTACCAAAACCAGGTTTTTCCTACTTCAAAACCTGTTTTTTTATAGTGGCCACTGGTCGTCCTTAAAGGAGCTTACACAAGAAATTGACAGGTGACGAAGTAGCTGAGCTCCTAATAAATAAATCCCAACAACCCAGATTAATATTTGGTCCGAGGTATAGCCACAGGTTATTCTGGATAATTATTCCGGATACCCACAGGGTTAGCCCAAATGTGGATTCTGCTCGGAGGGGCATGGAAGCAGTATTCTCCTTCTTCCGGACCCCTGTTGAAATGGGTCTTAAAACTAAGTATTTAACTTGACTTGTGTAAAGTAGGTTAATAAAGTGCGTCATCGAACGCAATTCCGGAGCACATCCTGGGGACAAATGTGCAACTGGACAGACCAGAGTGTAATGGAAATGGCGCCAACTTGTTGTCACATCTGTGCAAGTGTGATGTAGAGCCTCGTTAATCATTGTAGGCCAGGAGATAGAGCCCTCCTTTCCTGAGTCCTTTATCTTCTATCATTGTGCCACCAAGCACTATTCTGGCTGAGACCAACTAGAAGAGGATTCTTTGTAATTGGTTGGTCCGTCTTATGGAGCCCCTGGGTTACTATGAGTGTAACTCCTTTGAGGGAGAACAGTGGCTACGCTAGCAAAAAAGGTGAATTTGGAAATTAATCAGTAAAAAGAGATTTTGTCACTCCATTTTCAGTTACTCCACTTATGAATTTTTTTTAAAGAACTGTTATTTGATAAATCTAAGCTGTATAATTAATGAAAACAAATCCTTTGGACCAGCTCTGTGAGATCTAATTAAATTAGCTCAGTTGTCCAGTTAAACTACTTAATAATAATAACAATAATAGTAGTAATAGTAAACTGTTTAGATGAAAGTTGAAAACTGAAGTATTGATAATGAATTGTTAACTTAACTTTTTACACATAGAGAATCTGAACATCTGACAGTACAATAGGGTAATTCAATTCTAAACTCTGGACAGAGACAACAGAACCTTTGATGGGTCTCTCAGCAACAAAGTAGATGGTCGTTTTTTGTGGTGCTTCCCCCTCATAAAACCCCAAAAGAGCATTGTCAGTGAAATTGCCATTTCTAGGGTCAGAATATCCAACACGAACCTCTACATTTTTGAACTTTGAGGCATACAGGTTTTGTTGCCTTGTGAAAACGCGAACAGAGGCAACTTTTCGGACAGTACCAAGGTTAGCCGACCACCAAGGTCTGGCCACACTCAACGAGGCATAAGCGTAGCCATATTCGTCATAGCACGTGTAACCGTTGATAGCCATTTCTTTCAAACCACGACCGCTCCAGTTACTGTCAGATGCAGCAATTGTTGCATTGGATGCAGCATCTTTAGCACTTCCCCAAGAGGAAAAACAGGTCATGGCTGAGGGAGGGGCACCTGAGATTCCCTTCCAGTGACGTGATACTCTGGCCTCGTACAGCCGACATGCATCTGAAAAGGAGTTCTGCCATTATTTAGTGAAAACAAAGAATGACATTTTCTAACGTGCATAAAATGATACCTATTTCAAAAGTCAATTTGGTGAATTTTAGCCTGTACTCAGAGACTTGCTTCATAATGCAGATAAATGAAAAAGCACGAAACATTTAAGCAGAGGATGATATTGAATGAATTACACAATGAATTTACAGCCTGATTTCAAACCTGTGGTTATGCAGAAGAGGTGACATCTCTCATAGAGAGAACAATAGTGAGCACAGTGAGAGGGTTTCACGACTCCACTGTAGTTTCCCAGGAAGCATTTCTCAAAATCACCAGGGTATCTTGAATCAACCTGAAAGTAGCCGCAGTGTTAACAGCATCTGATCAGAGAAGTACGTTGGAAAGTTGTGACGGAAAATCCGTAGTTTGCAGTAGCATATAACATGGAGAGCTGGAGGGCTGAAAAATCAAAGAACAAAGATATTTTGGAAGAGAAAAAATCCATTTATTCCATTCAGATATTTGCAGGTATGTAGATTTATAGTGCAGCGTGGCAACTTATGTAAATCCGGAAACAAAAGATAAGCGCTTTGTTATTGCTTTTCTGGTTATACAATAATGGCTAATTTATCAATTTTGAGGTGTATATTTTAGTTTACAAAGCAAAAGAAGAAGTTAGAGTATACTGTATATTTTTATATGATATACAGTATATATGAATTATATATATATATACTAGCTGACCAACCCGGCACTGCCTGGGAGAACTCAGAATGACAACCGATAAACTCTCTCTCTCTCTTCCCTAACACCCCCTCTACTCTCTCTCACTTCCTCTCTCTCTCACTCTCTCCTTTTCCTGTTAAGATAGTTGCCTCAGTTACAGTGTCCAGCATTTTTGACATTTTATATTTCGCCCCTTCTCATCAGCTTCCTATTGGGGCTGAAATTGGACTTAAAGGCATCTGGAGAGTCACTATTCATCTCAGCAACCTCGAGAGCTATGGATTAGACACTAATATATGTCATTTTCGGTTATTTTTTCATGTCACCACCTTCCCACCTCCACCCCCCTTTGGTGCCCGTGATGTCATACCCCCACAGTATTCTTTTCTAGATAGTAAGTAATATGTGTACCAAGTTTGGTTGAAATTGCTCAATGTGTTTCAGAGTTATGCTGGAACATACACACAGTGTCTTGGCCAAAGTCAAATTTCCACTTGACGGTTGACCTTCGGGTCTGACATTCACCTTTGACCTCACTCAACACAGTCGCGTGATTAGCGAATCATTCATGCCAAATATGAAGTCCTTACTTCACATGGGTCAAAGGTTATGGTCAAGGTTGAATTCCTTTTTACCCTGTGACCACGAAGTATGACCTTGCTTGTGGATTGCCATATATGGAATGACAATCTCTTAGAGTAAGAATCTGAGCCTGTAAAAGGCAATAGGCCTATAATTTTTTGGTTCTAAAGAGTATAGTCATTTTTGGCCGGTAAAAACGAGGAAAAAAAATAATACTATTAAAAGACATTGCTGAAAGCCTAAAACTTTCTCAGCATCCTCGATCAGTAAGCAAGTTAATAAACATGGTCTTGAGTTAACTAGGGGAAAGCTATATTTAAAAAAAATACTGTTGAATTCTCATGTAATATGCTTGCAATACGCCTTTTATATATGTCAGTTTTAAAAATATAGTCAGATTATCAACTTTTGATATAATCATGTTAGGCCTATTTCCCGTGAGAGATATGTTCCAGAACTTTCATTTTATGTAGTATGTTTTTAGGCTAAGCGTCATTTTTAAAAATATGGTTATGTTACCAACTTTAGATATATTTTTTATGTTATTTCCCATGAGAGATATGACCCAGAACTGTTTTATTTCTTTATATATATATTATATTATTAGGCTAAGCATCATTTACAAATAGTTTGGAAGGAATTCACAAGTTTGGTTTTGTGCTAGTCAAGCCAACCGTAATATCAAAACGATAATGTCCGAAGAATTGTAACACAGATAAACGACTCAGAAATTTGACAGTATGTCTATTTTTTTTTTTTTATGAAGAAAGTATGGAAAGAAATTCTGAGTCAGCCGTTATAAATTAGACCGAGTGTCAGCGTTGACATTTCGTTATATCCTCGTTTTACGCACTCAGTGCTAGAAGTTGTATATTGTCTCGCTTAAGCTTGGAATGACGTTATGAAGGAACAACGAAATGCTTCGCAAACAAAATATTTAATCTTTCCTTCTCCCGGGAAAAATTGTTTAAATTATGCCAGCAATTTCTTCAGTCTCATATTCCCTGAGTTCATCCCATTTGTCATGAATTTTCCATAAGATTTCATTAATGTTATCTGCGTCATATGTTGGAAAGCTGATATGATTATATTTCGGCCATAATTTGAAAATACTCCAAATCGAGAATCTCATGGAATATTACTATTGTATGCTTGAAATACACAAAAATATTTTTTGGCGGTATATGAATTCGTGTCGATCAAAAGGGCGGTAACTTCTCGGGGCCTCAGTCTTATTATTTTCCCTTTTTTTTTTTTTTTTTTTGGCTTAGTCCGTCCATGACAAGCCCCACGTTAACATTCCTGTTAACATTAACATGCTGGATATTCTCTTGAAGCAAAGCCAATTGTGCACGTAATTGTACGACAATCTTATCGTGCTACGTGCGTGTCAACAATAAATACATGAGTTATGATTATAGACCCACTTCAATTTCTTATATTCTGAGGCAATGACAGGGAATAGATCTACACGTCAATTTCTTATATTTTGAGGCAGTGACAGGGCATGGGCCTACGCGTCAATTTCTTATATTCTGAGGCAATGACAGGCCATAGGCTACGCGTCAAATTCTTATATTTTGAGACATTGTCAGACATGGGCCTACGCGTCAGTTTCTTATTGCAAATAGTTTTCTACCAATATCTGTTGGAAATCACACAGATATCCGTGGAAGGCCACAGTAACTGTAACGCCACTTATACCACAGAGAATAAAAGCGAAACTATCAAACTGCACTCTGTAAACTATATTGAAAACATATTTACGAAAGGGATAATAAATTATATTACTGTGATGAGTAAAATTATAAGGCTGCTGTAGCATTTCTATGAAAACGGAGGCTATGGTAGGGAGGCATCATAAGATACTTAACGGAATGAGAAGAAAAATTAAATGATAGCTGAAAAAGTTATGCATAGATGATCTAAACCGGTCTACGAGTAGCCCATGATTCATTTGCTTTTGGGGGCATTCTTGTAGATTACCCTGTTGGACAAAAGGATACATAAGAGTCAGTAATTCTCTCTCTCTCTCTCTCTTTCTCCCTCTCTCTGTTGTTAGGATGATATTCAAGCATAGACTATATTCATAAAGACCTCGATTACTTTTAATTAAAACAAATAACTAAATTTCAGTTAACAAGAGTAGGCAAATAATCCTTTACACCAGTATTTTATGAATAGGTCTATATTTATTCTGCAGTGTTAGGTTACCATATGAAAATTTTTCGAAGACACTACACGCACCATACCAGCAGCAACAAAAACAAGAATAACCACAACAAAAACACAATAAAACGGCTGAATATAAGATAGGCCTATAATCCAAGCGTCATAAAGACATAGGACATTATAGGTCTATGTGATGTTTTATGGTCCTGTGATTTCGAAAGGAGATAATGTCCCTAAGAAAATTCTCAGCAAATTATATCCAGTATGACTCGTATAGTCTATCATACTGTAACTTTAAGTTAAAGATAGGCATATTCTGGTTTTGTAGAGTGCAGTCACTGCTTGTCATCCTTTCGAATGTGTAAACGATCGCTATGAAATAGATTTTATGACTATAAAAATGAAGCAAAATTTCCTGAAATCAATATGAAATACCAGTCTGAAAAGCCGTGAGAAAACCTTTGTGTTAAATTTAGAATGGTGAACACGCTTGACAATATCAGACGGTAATTATCATTGTTCAGTTATTCAAGTGCACCGATTCAAACGCAGACATTCCCTGTGTCACCTCCGTATTCGGGTGAACCTCATTTACGAAACGCAACATTGCGGAACACTCCTGACTTCATTCATATTTTCCTTTTTTTTACCATTTTTAGGGAGATGCGTATTAGGATTTTATTTCAGGGGATAATATAACGTTTCTTTTGGATAATCAGAAGAACGTATATATTTTAGTTCGGCAAAACAACCATCGCAAAATAAATGAAGATGAAAAGAACCACAGATTAACCAACTTTTCGAAACCATTGTCAACCAATCAGCTTCAAGGAATGCTGCAAAGCACGGGGATTTAGGAAAGGAACTTCGAGTACTGATGTGCGTTTAAGTTGTTAAAAATAGTAGGAGCTTAAAGCATATACTGAGAAAGAAATTTAGGGTTTAGGTATTGGCACCTCGGTGTTTTGGCTGTTGCCAGGAGGACTCGTTGCTAACGATTATGGCGGGAAGAGTACCAATAAAGCCATCATTGATTTCTCGTGGAGCAAATGGAACGTTAATTGATATGCGCTATTGAACTGTTGACGAAGTGTTCCTTTGACGGTAATTTTCACTTAGCTGAATTCAGGAATTTTGTTAATAAGCTAATTAATGGTATAGATTAAGCAATCCATTGTGATGAAGTGGCAAGTTCATACCATGAATAATTTGACTAAATTTGTTTGACAGCTCAATTTGACTATTCAGGTTTTGTTATTTTATTCTCAACAGAGTTCCTCGAGTCATATTTAGCGACAAAGGAAAACGATTCAATGTACTGTGTGCATTTCATTATCGTGAGACTGATTAATTTAGACCAATTTTTAGGCCAGCCCTATGAGAGCTGATAGTCAACTCAGTGGTCCGGTTAAATTATTTTAATAATAGACCATTTTTTCAAATAAAGTATCTGACGTCTTGAATCTCGCCTTAGATACGATTAAATTATCAGAAAGACAGAAACGTCTTAAGTTCAGCAGGAAATAAGATGCGCGGTAAAAAATTCTAAATCTTTTTCATTCCTAGAAGCTTCTACGTGTTATATCTCCTGGCAAAATGAATAGACGGTTTTATATGCAGTATAACATGGCAGTTTTCAAAGTGAAACTTAAATATCTGCGTGAGGACTTTTGTAGTTTAGGGTGCTACTGAATATAAGATAGAGAAAGGACTGACTGGGACTTTACCATAGCAAACATGGCTCTGTCGTTTGTAGATGTTCCTTGACTGATGATTTCCAGAAAAGTTCCCATCAATGTTGTCAATATTAGTATTGTTCTGCAACAACCGGAGGACTGCATTATCTGAAAGTAGATAATTAAAGAGAATTGAAAACGAGAATTATTATCAGAATAATTAGAATGATCAGGTATTATTTCCGAAGTATTGAAGAGACCAAAGGGAAATGTTTTCTTCAATTAAACTCTGCTCGGAGAAAATACTTTGCAGAGAGAAACTGTTATTGACTTATGGGTCAAAATTTTTTTTTACCATTCACATATAAATAAATTAATTAATAAATAAATAGATGGCTTTACAATCTGTAAGTCTCTTAAGAACATGCGCATTGATTAGTCTACATATTCATCTCTTAGAGCAGAAGTGTATCATATCAGAATGGGATTGGTTGATGTGATTTACATTCACAAGGTCCGTATATATATATATATATATATATATATATATATATATATATATATATATATATATATATATATATATATGAAAATATGGAACGTGATGAATATATAAATAAAGATAAAATCCACGAACGAGATGGAAACGCTGGAATACTGCAAGGCCTTTCGACTCTGTCGTCCTTTACTTAGCAGACCGAAGAAATATAAAAGTAAGTTTACAAAGAAAGCTCATATAAATGACAGATGGGGATTACAATGGAAAAAATACATACCTGGAATCCAACACGATTGAAGAATTAGTAGAACTACCAAAACAGGGTTAAATATTTTAAGAGGTTTTACAAAGGATTAGGATCAACCGTTCAGAAGCAGGGACAGGACAATTAAAAGATTATACAAGGGGGTGACTGACCACTAAAAAATATTAGTACAACAAAATAATTCTCTTCTTTGTAAACAATAATAATTGTTGCAAGATGAACATTTTTACAAATAAAAAATTATATTAAACTTACAAATACATAAAAAATATATATAAAGTAACTAATTTGTAATTAAGTCAGTGATTTTATCTTTTAGGTCATTCTTGAACATTTTTCTAATACAGGGGTCCAAATAATATATATATATATATATATATATATATATATATATATATATATATATATATATATATATATATATATATATGTAATGTCATTAAATATGACAAAGTTGCAGTTTGGTCTATTCTCCGTAGGGGGGGTTAGTGCCGTCAGTGCGCCTCACGCAGTGCACTGTAGGCATTACGTAAGATTCTGTGCGGGCAATTTACTCGATAATGTACACATTGAAAGCATTCGAAAGAGCAGAGTTCCAACGATTTTCCAACTGTAAACTAATATTTTCCTCGTGCAAGTTCTAATAAGCTTTCAAAACTAACCTTGGTATGGCTCGGGTAATGAGGGCTGCTTTTAAAAAGGTTGGCGGTACAACTAACACGCTATAAATCTTTTTCTTTCGCTAGACAAGATTTTGAGTTAAGTCGTCCTGGCATCCAGTGCGCAAATGTATTTCTAGTACAATATATTTCTTGGATGAAAATGTATCTCTAATACTAAAAGATATTTGTACTTGCTGCTTTGAATGTCCGTTAAGTTTAAATATCTTTCAAATCGACTGATCCCAATGCCTTGTTTTTTGTAAATACGTTAAAATGCGATGCTAATTTGAATTTTTGATCCTAATTTCGAATGAAAGTCTTGTGCTGGTAATTAAATATGCATAGGCAGCGATTGTAGACGAGATACGAAAAGACATGAAAATGTGGTGTGGAATAACACGAGAGCATTGCAAAACTAAACAGCTCGAAATAGTCTTGAATACCTCTTAATAAACTGGAGGTCTTTGAGTGGATGTTGTCAGCATTAAATACTCACGACTTAAAGTCTTCAGATCGTTTTGTTACCAGTAATAAAACAATCTTAGTGTCGCTAAATCCAGGAACCAGCAGACACTTCGAAGACCCACGTTATCACAGCCACTTCTCGACACGGTCACGAATTAATGGACAGGTATACCCATGAACCAGATAGATACCCGTCAAGCGACAGGCGCATGCGCAAGGGTGCGATCTGCCGTGAATTCTAATTTTCCCTTTGACAAAAGGAGATTGAACGTTTCTATTGTTCAGGTTTTGTATTATTACTTTAATTTACATTGGTTTACAAGTGTATTATGGTCTTATTGATGGAATATTAATCGTTGTTGGTGCATTTTTATCTGTCTAACGATTGCCTCGCGGTATTGCACATGTAGCGTGCAGTTAACTGAGCCATTCAATGTTTACATACGTATATTGGCGAGTTAGAATGGCTTGATTTAAAAGCTTTCTCGATGCAAATTTCCTTTAGTGACTTTTAGCAAGGTTGTATTATTTCTAGTAGCCTTTTAACTCTTGTGCAAGTGGCGCCATCGATTCATAAGAGTTATGGGGAGGCTACAATTCCAGTTCCATTTTTTCAGTCACGTTCGCATTCCTTATATAACCCCTGTGCCGTCAGTGCACCTTAAGCGGTGTAATGTAGGCATTACTTAAGGTTCTTTGCGGCGGCCCTTCGGCCCCTAGCTTGCATTCCTTTTAATGTACCTCCGTTCATATTCTCTTTCTTCCATCTTACTTTCCTGCCAGGGGAGGTTTTCCTTCTGTTATACCTTTCAAACCTTTCTACTCTCCATTTCCGTTTCAGCCCTGAATGACCTTATAGGTCCCAGCCTTTGGCCCACATTCTATGTTAGATTCTATATATTCTATATATATTCTATCCCACATATACCTTGTAGGGAGTAGTGACGTCAGTGCTCCTCACGTGTTGTACCATATAGGGTTTTGTTTGAGTAGCTCCGCCCCCTGGCAGCATCGGATTTTTAGTCATTTACTTTACCTCCATTCCTGCTTTTTCTCTTCAGTCTTGCTGTCCAGCCTCTCCAACTATTACTACACAGTGTAACTATTGGGTTTTCTCCCCGTTCCACCTTTAGGTCTCTGTGCTGCATTCTCTTTTATTTACGAGATCACTTAACTCTTCTCTCTCTCTCTCTTCAGTGTCTTAGTCGGTGAATGGCCGGAAGCGACCACCCACCCAGTGCTTCGCTTGACAGCCTACAGTAGATACCACGAGTCAGTCAGTCGTTGTAGTTGCTGTTGAAATAAAGTTCTGAAAAACAAAAGGCGTTCTGAGAGCCTTGTTGTTATGGGTCCTGGTCGTTTCGGCCATAAGTCAGGCCGTAACGTCCAAAATGGCAAACGGCCGAAGTGGGCTAGTACTAAAAACGGCGTCCCGTGACTTACGGCCTGAACTTCATATGGCCTAAAGTTGTGACGGCCTAACAGGTTCACGGCCGAAAATCATACAGCCTAATCGTCCCGAACTCGTTGTTGTGACCTGTAAAAGAGCCCTAATTATAGAGTTCACTAACATAATACAAACGATTGGTTCGGAACTTTTCTGACAAGTAAAAAATGCGCCGAAGTTTCTTCGACGCAGCCGAGTTTTCTGTTTATAATGTGTATGAGTCGTTGCCCATGAAGCTTTCAGCCACTGCCCGGTGGTGGCCTGTCCAATAGCATTGCCAGACGCACGATTATGGCTAACTTCAACCTTAAATAAAATAAAAACTACTGGGGCCAGAGGGCTGCAATTTGGTATGTTGGATGATTGGAGGGTGGATGATCGACATAGCAATTTGCAGCCCTCTAGCCTCAGTAGTTTTTAAGATCTGAGGGTGGACAGAAAAAGTACGGTCGGACAGACATAGCCGTCGCAAGTTTTCTTTTACAGGAAACTAAAAATCAATAATAATCAAAGCCAACAGAAGTGCGAACCTTGCCACTGGTTAAAAGGTCCCTTGAATTAACTTCTTACTTAAATTTTACTATAAAACAGTTTTAGCAGTTCATTAGGTGGGAAATGATGGAAACACTAAAACATAAAAATAATATTTATCTATGGTGCATCACTATATGTGACCGGAAATAATAAGTAAAGAGCCACAATAATGTATATGATTGATTGTATTTTTCCAAAATACAAAAAAAAAGGAGTTAAAAAAGGAGAGCTTGTGATCCTTTGCACAAATGCCCGCCCCCCTTTTTTTTATTTTGAAAAAATACAAATGCTCAATACATTATTGTGGCTTTTTACTTTTCATAATATTTATTATTACAACAAATGGTTCCTCTGCGGGTACAAATTACGTCGTTTAGAAACAAATGATTTTGTTTCAAATAATGACACTCGTGTCAAGACAGTGGCAATGTGACAACAAAAGAATATCTGAACTGAGAATTGGAAATTTATTTCGATTACGCGCGTGGTTGTGAGTTGACTGTCGTGTTGTTATTCGGTCAGACGTGCACCGTCCAGTAACCATATATATATATATATATATATATATATATATATATATATATATATATATATATATATATATATTTATATATACTATATATATAATATTATATATACATATGTATATGCACACAAGAGTATATGTATATTATGTATATTTATATGTATATAATATATATATATGTATGTTGTATGTATGTATGTATACGTACTGTCAAGTTACCAAAACTGTAAAAGAAAAAAATCTGTTTTCCATATTAGCGTGACAGTGCATGACCCAAACCACTTCTGAATGAAACGCGAGCGCTAATTATAGATTTCTTTCTGGCCTCCATTGAATCCATTATTTATTGCTCTCAAGTTTACGACGCCCATTTTCTAAAACGGTTTCTGTTTTGAGTGACAGGCAACGTTATTCTTTCCTTTTGACAGATGGGCGGTCCCTCAATGTTTTCCAAAATTGGTCAGATTATAATAGAGGGTTGCGTTCTATTCAACATGGCAGCTGTTCAATAGAACTTTAGATAAATTTCTCTTTAATATTTTTGTATCGCGTTGCGAATGTACTGTACCTGTGAGAATTAGCAAATTGTTGAGCATTGAAAAGCTCTGTGGAAAACCATATTTCTCGGCATATTTTAAGGAACGTACAGATTGCCTTTGTATTCGAATGAGTTCAGTCAAATGAGATTCTTTTGTCGATTAGATTTTTTTTTCCCTTTAGATCTACTTTTTTTTCTTTTTATTTTTACTGGATATTTAGAGAGTTTGAATTTATCATTCATCGATTGCACGTACTTTTATCAATGCTGAACTTGATCCTTCTTTTATTATGAATAAAATTCCGGAGTTCAGGTGGTTTGGTCGAAGCTTCGTGTTTGCTTTAATTTCTATTAAACGTTCTGTTCAGTGGGGGTCATTTGGCGAAGACGTGAATACAAGAATTTATATCAGCTGTAAATCAGGTCTTTTGTGGCCCGCACGAGTTTCTGCCTCTTATGTGAAATAATAATAAAACGGTATAGCTGGGTTCAATTAACCCCTGTCAACATAAATGCTTGCGGAGAACTGTTCTGCGGAATTACAGTTAACATTTTGTACTGACGAAATATATATATATATATATATATATATATATATATATATATATATATATATATATATATATATATATATAGAGAGAGAGAGAGAGAGAGAGAGAGAGAGAGAGAGAGAGAGAGAGAGAGAGAGAGAGAGAGAGAGATGACGGTTGAAGGACGAAGTATTACATCTCAGGTGGGATAAAATCCGTTTATTCGCGACGTTTCAACACTCAAAGTTTCATTTCAGCACTCGAAGTTTCATTTCTGCACCCAAAGTTTCATTTCAGCACTCAAAGTTTCATTTCAGCACTCAAAGTTTCATTTCAAGACTCAAAGTTTCATTTCAACACTCAAAGTTTCATTTCAGCACTCAGAGTTTCATTTCTGCACTCAGAGTTTCATTTCTGCACTCAGAGTTTCATTTCTGCACCCAAAGTTTCATTTCAGCACTCAGAGTTTCATTTCTGCACTCAAAGTTTCATTTCAACACTCAAAGTTTCATTTCAGCAATCAGAGTTTCATTTCTGCACTCAAAGTTTCATTTCAGCATTCAAAGTTTCATTTCAGCACTCAAAGTTTCATTTCAATGCTCAAAGTTTCATTTCAGCACTCAGAGTTTCATTTCTGCACCCAAAGTTTCATTTCAGCACTCATAGTTTCATTTCAGCACTCAGAGTTTCATTTCTGCACTCAGAGTTTCATTTCAGCACTCAAAGTTTCATTTCAGCACTCAGAGTTTCATTTCAACATTCAAAGTTTCATTTCAACATTCTAAGTTTCATTTCAACATTTAAAGTTTCGTTTCAACATTCTAAGTTTCATTTCCAAACCAAAAAGACAAGAGAACGGCGATAAGATTAACCCTGAAAGAGTTCGGAATGCAACTATGAGAAAAGATGAATCTTAAATAACAAAATGAACAGAACGAATTGCCCTTCCTACCTCTCCTGGTGGGTTGTTTTGTAACCCTCGGTTTTTGTTTTATTTATAATGTATTATTTCTCATATTTTTATTTTGGACGCTTCCGGCGCTAATTTTATTGTTGTTATCTTTTTTTTTTTTTTTTTAGCTCGGAAATTAAATCTTGTGTGTTGAAACTTCGCGAATAAAATATGTATTTTAAGGACCACCTGAGATGTACTTTCCCTCCATCAACAGTTTTCTATATGATATATATATATATGTATGTATGTATATATATGTATATATACATACGTATATACATATATATACATTATATATATATATATATATATATATATATATATATATATATATATATATATATATATATATCCTAACAAGGGTGGTTCCAGAGAGAAAAAGGAACACAAAAGTCAGGGCCACATTCATACATTGCCTGCTGGATCGTAGGTGAACCCCCATTGGACGCTTCATACACCTACAATGAAGGCTCACCAGCAGCGTGTCAAACCCCTGTACAATGGCGTCATTCACCTCTATCTTGCATTCACTCACTCTTACACTCCCTTTATGTTCAGGCTCATTTTCAGTGCCATTTTCACCTCATCTATCCAGTCCAACACTTTCTAGGTCTTCCTCTGATCCCTCCTCCGAAAACTTGCATTTTATAAGCCCTTTTGACCAGCCTATCATCATCCATTCTCTCCACATGACCAAAACATCCTTTCAACTATGTTAACAGTGTCACTCCTGCATAATCACATACAGTACTCTAACAGTTCATCTAGACAACTTCAACCTTCTTTTTTTCATTTGTGTTCAACGTCCACTTTATTTTCATGTTGGAGAGATAGCTCAACAATTCCTTTGTACGTCCCTACCTTGACTTCCGTAGTCATTTCAAGTTATTTTCCAATCTTTTGTGCACACCAAGAGCGGAAGGTTATGGAAATATCAATATTCAGATGATTATATTACAATATCAGACACAGGAGAAGAGCAAAAGAAGAGAATTCGGACCAGAGAGAGAGAGAGAGAGAGAGAGAGAGAGAGAGAGAGAGAGAGAGAGAGAGAGAGAGAGAGAGAGGAAACACCCCCTCTTGGAGCGCTTATCTTGTTGACCTACCTTTTAATTGTGTATGAAACTGCAGAAAAGATGGAATTTTATCATGAACTACATTATTACATTACCGAAAGATAATTCATTATCTCTTCTAAGCAGCCTCAGAAGAAACGGAAAAAGAAAATGAAGATACTTAACAGCCTGCCTGTTTTATTGGAACATTGAATAATTAATATATTTTCCTCAATATATTTTCACTCGAGCACATAAAATTCATTCATGTTTTCTACTCCCATTCATCTACATAGCCTCGTAATATATTATGTATCCGTTCGCAAAATAACGAAATTGGATATTTTAAAGAAAACAGAGCGAATTTCATTAAAAATTGAACTTCACCCACTTGTTAGATAACTTTTAAAGATGGCGGCCATACGGCCACTTTACCAAGGTCACATGCACCTCTCGTTCTTAACTCTCTATCATTGTTTACATTCGAAGACCTTAACGTAGTACCCGTGATTTGGAAACATCTTTGTTGAAGGTGTTATTTCGGAGCGATATATGGAATTTTTGCGAAAATGGTTGAGATTCGCGAGGCACTGCAGTTGTTCAAGCAAAAGGTATAAGCCTAGATTCAGTATTTGGGTTTAAAGAAGTGTCATGGCGAGAGTAATCGAATGTTATGATCATGGCCACTGTAATGCGATTATTGTAAAACGTACGTTTGAGTATTTTCGAGTGCTGTAGAATACTTGGTAATTGTATATATTAAGAGGAAATGGTTTCTTTCTTGTTATTTATAGCTATGCAAATTTTATTTACGTAGAAATGCGTAAATTCTATTGGCTATCTGCTAGGATAGGTGTCATGGCTCAGGCTGTCCCAGGTTACAATCCTCGCGAATCAGTGTATTACCCAATGGCAGAATATAGCCCATATCTTCACCGTTAATTGGGATGTGTAATTTTGTAACATAAATCTCTTTTTAAGGATGTGAAATTTATGGTAGGCTATATTTTCCGACGAATTTAGTCAGCGCGTTACAAACCCCACTTCGGCTATATCTAGTTCAACTTGCCAGTCAGTTGTTGAGGCTGGCTTCCTATCGTAGGAGTAAGTTCTCCTATATAAAAAAACATTGGTTTATAATCCTGTAGGAACCAATATGAAATTGTTATTGCAAAGTAATTATTTTTCTTAATTATGTAAACCAGAGCCTTTTATCATATTCCCACCTCAGCCATCCTGCAGTTCAAGATGCCGAAGGAAAAAAAGTGTTGGGTTATGAGAGGTGATGGGGATTCCCCCCCCCCCCACCTCCCATCCATCTACCTAGCACCAATTGACCACCTTGTCGTCAAGCCTCAACAGCCATTTTCCAATATAAAACGCCCTGGTTTGTATACTTAAGGAAAATACAAATGACTAAGAATTGAACATACTGTCTCTTTCCACATACAGTCTTTCTGTTTTGTGGAACCATGCTTTGAAGGCCAGTGTCTTGTCGACTTGTTCTTTATGAATGTTCATATCCAGGGTAATGATAATTATCAAATACTGTACTATATGGGCACCTGATGTGTGCTGATGCAAAGTTATTTTCCAGATTCAAGATGTTGTGAAGGTTGCTCATCAAATTAGTGAAGATGACCAGAAAGTGGCGCAGGAGTTATGGGCAGAGGCATATGAAGAAATCCAGGATATATGGAAAAACAATTCTTTTGCCCAAGTAAGTTTTATGTATATTGTAATTTTGAATCTGAACTTTCAGAGCTTTGGTCCTTTGCTAATAAATTTTGAAGTACCTTCCTGAATGCTGCTGGCATACACATACACACAGATATTCAGCAGCTTAGCCTATCTCCTAAATTGTGACTGAGGCACAAACATGATCGGTGGGGTTTTAATTGAACAAACTGATTTTTTATTACACCAAACTAATTTTTTCACACGAACTCATCAGTCATAATTTAAGTATTCTTCTCCCAGCTCCACAATTCTCATGGCCTCACATCCAGACTTCTGTAAATGACAAGTGAGGGAGGTTATAGATGGTTACTTAAGAATCCAGGTGGGCCTTACACCATGGCACCTTCATACTTCATATGTTTGCTAAACAAAAGACTGTTGAGTCTGGGGAAATTTGAGACCATGAATTTGGCACTTATATAACAGATGGCTTTTATGAAGAACTAGTTTTTCTTTTATATAAAAACTCCATTTTTAAACAGATGCTTGACTTTTGGTTAATTTGTTATTACTGTTTGAAAGTACAGTACTTTAAATACAGCAAAATAGAATATAGCACATACAATTGCTTTAAGGCAAGCAGTGGTAACCCCTTTAATATTCATATTCTTTCTAATTTCCAGGGGAATACCATTCAGATTGTTAACAAAGAGAAGCAGGAACAAAAATGTAGTAAGTATTAATACCTTAAAATTTTGTTGTGTTCTTATATAAATGTGATCTTGACATTTGTTTGTACTTTCACCTGCTTAAGTTGGAGATAGGATATTATTTTACAGTGATGCTAACTACCTCCATATGTCATATCTGCCAGGCTGTAGGAATTATGGATTTCCAGTCTTTCATTACAGTAAAAAAACCTTTTTCTTTATGATAGCATTTTTGCAGTATGAGACAAGAGGTAACATCCAGGCTTCATTTAAGATGTAGATCCATTGAATTTCTTGCTTTATATTGCTCAGTGATGCTGGTAACTGTCTAGTAAATCTCACTGGAGGAGCTAAGTCTCCCACCCTATGATTTTTATCACTTGAGGTACTAAGTTGGTATTGGCAAATATTCAGAATGCTTGTTCTAGAACCAAACTGTTCAAAGCTGTTTCAGTTATCTGAAATACTTTTCTGAAAACTGCAGAGCATTCAGGTTTTGTGGTCAACTTGATGCAATTGAATTTGACTTTTATTTTACTGTACTCTACTCGGATGTACTACCTTTTTATCTGAAATATAGAGAAACTGTAATTTGAAATGTTTGAGATCAAATGATATTACTTAATATATTTTTCATAGGAAATATTTCTGGAATTATATTTATATTTACTTAATATTATATTGAATTTTCCCAACAGGAGAGGAGAAAGAAAATAGAGTGCACATAGCAAAGGAAGGTATAGAAGTACATTGCATAGAAGAAATCAAGAAAGAAAGCACGGAAATTACAGCAGATTTGCTGGGAAGTGGAATTGGCAGTGGCCATGAGGTATCTTTTATTTTTTTTTTTACTGCTTGATTTCATTGGATTTCAGAGTTTGATAACTATCTTTACATGCATATATTTGGCTCCATTTAGATGAGACAAGAAAGTTTTAGTCAAAGGGATTGTGTTGCAGTCGAAGATAGGAAACACTGCTTAACACTTGAACATTTAAAATGCAACTCCATATATATATCTTTTTGTAAAAGTGCTTTCTTTTCCAGGTTCAGTCTGTTCATCTGATGATATCAGCTGATCCAGGTTTGATAAGTGGCATGAACTCTTTCAGGAAAGCTGAGTCTAGAAGTAAAACTGAAAGTGAATTTAAATGTAACATTTGTATGAAGGGATTCCGTTCAGCACTGGCATTACGCAGTGAGTACTGAATTTTAAGATAGTTTTTATGTTCCACAATAAAAACCTCTTACTTTATTTATTCTTAATGCCTGAGAAGGTGAAGTTCAGCATAACTCCAATAAATGGAAGAATGTTCATTCTACTTGAGCATTCCCCACCTCTAGGGCAGTTCTCTCATCAGCATGTTTTCGTACTCAGAGTTGTAGTAAGAAAAGTACTGTAGTGGAGTGAAAGGAAAAATGAGGTAAACCAAACTCACACTGTGAGACTGAGAGCACTACATGAATACAGTTGTCTTCACTGTGATCATAGCAATCAAACTGGACAGAATGCCAAGAGTCGTATTATCCCCAGAACCACTCCACTGTTGGAATCCAAGGACCAGGTCTAAGGGATAGTTCTGTCTGAGGTATCAACATGAGTAACTTTCCCTCTGGTCTAAACACTATTGGATCGTTGGAGTTCCAACTACAGCTCGTACTGTTAGCTTTAAATATAAATCCCGACTGCAGGATAGATTTAATTTTATGTATGATAATTAAAATCACAATTTTGTTGAGTATTATATTGCACAGGTAGTATAGGACATGCTTTGTTGCTGTTATACTCATTGGAATTGTCTTTCTTTAAAAAAAATTAAGAGAGTTGTTTATAAAATGGCATTCTAACAAGGAAAAAGAATTCTTTCTAATGATGCCTTTCAAAGTTATGTTGAACAAGTTGATTACACATTTGTATACCCAAGTTTTCTTTCTTCAACAGAACATGTGTCAGTCCACAAGAATGAAAGTAACTTAGATCTGGAAAAGCAGCCTCTTCAGAGTCATAAAGGTAAGGTTATACATGTTTTTTTTTATATAATTTCGATGATAGAATATTAGTCAGTATGATACATTTATGAGGTTCACTTTAGATGTTAATGTCAACTCTTTAAATTGTGAATGCATTACTAGTTTTTTTTTCTAGTTAAATAGTCTTCTTATATGGCTCCTTACCTTTTATGTCTAAGGTTACCTTTTATGCCTAAGGTTCAAAGTACTTTAGTGAGCCTCAGTATTTGTGAGTTTTAAAACCCCAAATGCAAAAAAAACAACAGCACTGGAATAAAACAAAACCTAATGATAGCTAAAAGGAGAACAGCATTAGCCTCTCAACTAAACAAGAAGAAGTACTTGAAACAATCTTTCATCCTGTTCACTGGCAAAGAAGATCTTCTGTTTTGGAAAGTTTCACTAAAATTCTGTATCTGCTTGAGTGAAATATATGATTTGAGTTATTGAAATAAATTATGCATAAAAGTTTGAGCTTTCAGTGAGAAGTGAATGGAGTCACAGGCACAAGAAGAATGAATCAGTAAGTTTATAGAGATTCAGGAGTTGATGTACACACACAGAGTTACTGCTAAACTATCTTTTTCTTTTCGTATTTTCTCATAAAGAAGGACTAAAGTTTCTGCAGTTTTGTTAACAATGAAATGGGCTAATTAAGTAATTGGTTTGCGGTGAAATAAATGAAAGATTAACTAGTTTTTATCTACACAATCATCAGTATGCAGTAAAAATTTTGTTTCAGGAAAAGTGAAATTCGCTTCAGATGATCGGCCCTTTAAATGTGGACATTGCTCTTCAGCGTTTAAAACTCGCGGCAATCTTGTAAGACACAAAGCCACTCATACAGGGGATAAGCCGTGGGAGTGTTCACTTTGTGGGAAAAGCTACACTGAAAAAAGATCTCTGACAGTTCACATGAGAACACACACAGGAGAGAGACCATACATGTAAGTTGATTTCTGATTGTAACCTTTACATGGAGCAGCAGTGAACTCTTCACATTTTGGTTGTTTGTTGTTTTGAATGATTTTACTCTAGCTTTGTCATTTTCCCAGGTTTTCCTTTTCAGTTTCTAATGTTTAAGTTGTAATTTGCTGTAACAACTTCCAGAACAGTGGTATTTATTGTCTAGATTTATTGTATGATGGTACCCATAGAGCTCTGTCATCCAACATGGTTTGAATAAATGATGGTGAATGAGATAGCGTGGTTATTGTCATATATATTCTAATTTATTCATTTCAAATTTTTTTCTTTTTTAGGTGCACTATATGTCACAAGAGATTCACCCAGTCAGGTGTGTTGCAAACACACATGTTAACTCACTCCGATAAGTTTGCACATTTATGTGACATATGTGGCCGTTCCTTTAGACAGCGTTCACAGCTGGTAACACATCGTCGTCGCCATCAAGGCATTCGTCCATTTGCATGCTCAGAGTGTGAGAGTAAATTTACTACTAAAGGTAAAATCTTTTCAGTTTTTTTATCCAGTATTTTAGTGGTTATTTGACTGGCTATAGTGTTGTTGCAAGTGTGTGATTTATGCAGGTGAAAAGGCTGTATCGTTGTTGCAAGTGTGTGATTTCTGTAGGTGAAAAGTATTAATGTCAAGTTTAATGGAAACTATTTCAAATAAAGAAGAGCTTGAATGTTCATTTTAAAATAGAGATTATCAATGAAATATGGAATATGTTTAACAACGTACATTACATGAAATGTGTAACAACAAGGGCCTTGGACACATGTGAAAAACTATTATTGTTATAATGCAGTGGTTTTTTTTATACAAACCCGTCAGTTATATGAATTATTAATTACACATACAGTATATGAATTATATATTCAATTTGTAATGTTTTCTCTGCAACTTCCTGTATGCATTGGCTTCTTCTAAAAGCAACAAACTGATGGCTCCTAATGCTCATTCCTTTAGATAGATATGGTGAGGAACTGTCCGAGAAACTGCTTAGTTGTATGTCTCCTGATCAACAAGAATTTGGCAGAGGATAGAGAGATTGAAACTGGGGTATGCTTCATAATGACTTCTATTGCCCTTTGATGGGTTATGAGCACCTTTGAATATTGTATAAGCAATGGGACCGCTGGTGCACAAGCAGAAACAGGGGAAAGCTGGTGATGGGTTGGTTGTGTTGTTGACTGGTCCCATGTCCCAAGGTTTAAAACCTCACATCAGTGACACTTTCCAATATAGTGGCAGCCATGGTTAGATCAAAGACATGGATGACAGAGTTGTGTTTTGGTAGACTTGCTTCATAGCTTTACAGCTGAGGTTCTCTTGACTTTTGAGATATTTCTGGTTTGAAAATCTCCAAATGCACATATAAAAATGAGGCCTTGATCTGTGAAGTCAAATGGTCCCCCTGTGTATACTTAGCAAGTTATGTGACCCTTATGAAATTCAGATTGTATTTTCTTAGCTTGTGTCCTCAATATGGTTTGTGTTTTGGAAACTGAATCCTTATAGTAATCACATGTATTGGATCCTCAGCTGAATTTGGATACAGGATATTAGTTTAAAAAATTGACGTCTCATATTTTTGGGGATTTTTGTGCATTTGTTCTGACAATTCAAAAATGGTTGATAGTAAAGTGCACACTACTGTCATCTGCTGGAGAACACAGAAATTACTTGAGTTTGGTGTACAAAAGATCTTGATCCAAGTATGAATAATAAATCTTCAGTGTTATCAGTAGTTATGCAGTAAAGTATACTAAGTATACTCTCTAGTGTTAGTATTGAGAGAATATTGGTTATCACTCATTATATTTCACTTTTATTCACAGTAATAGGGCCAAGGTAGTTCTGAATACTTACTAAGTGATCTTATGAGAATGACTAGGCTAACATAGGCTGTAACATCTCTAGACTGTCAGGAAATCCTAGCCTAACCCTGGACAGCCTATGAACACACTTGAAAAATTGTATAGAATCCACAGAAATAAGAACTTATGACACATGGCCAGCAAAATGTCTTACTCAGGAACTGCTGTCATGCAGTGTTCATGATCAAGTAACTGGTATCATCAATCATAAGACATCTAAACGTGTTGTGTGTAATTGGTACTATGTACGTGCAAATGCAACAAGAAAATAAAAAAACAGCAACCAGCTTATCAGTATTTTCTACATATTCAATGTACAATACATTACGAAAAACGCTGTAAACCGGAACATCATAATAAAAATGGGAATAAATGGCGCTTACGGCACCGTATGCGCCTTAAAACCAGGTACAGCACTGTAAAACCACTTACAGCACTGTGAGCCAAGTGCCATAAAGTCAGAATGCTGTAACCCGAGACCGCCATACCCAGGGGACTGCTTGTGTACAGTTGTATCATAAGCCAACCGTATGTACTATTTACCCTAAAACACATTGAAAAATGTTTCTTCCCCCTTTTCCTTATCAATAAGCAAAATGAGGGCATGTCATTCATAATGAATCAGTCAACTTACGTAAAGTGCTCAGCTAGTTTGCCTGGCTAGGCAGAGGAATTTTTTACATTCCAACTGACATAATTTCATCTTTCCTTAACACATCCATCAGCACACAGTGTTGTTTTTCGCACAGCTTTTCCGTTTCCTGAGTAAGTGCAAATTCCCATTCACACTGAAAAAGGTGCTTCTAGGACACAGTGCAGATACTGGAAGAGCAAGTGGTTGAGGGGTTACTGTGCAAGTAGGTTATCAGTCATTCTTGACTTGTCAAGAAAAATTCAAAAACACCCAAAAAATCATAAAACACCAATACAGTATTTAAACTGATATCTCATGATTATGTTAAAAGGAAGTTGGTCTACTGATTAATTGCATTTATATTGATTAGTATCAGTTATACCACATAATATGTACTTATAAGTGTTTCCAAGCATTTTACCTTAAACACAAAACACCAGTGCTTTTGGAGTTTCAAAAACTCTTTCCATATTGACGTGGACCTTATCTAATACCAGTTTGGTCCTGATTTCAACATCGGAAGTAAATGTTAATCTTGAAGGTGTTTTTACCTGTGTTTTCTGTATGTGGCAATGTTTGTTGAACTCTCCGTAAATGCATAAAGATTTCACACCATTCAAAACTGTTCCTTCAATTGCAGGAGACTTCGATAGACATTTAAGGACTCACACTGGTGAACGACCTCACCACTGTGACGTATGTGGCTCCTCTTTTGCCCGTGCTCAGACCCTTCAAGAACACAAAAATCGCCACTTCAATTTCAAGCCCTATATTTGTAAAATCTGCGGTAAAAGTGAGTATGATGAACTTCCAAAGATCACGTAAAAGTTGCCTTCTCTTTTTCCTGTAATATATGAGTAACTACAATTTTTTCTAACTGAAATTCATTATTGGTTGCTTCATCAGATTGATTATAATTATGTTTGATTGTAATGTTACCTCTTAGCAGGATAACAAAAGCAGTTTGCTGTTACAGTGCTTCTGTTTTGGAATAAATTTACCAAATTTTAGTGTTTTTAGCTTGAAATAAATTTATTTAATATTTCATTGAATTTACTATTTTCAATTTTTTTTTTTTTTTCAAGGTTTTTATGAACTAACTGCCTGCTCTCGCCACATAAAAAGCACGCATGGAAGAGACGGCAGTAACGCATCCCCTTCGGATAATATAATTCGCTCCAGCAGTGCAAGATCCTATCAAGGTCAGTTAAAACCATTTGATTTCAAGTAGTATGCATTGCACTTATTCAGACTGAAGTCTTTCCATCTCTCACGCACTGACTATAAAAGGTTTGTAGGCAAGTGCATGAATGTTTCAGAATTCATTTCCTTATACGAGAATTAGTTTTGTTCACACCAAAACTTCAGTCATCACTAGAAAATTAATCATGGTAATGGATAAGTTGTTTCTTACTTACTTATGTACTGTATGTGTCTCGTGAGACACAAGCAGAAGTTAGTACGCCTATCCTTACAATGTAAACAATTCCTGAATTTGCTTCTTGGAACAAGAACATATTCAGATGGGTTTTGTCAAGTTTTCAGTAGGTGAGGCTTCAGTGTGTTTTGTATAGACTCCTGGAACTTTAGAATTGATTGCCTGCTTGTTGACTGAAGATTGAGGCCATGGAACATTATTCTTCCTTTTTCTGAGGAACATCAAAAAGGTCTCTCATGGAAAATAAATGGTATAGGGTAACTCCCTCCAAGTTATTCCTTCAGCATGCTACAGGTCTAGGGAGCATTCGGAACATTTCCAGCTTGTTTTATCATTTCCAGCTTGTTTTGTCATTTTGGCCCTTGTGAACCCCCTGTCTGATGCCTCCTTACTTGACTTAACCCTCAGATGACTTTTTTTCGCTGGCCCTTCCTGCCTCCCCAAAGTGTGTCAACAAGCTCCATACTCTGGTTGGGGAAGTCTCCAGCTCTGGTCATTGGTCTTCAATTGTTAAAAGTATTTTTGTAATGAAAAAAATATATAATTTTTAAAATATTTTCATACAGACCCTTACTTTTAACACCAGCCTCCCAACCTCACTGTCCTTTTGCAGGTGTTTAGACTCCATAAGAAGACAGCTTATATTGAGAAATATTGATTTTGTTTTAGGAAATTAAAATTTTTTCAAGAACTGAGTATTTTTTTCCGGCTGCAGATATTAAATTTAGGTATTTCTAATGGATTCCTAAGTCTTCTTTTAGAAATACTGTACAGTTACAGTACAGAATTGACTTATAAGATGCTTATGTGGTTGATGAACATCCTTGTAAAGGAAGGATTAAGTTCTAAATTATGAAGCTTAAAGTTACAGTATAGTTATTTATGAAGTAAGCAAAATCGGCTAGACTGAGACCTTGTTTTCACTTGCCTTTGATTTGATGCATATGGATCTTGAAAGTATCTGATCTTTATTATTTCTAAAATAGGAATGTAGACTGTCTATTTGTATTCGTACTTATCCAAAATCAAACATAAGTTTGACTCATTTTGATTTAAATTTTTGTAACCCATTAAAATTTTGAAGACTCCAAGATTTTGTTTGTTGCAGATGAGATTAAAGAGAGGATTCATTTGGTTCAGAATACTGCCAGTGATGGGGTATTTACTGAAAGAAATGTCGTAATACAGGAAAATGAAGAAATAGCCCTCTCCAAGGAAGACCAAACCAAATTCATCACTGTTCACGATGAAAAAATTGAAATTATCGAGGCTTCTGAGCAGGCAGCGATAAGTAAGTAATAATCATTTATCATAGTAAGTGTTCGAACCTCAGGATAGGCATTCCTTAAAACTTAGATGATGAAAATTGTCAAATAAAAATTTTTTCCCATAAATATACATTATATGTTATATGAAAGTAATTGTGTTGGTGCATTAGTAGGAAAACTTAAATAGCATAATTTTTTGCATTGCTTTAGTATCTAAATGGAACAAGAATTATGATTACATTAGATTCATTGTTTATGACTGAAAATAATGGCTCACTTTTTCCTAGACATCACTAAGTTTTAGCAGTGACATCAGTCAGGTACCAGAGGGGTGATTATTATTGTAATCATTTTGTGTACACACATCTGGAACATGCTTGAATATACTCTTTCACAGAATAGAGTGCCGTAAGTGATAAACAGGAATAAGAAGGAGGAATAATACTGAATACAGTACAGATGGTGTTGATAAAAAATAGATACTGTATTAAAGTAGATAACAAACTGGAAATTACTGAATACATTCTAAGCAAGATGGATAAACTTGAGACACATGTTTTCCTGAGTACCATCTAGGTAGGGAACTCAGGTGTGAAAATCCATGGTCTCAATTGCTATGTCAGTACCTGATATTTGAGAACATTTTTTATGGTCACCACCCTGTTTAACATGATCCAATTTCGCTAAATGATATCATCTATAATCATGTCAGTTATCCAAAACTTAGTAGAAAAAAAAAGTATGAGTGCCTGTAATTACCTAGGAAGAGTAATTTTATACATGCACTGAACAGTGTCAACATCAGTCATACAACGTATCATAAGCTCAGAAAATTGCACCGTTGTAGTCTGTTGTGTCCTTAGTGGAGACCGTAGTTCCATCAGTGCTGAGGCAATTACAAAGAAAATAATCTCATTTCCAGTAGCTTTTGGATCTTAGGTAGTTCCCAGCTAGCTAATATATGTACTGGTAGTATACTATTTCCTAGGATTTTTAAGTCATTATGGACACCAGTTATCCTTCAAGGGAAAAACACTAATATTTGTGAATAAAGCAACTTACGTGACCTACGAGAAACTTGATGACAACAGTGCCAATTTTCACCTTTTACCCATTTACTAATTTGTATAGTATGACTAATGATTATGTTCTATTCTTTAATTAGACTTATTTACGTAATCTTTGTCATTGGTATGATGAAAAAAAAGTGTGGAGTTTTTTTTACATATTTACAAAGTTCTGATGTTGTGGTTGGACAGGAAATTTCTTCTCAAGTAAATGATCAGAAAGTACCCTTTTGATTAAACCCAGTTAATAATAAGTGTTTTCCCAGATCATAACACAGCAGAGGAAAGGAAATGAGGTGTTTTTGTAACTTGCAAAATGGCTAATTACAAATACAGTAATGGCTTTGTATAAAATAGTTATTTTATTTTAAAAAATCATATAATATTTTGTGTCAGTACTTTCTCCTTTATACCTAACTACTTTTACGCAGTATGATTTTGTTACCTTATCCACTTTCCAAATGTCTCTGCTCTTTTTCCCTTCCTAGTACCTTCCTCATCCACTGGAACGAGTCACAGAACCATCATTTTATTGTGTACTTCAACGCTTTTGTAAAATAGCAGGCTAAATTCTCTTCATATTTTTTCAGACGACAGGTATCCCAGCCCGAATACAAAATTGGTCTGTAAAGATTGTGGTTCTTCTTTCTCTTCTTATAAGGGTTTGAACGCTCATGGAAGATACTGTAAGCACAAAAAGAAAAATAATTATGAAGGTGAGTTTGAAACCAGTTTACTGGAATAATGATGTTAAGCAGATTATTATTATTATTCAGAAGATGTAACTGTTATGCAATGTGAATTTGAAAGTATTTTTACAGTGAATAATGTATGAAATTCACTGATCATGGTTATTCATGAAAAAGAGAGAGAGAGAGAGAGAGACACGGCGTTGATAGCGTGAGACCAAGTAGATTGGAGTTTCGAGTTGTAGACTAAACAACCAATGTTGAGATATGCATAACATAACCTCTTCTTATGGAACAAGCCTAAAGGGGCCATTGACTTGAAATTCAAGCTTCCAAAGAATATTAAGGTGTTCATTAGGAAGAAGTAAGAGGAGGTAAAAGGAAATACATAAAGAAGAGATCTCACTTATTAAAAAAAATAAAGTAATACATTAATAAATAGATAAAAATGTATTAAAATGCAAGGAGAATAGTATTAGGGTAGTAATGCATTGCATCTTTGCTTGAACTTCTGAAGTTCTAATTGCAAGATATCCTCTGGGAGGCTGTTTCACAGTCCAACAGTGTGAGGAATAAAGGACCTCTGGAACTGAGAAGTTCAACGATGAGGCATATCTCGGCAGGTAGAGGGGATCAGGGATCAATTGGGAATGTGAAAGATCTGTGTTGAAACGCAACTTATGAAAAAGTGACAAACAAGAGACCATCCGTCTATGGTCCAAGTCATAACTGCTACTATTAGAAAACAGAAGCCTACCACCATGAACCACTCTATCTACAAGAAGCAGACATCCACACCAGAGAACAGTATTCTAGTAAAGGAAACACAAACGACCTGAAACAGGTTGTATTGATTTATAAATGTATGAGGCCTTACGAACAATGCCTAACTTTCATGCGGCATTCACTAAAACTTTCATTAGATGTTTCTCAAAAGTTAGATATGAGTCAAAGGTTACACCTAGAATGTTCTTCATCATTTTGCCATGAAGGTTATTTTTCTTACTCTTATAAGTAATTTACCATATCTAAGAGTCCTATTGCTAAACTCAGAAGATTGGCCCAAAGGATTTGTAAACAAGATGTGGAAATTAGGAGCAAGAAAAAGGTAAAGAAGGTGAACAGCTAAATGAGAGGATACCAAAGAGAAGCGCTGAAAAGTAAAATGCGAAAGTAATGTAGTTGGGGCTGAAGAGACACTGTAAACAAGGTTTAAAATATTATATAGTGCACTACGCAAGACACGATATAGGCAGTACTTCGAATCATACATGGAAAAAGATTGTTTTTGAATATGAATGTTGATAAAGCCAGGAATAGAGAGACAGTACTTGGTTATCTTCCATGTATAACAGCTATGAGATGTAATTTGCAGATACTCATCATTTTCGGTATAGTAGATTCATTGGTATGATAATGCCCAGATTTGCCAGGGTATGTTTGTGCCTTAGGGACATATATATGATTTCATCAAGAATGCAGTGTAATGCAGAATATCATAGTGGTATTATAAAGTTTTGTTTTTATTTAAAAAATGTTCTACAGTACTGTGTATTTTTATAAGAAAAAAATTGCATATAATATTCATTTGCAACAGATGGAGTTATATTAACCAAAACCTCTTCCTTCTCTCTCTTATACATGTAGCAGAACCAAATCCTAGGCTCTCTACTAAAATTACAGCAAGACTTCCAGGTAACATTTTTCAGTTTCCCTTACTGTTTGTATAATGTACCACATTAAAGGATTTAATGTTTTTCGTTTGCAATTATCTCTTCTAAAATAGATTAATTTGATCAATGCAACTTTGTGTGACATAATGTTGAGAAACGCTGTATACGTTTGTAGTCATTATAGAATCTGCAGTATGCCACTTAAAAATTGATAACGATTTAAATTTATTCTTTGTAAGGCTTTAGTCATTCTTCTTTTTCACACAAAGGTGTGCCAGTTACACAGTGGCTGGCAGAACATACAGCCAGCTACAGCAGCATAAATCAAGGGGATGATCTTGACGAGCCTGAAAATAGTAAATCAAAGGTAGATGGTGCAGCGGAAGAGACTTGCGAATCAGTTGAGTATATCCAAGAAATAGAGGACAGTAGTGTCAGCCATGCTGTCTCAATTGATGAAGATGGCAGTATCACCTCACTTCCACTCTCACAGCTTGCACCAATACATATTCAGTTAGAAAGTAAGTTTGTGCTTTAAATTATATTGCTTGTTACAGACTCGATATGTAAGGCAGTCCCTGGGTTATGGCGGGAGTTCCGTTCCAGCGGTACGCTTTAAGTCGGAAATTGCTGTAAGTCAGATCTTAATATAGTAATAATAATAATAGGGATAATAATCTCGGTTATGGCGCTGTAATCCCAGTTACAGCCCCTAAGTCGGATTATGGTGCCGTAACCAGGAACTGATTTCTTGATGAATATGTATGAACAAGCGCCGTAAGTTTGGAATGCAGTAAGTCAGAGCCACTGTAACTCGGGGACTCCCTGTACAGTATACAGTACAGATAATAAGTTGTTAGCAAGACCATTGAGTCAGCCTTTTTTTTTCCAAGTGATATCTTGAAAATTATTGGATGATTTCAGCTAATTTATTTTTTGGGGACAAGCTTTCATTAAAGGCAGAATGCTTTCTAGTTTTAGTTTTCCTTTAGCAAGGACTCTATAGTGTCAACCTTTCTCTAGGAAATGCCAGCAGTTATGCATGATAACTTCTTGAAGCTTTTTCAAGTATATTAGCAATATAGCCTGAAGCATTTCTCCCTAGCATTACGTAAGATCTTTTCAAAACTATTTACGTGTAACTCACCAGTCTTTTCCTGTCACCTGCAGGTGATTACATGGTGGTACTGAGCAATGGCAGTAGAGTTCAAGATGGGGCATCTACATCATTTCAGGAGAGAGACATACATCAGGTATGTGTGGAATGTACACATCAATATTGTCTTAGTTCAAAGTTACATGTCTAATGGTGCTACCATTTTTTTACATTACTGTCAGTAATTTTACCTTGCTTGTAGCTTTCATGATTTATCAGGAAATGGTATGTAGAAGTTGAAAGTTTTCAAGGTGTTCCTTACAAAAGTTTTTGGCGTACATCGGCCATTCCAAATGGTAAGTATTGTAACTAGTTCCTCACTTGCAAATGGTTAGGTTTGGCAACCATGTAGGTTAGTTTTAGTTGCATGTAGGATTTAGGATAGTGTACGGTAGTCGAGTAGTTTCTGTGCCTTATTCTATCTTTAGTAGGTCTCTAATGTACGTACAGTTCTTATTCCAGCGAAGCATATACAGCACAGTACAGTTTACTGTAGTCAAATACTTAGGAGAATACAGTATCTTATTTTTTATTTTATTACGGTATGGCAATTATAACAAGAAGTCCAGCAGTCACTTGTCCAGGTATTTGTTAAAAGTAGCTTTCCTCTCAAAATTTGTCATTTTTGCCCTTAATTATTTCCATAATTTTTTCAGTATTTATCTTTTGTTAATGGTTTGTGCACAGTTCTGTAAATTTCCTTAGTGGATATCTCTCCTATGCAGACTGGCATTGATGTAAGTGCTTTGCTACTAATCTGCCAGTCTTTACATACACCTTTTATCCCTTGAATACCAGCTGATCATGGAGTGTGCGTTGCATGTTGTAGTAATTTGATTAATTATGTTTCATTTTTGTTTTAGTTGATTTCTATAATTTTGGTGTGAGGTATAAAGTCAAATTTTGAGGCTACAGTTATAGCACTCTTATTACAGTTTTGGTAAGTGTCAGTATTTGGCACAAAGTTCAGTTACCTTGTTTTACTTTGCTCATGTAGTAAGATGAAGAAAATATGCTTAATCATCAAAAAATACAAAGTACCCTTTAAACAAGTTTAACAGTGACTGTCAGCACATCATGGAATTTGTATTGTATTTCAAAACATTGAATACATGACAGTAATTGTATAAGAAATCTTTAAAATCATCACATCTGCTTGTAAAGCCATGGAAGCAAAGGATAGTATTTTGAAAATGAAGTGTGTGAGTCGTCTACAGCTTACAGTACCTTGGCATTTGTTTCGGTATCCGCTATTCCTTACACGTGATTTTTCATTTAATGTGAAATCTGATCTTTTTTGGGGAACTCTGAGTCCCTTTGACCTTTCCAGTAAGTTAAAAAAAGTCTGAAGGTTAAAGTTGGGCAAGTTGAGATGCTGCCTAACAAGGAATACAGTGACTATGCCATCCAACTTGCCACAGTAAGATTTGTTGATAAAGCCTGTTGTAAGCATTGAATATTCTGTTACCTAGGAGGTAGTTATGCTCCACTGTACCAAACCTTTGGTATGTAGATTATGCTAAAAATTGGGTCATGCTTATAAAAAATGAGAATGTTAGGTGTGCATCTGAAGATCATCCCATACCCTGAATCTGTACCTACCTTACTTTTATCACTGTTTAATCATTATTCCCTATCCAAAGAATATATATTCCATATGTATAACAGAACTAAAACTGCTAATGGCTAGATCTTGGATTTCAGCAAAAGTAGCAAACTTAGAGTTGAAAGTAAGTAGGTGCTTTGATCCAGAAAAAAAATAGGTTTTTCCTACGTCAAAACCTGTTTTATAAAATTGTTACAAAATTGGGATTATTATTTTCAGACCTGAATTAGATTCTCATATTCCCTACAATGTCCAGTGTTCAGTATTAACAATTTACCCTTGTTTTTATGTTGTTTAGGTTGAAGTTGATGAACAGTCACACAGCATTTCAGAAGAAGAGGCCTCAGAGCAGAGGATCACTTTAGTCCTTAATCCTTAAGAGCATTTATTGGTAAGGTCGTTCTTCACATTGGTTAAAACTGAGTAAAAAAAATAATTTGAAAACTTATTTGATTTTACTGATGAATCTCTTAAAAAGTTGTGTTTTATTAGTATGTGTATATGAATATGTATATGTACAATCTGCATTTTAAGCATCGTAATCCTGTGATGGTAACAGTTGCTGAATACTTGGTATTATTTGATAAATTCACTTCAGTTTAACGACTCATAGCATTGAGATTTATTTGCTGCCTGTGTTCTAAAAATGTACAGTAACACCTTTGCAGAAGTGCCCTATTTTGTTAACTGTAGAAAGGTCACATATTTTAACATTCTAGAAAAATGACTGTGCACAAAATGGCTTACCATAATTTGCGAGTACAAATTATATTGTTTAAAGGTTATATATTTAGCCTAACCAAAAGTTTGTTGGGATCATTTCAGTAATATCAAATGTGACTCGAATCCCGTTCAGCTTTCAAAATTGCATATGCAAAAGATACATTCTTTGTTAAGGCAAAACAGTTACGTCTGTAAATGTTTAGATGCTTGTTGAAGTATTTATATAGGATTTAGAGTTTCTGCAGGTATCTCAGCGTTAGCTGAGGAAAGCTTGTTGAGAGCAAGGAATATGACTGATGAGCTACGCAGTCAGCTAACTAAATCTTAGTCACCTTTATTTTTTATTTTCTCAACATTTGTTAAAATCTTGGGATGTTTTGGAGAAGCAACTTAAAATTTGTTTATGTAAGGTACTACAGTATAAATATATGTAGAGTAAATACCTGTAACATATATTTGAGCCTAGTACAAGTATTAAAGATTTGTAAATATTACTTGATTGCTTCTATAACTTTGTATAATTATATATACAACACTTCTTATCAAAATTAAATACAGTATTTTTGTAAATACCAGTGAAAATCAAAGGCTTTGAAATGAAGCTATGCGAATTTCATAGTTGTGTAAATATTTTTGTATTTGATAATAAATAAATCATGACCGTTGGTTTTCACTTTACCTGTATGCATTTTCAAAATTGAATCATTAATGTTTAGAATACTATGCACAGTATTTCATCAGTGTTTGCAATCTTCCAATGCAGATTTAGAAGTGCTCCCAGTTCGTCATGGTGTTGGTGCCTCCCAGAATGGTAACTTAGTTGCTAGTGAAGAGAATGTACTATTTTTGAAGACATATATAGCCAAGACTAGTGTTATGTTCTTTCTGGAGGACAGAATTGTAAGGTGTCAAAGAAACGAGCAGGTAAAGGTTACTGCTGATTTATTACAGATCCAGGCGGCTTATATTGCGGCCGACTGACGCCGGGCCGTGAGAGACAATGGAATTGACTGTGACCTGAGGTCGAAACAATAAACAATAATATGCAGTGAACGAGTACGAATTACAATACGAAACATATAGAGACACAATATAGATACAGTCTTGATGCCTGTGAATGAAGAAACATGTGATACACAATGTGTGACATTCGTATAAATACCATAAAGTAAAAATGATTAAAATGCGTGACCTGGCACGTTTTAGGCGTGACTAATTTAGCTTGAAGAAAACGGGAAGTCACCAAAGAAAACAAGCTCAGCGGAGACTTAATTAATGGCGCCGCCGAAACACTATCCTGGCGCCGAATTGGTGACTTTACAAATACTCCCCCCCCAAGACGAGGGACGCGTCTGATTAATCCCTGTACCTGGTGGGACGCTGAAGGGTGCCGCGGCTCCTTGAGGATAACTGAGGGGCCTCCCGCCTGTGAGGCTGCTGTTTGGGCGGTCCCTTCCTGGGGCGGCCGCGCCTGCGGTGGTGAGGGCGTGCTGGAGTGCGTTTGGGCGGAAGGGGTGCTGCGACGCTGCCGGGACTCTCCGACAGGAAGGCGGGCTTTAGCCGGTCTATGGAAACCCAGTCGTTCCTGCCTGGAAGTGCCAGCCGGAACGCCTTGCTGTTCCGTTCCAGCACGCGGAAGGGTCCCCTGTAGGGCTTAGTTAGTGGTGGACGGACGGCGTCGACTCTGACGAAGACGTGGGTGGCGGATGACAGCTGTGGCGGCACGAAGGTGGTTGCTCTGTCGATGTATGAGCGCCTGCAAGGGGCGAACTTGCCGGCCACGTCGCGGAGCCTCTGCAGAGATGGGGAGTGGCGATCATCCGTCACGAGCTCTCCCGGCACCACGAGGGGTTCCCCATAGGTTTGTTCAGCTGCGGATGGGGTGCCGTCGGCTCTGGGGGCGGTCCTCAACCCGAGGAGGACCCACGGCAGCTGATGTTTCCAGTCCTCGGCGGTGCAGCGGGCCATGAGGGATGACTTTAAGGACCTGTGGAACCGTTCAACCAGGCCGTTGGCTGCTGGGTTGTACGCTGTGGTGGTGTGGTGCGTGGTTCCCAGCAGTTGAGCCAGGGCAGACCACAGCTCGGAGAGGAAAGCGGGGCCCCTGTCGGTTGTGATGTGGTCCGGGACGCCGAAGCGGCTAACCCAACTGGAGAGCAGGGCCTCGGCGCACGCGCTGGCGGTGGCTTCTTGCATGGGCGTGGCTTCGGGCCACCTCGTTGAACGGTCTACCACCGTGAGGAGGTATCTGGATCCGCCTGATGGGGGAAGGGGCCCGACGACGTCGATGTGGATGTGGCCGAAGCGGCGCCCTGGCTGTGGGAACTCGCCTACCCCCGACTGCGTGTGACGACCCACTTTACTGGTCTGGCACTGCAGGCACTGTTTTGCCCAGGCTGTGGCGTCCTTTTGCACCCCGTGCCAGACGAACTTTTTTGAAAGCAGTTTGGCCGTGGTCCTGCCGGAGGGGTGTGAGAGGCCGTGGATGATGTCAAATACCTGGCGGCGGCGTGAGGCTGGAACCAAAGGGCGGGGCTGGCCTGTGCTGATGTCACAGAGCAGGCTGGGGCCTCCGGGGGCGAGGGTCACGTCCCGCCACTTGAGGGATGTGATGGCGGTGCGGTATGCTGGGGTTTCTGGGTCAGCGGCCTGTTCTCTGGCAAGGTCCTGGTAATCTACACCAAGCTGCACTGCGTTCAACTCGACTCTGGAGAGGGCGTCTGCTACGGGATTTTTCTTGCCGGGGAGGTACCTGACGGAACAGGTAAATTCGGCTATGGCTGAGAGGTGGCGCTGCTGTCTGGAAGACCATGCGTCCCCTTGCTTCGTGAAAGCGTGAACCAGTGGCTGGTGGTCTGTGAAGATTGTGAAGGGCGTCCCCTCCAGGAGGAACTTGAAGTGCCGAACTGCGCGGTACATCGCGCAGAGTTCCCTGTCGAAGGTGCTGTATCGGGACTCTGCGGGATTGAACTTCTTGCTGAAGAAGGCGATGGGCTGGGGGGCGCCGTTGATGATTTGCTCCAGAACAGCACCGCAGGCAACGTTACTGGCGTCTGTCGTCAGCTGGAGGGGAGCCTTGGGATCCTGGTGTGCCAAGGCGGTTGCCTTGGTGAGGGCGGCCTTCGTCAGGGAAAAGGCCTGCTGCTGGCTGGGTCCCCAAGACAGGGACTTCGGTTGACCTTTTAGGACTTCCGTCAGGGGGGCCGTGGTGTGCGCGATCCCGGGGATGAAGCGCCTGTAGAAGTTTACCATCCCAAGGAACTCCTGGACGGCCTTGATGGAGGTGGGTGTCGGGAACTTTGCTACGGCTGCCACTTTCGATGTAAGAGGGCGGACGCCTGTCGGAGATACCTCGTGACCCAGGAACTCTGCTTTCTGGACGCCGAAGGTACACTTGTCAAAACGGACGACGAGGCCGTTTTCTTGGAGGCGCTGGAGGACTGCTTTGATGTGCCTCTGGTGTTCGCTGTGAGACCTGGAAAATATGAGAATGTCGTCGACGTAGCAGACGCAGAATTTTAGGTCCCCCAGGATGCTGTCCATGAGCCGCTGGAAGGTGGCCCCGGCGTTCCTCAGCCCGAAGGTGGAGAAGGCGAACACATAGGACCCGAAGGGCGTGATGATGGCTGTCTTTGGTATGTCCTCTGGCGCAACAGGTACCTGAAAATAAGATTTAAGAAGGTCCAATTTAGTGAATATTTTGGCCCCGTGAAAGGAGGCCGTGAGGTCTTGCATATTGGGCAGAGGGTAGTGGTCGGGCTCCGTTGCGATGTTGAGCCGTCTGTAGTCGCCGCAGGGTCTCCAGGAGCCGTCCGGTTTCTGCACCATGTGGAGGGGGGAGGCCCATGGACTGGAGGCTTTCCTGCAGATGCCCATCCGTTCCATCTCCGCGAATGCTTTTTTCGCCTCCTGAAGGCGCTGAGGGGGAAGCCTGCGGAACTTCGCATGTGTCGGGGGCCCTTTAGTCACTATATGGTGGTATATGCCGTGCTTGGCTGGGGCCCCGGGGACTTGGCGAAGCTCGGGCTTAAACACCTCAGGGAACTCCGACAGAAGGTGTGCGTACTGGTGGGGGGCGACGGCGCTGATGGTGGGTCTGGGTCCCGCCGTTAACGGGAGAGACCGGCAGGAGTCGGTATCGAGGAGGCGCTTGCGCCCCACGTCGACTAGCAGGCCGAAGTGCGCCAGAAAATCGACCCCCAGGAGTGGGGTTCCTACGTCCGCGACGATGAAGTCCCAGGAGTAACTCTGGCCAAGGATGGAGATCGACAGGAGCCTGGTGCCGTAGGAGAGGATGGGGGTTCGTTGGCGGCCATCAGGAAGGCGGCCGGGGTCTGGTGTCTGGTTGCGGTCCTCTCTGGATGCTGGGAAGACCGACTTAAAGGCTCCTGTGTCGACCAGCATCATCCTGCCGGAGACGGTGTCGCGGGACGTAAAAACCTACTGTTTTTGAGGCCCTGGGTTCTTCGGCTGCCATGGCGGCCTGTCCTGCTGGCCGCCGCCACCCCCGTTTTTTAGAACGGTTGAACGAGCAGGGCGGCAGGCAGTTTCGGGCGTCCTTTCTGAACCACTTGTGATAGCGACAGAAGCCCGGGGACCACCGTCTTACTGTGGTTCGGTGGACGTCTGTTGGCGATGGCGTTGACGGCTGCTCTACGTCCTCTTCAGGCTGGACGGAGCTGACCGGCTGTGTGGCCGGTTTTAGCCGCTGTGAAGCCTTGACGGAGTCTGTGAGGTGTTGTGCCGCCTCTATGAGGTCCTCGACAGGCATGGTGTAGGGGTGAGCGATCTGGTTGCGTACTTCCGGGAGGAGTTGGCGAAGGAAAATTTCCCGTACGAAGCTTATCTCCTGCCGCTTGTTCGTGCCACCCAAGACTGGTGTTGACAGGAGATCTACGACCATGCCCCAAGCGTCTCTTGGATTGAGGTCGTGGCGTGGATTATTGGCAAGGTCGATAGCACGGGCGGCCCGCTCGGCGATGGGCAGGGAGCAAGCTTCGAGGAGGAACTTTTTTGTGGTGCTGTATGTGAGGGTGAGTGTTTCGGGTACCCGCGAGATGAGTTTGTTGTACACGTCCTCCGGAAGGGCGTTGAGCACTGTGTCGGCCTGTAGGATTTCGTCCGTGAGGTCCGCGATTCTGAAGTGGCTCTCCACCCTGCGCAGCCACCTCGATGGGTTCCTCTGCGTAAACGGCGGCAGCTTTAGGGTGAGGGCGGCCCGCGATTGTGTTGCCCGGCCGTCGTGTGTTCGGGGCGCTGGTGTGGAGTTGCGGGAGGGCCTCGATGCGGGGGCGGGCGCGGCTGTGATGGGAGGTAGGTAAACCTCGGAGTCCGCGGGGTCCGCGTTTAACTGCATGAAGGAGGGGATATCCGCGTCCATGCTCGCTCCTTTGACCCCTTACTGGAGTGGGATACTCGCGTCAGTACGCACTTTCGTGCGCCGTGTGGTTCCGCTAGTGACGCTGGTGGGGTACGCCGACGAGAGTCAGCACGCTCAAACGCTGGTTACAGCGCCGTGTTTAGGCCGCTAAGAGCGTTTTTGGAGAAATCCTGGAGCCAAGACTGAGTCGCCGTGTGAGTCCGCTAATGGCTCCGGGATACTCCGGGGGTCACCACTGTAAGGTGTCAAAGAAACGAGCAGGTAAAGGTTACTGCTGATTTATTACAGATCCAGGCGGCTTATATTGCGGCCGACTGACGCCGGGCCGTGAGAGACAATGGAATTGACTGTGACCTGAGGTCGAAACAATAAACAATAATATGCAGTGAACGAGTACAAATTACAATACGAAATATACAGAGTTACAATATAGATACAGTCTTGATGCCTGTGAATGAAGAAACATGTGATACACAATGTGTGACATTCGTATAAATACCATAAAGTAAAAATGATTAAAATGCGTGACCTGGCACGTTTTAGGCGTGACTAATTGAGCTTGAAGAAAACGGGAAGTCACCAAAGAAAACAAGCTCAGCGGAGACTTAATTAATGGCGCCGCCGAAACACTATCCTGGCGCCGAATTGGTGACTTTACACAGTATTCAACACTTTTAGATTCAGGTTAAGCACATTTCAAATCCTTACTGTATTTGCTGAACTTTTCAGCGTAACTGCGCTGTTATTTCCATTCGTTACATAACGTATCTTTTTATAATGGAACGGCGGGCACGGAAGGGGAGCGAATTAAAAAAATAGATAACAGAAAGGGGGGAGAAAAGGTAGACCAGCAAATGAAATGGAGGCGCAGTGAGAACCGAGAGTTTTATGAAAATGAGAAAAGGTAATTTAGAGACAGTGGCTTTTGGTCAAGGGAATTTTATTGTCAGCTTCAATTTTAAAAGGAATAAAGAGAGTCCGTTTGAATGAGAGAGAGAGAGAGAGAGAGAATTTTATGCCTGCATTTGCATAGAACCCCGACTTGCCAAGTGGGAAAATATGGTTATCCCTTACTGGTAATAATTAGGTTCCGTTTGAATAAGGTTTTACAAACGTTTAGTCTGTTAAATATAAACTCTTTGGGAGCAGTTGTTATTTTATCCCGTCCATTCGTGGCCGAGTGTCTAATTTTCACCCCTAGGGTGCTTTCACTCTGCACTAAAACGTTTCATAGGCTCATGTCGACAGCTTATTGCACACACATCACAAACATGTTGAATACAATTCAGCGACTTATTGAAAGTCCTAGTAGTTCTTCATAGATGCGCCCACTTTTCAGTAAAAGTTGGTAAAGTTCAAGTCGACAACTTATTGCACACATCACAAACATGTTGAATACAAGTCAGCGACTTATTGAAAATCCTAGATGCGCCCACTTTTCAGTAAAAGTTGGCAAAGTACAAGTCGCCAGCTTATTGCACACACATCACAAACATATTGAATACAAGGCAGCGACTTACTGAAAGTCCCAAGTAGTGCTTTATAGATGCGCCCACTTTTCAGTAAAACTTGATATAATTACGAGTCGACAACTTGTACGCATCACGAACATGTTGGATACTAGTCAGCGATTTATTGAAAGTCCTAATTAGTGCTTCATAATTGCATCCACTTTTCAGTAAAACTTGATATAATTACGAGTCGACAACTTGTACGCATCACGAACATGTTGGATACTAGTCAGCGATTTATTGAAAGTCCTAATTAGTGCTTCATAATTGCATCCACTTTTCAGTAAAACTTGGTATAATTACAAGTCGACAACTTATTGCACACACATCACAAACGTGTTGAATACAAGTGAGCGAATTAGTAGAAGTCGTAACTAGTGCTTCATATGATTATCTAGCATTTGCTGAAGATGCCCTCTTCACATAGTCATTAAAACTTAAAGTTTTTAACGTGTTGGTGGTATGCATACGATATATTGCCCATTTATGACGTTTTTTACTGTAGAATGAACCCAACTTGAAAGGAACATTTTGAAATGCAACTTGAAGACATGGGTATCGTGACAAGTTGCATTTATGTACCCCATGTCACTTGGAAGCCATTTCTGGTTATGTCTGAAACAGTGACATGTTAATGGCTAGCCAGTTTACATAACAATGGCTCCAAGCCTGATAGTCTTCAGGCTTGTTGTGGTACTCTCGAAAAGTGAGCTACATACCTCCTGTGTGTTACTTTGTTAGTAATAAAATGTCAAGCCGTTCTAGATAGGTATTCAGTCATCCCCAAATTTACTAGTTTCTAGATATAGTACAAAACACCAACTAGCAATGGAGATTTGATACTAGCTGCATTCATCAGGATTTTGATATGGTATTGTAACTGAGTTATTTACTAACACAGAAAAGAAAAATTATGAAGATTCTTACAGTTTGGCAAAGGGCATTGCATGAAACAACATTGAGAATATTCCTTCGCCATTTAGAGATGCTTTCCTAAGCAGCCAAGTGTGTATTAAGGGAGCTTGGCGAAACTCGTAGGAAAGTTTAGGATGTACTGACGAGAAATTGATTTAAACTTCCAAAATAAGCTAATTTTGGAAATATCTATATAAGTTCCCATAGAGGTGAATTCTGCCCTAAAACGGAAGACTGCAATATCTGCAAAAATACAAAACAGAAAAATGGTAGACACTGCAGTTTTCCCTTGCCTTACTACTGATTTTGCAGATACTGCAAATAGGACCCCCTAAATAAAGTTCTGAAGAATCATTCTGAAACTGCAGTTGCTTGTGTATTAGTGCTTCACGAGCCCAGTAGGAGTCATATCTCAATTTCGAAAATTTTGCAGATACTGCAGTTTTCCATTTAAGGGCAGAATTGCAGTGTGGCAATAAGTTAGAAAGCTGCCCAATACCGCCTGCGAATTACCTTTGCATAGACATAGAGCATGGTCAGAAAATAGATGGTCAGTCTCAGCAATTCGCTGACTGTCCTTTGATCACCTTGACTGTTTATGCCTTGTTTTGCTGATCAGATCTCCCCTGGGGAGAGGGGTTGCTTGAGGATGACTTAGGTCAATATAAGTAAAACCAGTGTTCATTGGAGTTTAACAGTTCGAAGTATAAGGATGTTTGAGATGCCATTACTGAGGTGTAGAAATTAATGCAGTAATTGATCTGCCGCTTGTAGCAACTTCACGGCATGGAGGGAAAGCAGTAGGCACGTAAGAGTGGTTATTAATGATTGTGTACATAGGAACAAGTGCAAATTATCCTTGATTACTTATTACTTCCCAAGTCTTCCTTTCAGTATACTGTGATGTAAGTTACTGTCAGGACATTGTACAGACAGGTCCTTGTGTAGGGATTTTTCCCCAACGAATTCGTACTCGTGGTCCTATAGAACTCGATAAGAACCTAAGCTTAAACGATAATTCATCCTCTTTCCAGTCTTGTGTCCTTTGGTCCCTTCGACGATCGTCCAGAAACTCCCGGTAATGTGGGTTGAGCAATGGAATTTGTCCTAGAATCAGACTGAACTTTTAAAAAATATCCATGGATATCGGTCTAGCAATATTGCCTGTCTGTTAGTTGGCTTATCTTTGAGTTTTTCTTCCTACCTGCTTTGGGCGGCAGTTTACTACAATTTTATTTTCTTCCCATTCAACTAGACAAGAGTGAGCGTAGCAGTCGCCGTATGACAGTGCGTTAGCAATTCGAACTTTTTTCGTCAACCTTTTTTGGAAGTTGTATGTAGGAATTCACGACATATATAGTCGTTCAACCAACAACCCGCATCCCCCTCCCACATAACAACCGCCCACCTGCATACCTAACCCCTTGATTCTAGAACTCAGCTGTAATGTACCACTTTAACGTCCGCAACTGACTGCCCTCCTGTGTTGCCGAAGGGGATCCTTCGGATCATTGGCGAGATTCCTTATTCGACCTTTCCTGTGATTGTAACTTTAGCTTAACGGGGTTCAAGATTTTGCTTGCAAAACCATTCTGGAACGGCTGTTACAAATCACTTAGGAAATCATGTTGTGAAAAAGGGAAGTCTTCTATGCATGTACTGCGTAGCATTTTTTATTCCTATGCCAGATTAGCAAAGTTTTTCATATGAACATTTTAGTTGTTCAGGTTACCGAAGACTTCACTTGCTGAGATGACTCAGTTCCAAAAAGTAAGAGTCGCCAAACTGAACAATCTTTAGATTCAGAGCCTATATGTATATGTATATGTATATGTATATGTATATGTATATGTATATATATATATATATATATATATATATATATATATATATATATATATATATATATATAGAAGGATCCACAGTAATACTCTTGATCAGAAAGACGAAGTGTATTTGTAAAATACATTTCGTCCATCCTTCCGTGGACTTGACCACTAAACTAAAAAGAGACCCTTCTGCTGACAGACTGTGCGAAATTCTCTCATTACTTTGTTTTCCCCTGACTTAGAATACTTATAGAAGAGGATCTATAGCTTTTTTTTTTTTAGAATTTTACCTCACTCGCTGTCCTGCCCCTGACAAGCAGTTTAACACAAACAAGGGGAGAAATACACAACAGTAAATATTTTTACAATAGATAATGGGAGGCATCCACAATAGTGAATATTACTTCCGTATAAAAACGAGAATGGTTCCTGCTTGTTCAGTTGAAATCCTGGTAGCTTATGTCATTTGTGTCAGAAAACATGACCTTGTCAGTCAAAGTCACTAGATGCCGGAGGGTACAATCAGGAGTAGCTACGGAAAAGAGCGGGAGGTGACTAAACTTTTGGATGGGTCGAAAACTTCAACATTCAAGATTTCTTTTTCCCTAATTATCCCTAATAAGCTACTCTCTTCTTAAAAGCAGAGGAAAATGGTAAATGGAAAACACTCGAGTTACCTGTAAATGTTTAATAATTCTGTTTGTAACGGTAGTAACAAACCCGTGATACTATGAAATGAATTATTCTATTAGCAAAAAGTGGACACATCAGCCAAGTATAACTACTCACGAACAACACAAGCACTTGCTGCGTCTCCGGAAGATCGATGAATACTAGATAGCTGGACCTGATTTAAGTTAAGTAGACCGCGTGAGTTGAAGGCGGACTTTTTTTTCTTTCTTTTCTTCTCAAGTCACTGCCTTTGGAACCACCATCACTAAGCTGCCTTGTATATGATAACCATTGATATAAGGTGTCATTTTCAACCTGAAATATTCCAAGAAAGAAAATGGTTGACTGTTGTATGAAAAACTGGTGGGTGTTAGCATGTTTTCATGGACGATTTTCTCTTCCAGATTTGCTCTATTCATTCAAAGTAATAAATCTCAACGCCCTGGACTAATTTCGGATGGCAGAGTTCTCCCTGCTTCAAGATCAGTATATTTTTTTTTTAATAAGGAAAGGCAAATCCACTGCGTGCCTGTAGTACAAGAATCCGGGTGAATCTGCCACTTTTTTTGTCATCTCTTCATAATTTGCTCTTTTAGAGTTTGTCAGAATATCTAACGTTAATGTTTTTATTGTCAACAGGCAACGTCATTTGACGTATTCAGAATCTCAATGGATGGAATTTGTATGGCGTCTTCTAAAAGGGTTAATGTGATATAGAATTTAGTAGTTAAAATTAGGCCGTTCATTGGTTAAAATCCTCGTATAATAAGCGAGCATTGTAACTCCATTCACGCGATTAGAATTTGGCGGAAAAGATTCCATGTGGTAGTGAAATGTCAGAGCCATTTGCCTATCTGGGAATCCAGCGAGTGACGCCAATCCCATACATCAAGAACCATTGTGGGGGGGGGGGGGTGCGATTTGAAATAATATCACTAACATATAGGGGGATGCAATAGAAGTTTGTAGTTAGTGAATGACACATTTGTCATAGTAAAGGGAGCGAGTCTGGGGAATTGACCTTAAATTCGTGTTTATCCTTCCTTAGAGAGGCTCAGAAAGTTTACGAAAGCTAATGAATATACGACCGAATCATGAAATTTACGCTTTATAAAGCCAAGTTCTTGGGCACTTTCAGCCATTCAGCTCTTAAGATATCGAAAATAGGGAGTGATTGGTTAGGCAGCACGATAAAGAGATCCAGGAAATGAAACAAAAGACATTTAAGTGAGAGAAAGCCCACAATTGCATAAAGAAGTAATAGCGAGGTTGGACAACAAAATGGAAGAAAGGGAACCAGAATGGCGACAAAGTAAAAGAAAAAGTGGCTACTACCCTCCTGCATGGATTAGAGCTAATGCCCTAGAACCAGTAGCAGCAACGCGTAGAGATAGCAAGAGAGAGAGGGAGAACACGGATACGTCCTCTCTGTGAGCCTCTTTCCAACAACCGATGACATATGAGAGCGTGCCCTTAGGGCCCAGATGAAGACCAAGGTCCAAAGAAGGGAGAGTCATGGGTGGCTCGTCTCTGTAGGTTAAAGAGAGTCTGGAGGTTCACACCAGGCCTCCTGATCCCTTTCACATTTCACAATTTCTGTTGCAATAATCGATGCGAGCTTATACCAAAGCTGAATTAAAACTAACCAACCAACCACGAAAGACAGAGAAAAGAACTAAATCGGAGGTTGTCAAGGTATGCATCCGTCTCCCTCCGAGTGTGGAATATTCAAGCCTGTGCTACGGCAACATTACGAAGTCGAAAGGACAACCTAAGAAGTTCATATGGAATGGCAAATGGTGCTTAAGGAAAACATCCTACTCTGGATCAACAAAACTACGTTGGGAAATACTGTTCAAGGGGAAACCATAGTTTGCAGATCTTGAGATATTCGTTACGATAACGCACATGAGTTAATTTTCAAGGATATGATAGTCATATCATATGGTTTTCTCTCATTTTTGTGGAAAATAAAATCATGTTAATTAAACTTCGATCACCTAGTGCTCGTGTTTACTGAGCGTCTAGTTCGAGTCATTGCGCAATGAATTGTAAACCAGTATAGTGAAACACAGGTTAGACTAGAATGTACTGTTTATGGGGAATATTCCTAAGTTTCCTCAATTTTTAGTAGCTTCTTTATGATGAATCCATTGATTGAACACCTGTGGGTTAAATTTCTCAAATACAAATAAGTCTTAAGATAAAGATTATCACCAAATTTTCATTTTGTTTACAAGGTAGACTTATTCAAATCACTCGACTTCACAGAAATTTACACTACTACATTTTGTACAATATAACAGAGAATGAAACGAATTTTTACGTTCTGGCCCTTAACACACCGTTTTCGGAGTCTTGTCAAAAAGACGTTCAAAATTCGTTAATTTTTCCTAATGCTGAGTTGCTAGTCATCGCACAGCGACTTTAACCCACTTCTCACTAAACAGGCAATATGTTTAAATAATTTCATCATAATTATCACCCAAAAATGAGAGAACCCCATTGCTGAGATAACCATCACACTCTTGAACAGTAACCCATAAAACATCAACTCCAGCAATGCTCATCTTAATCAATAACCCCAAACACATTTCCATTAATCTCAAGTTGGATACCCCTTGTACAGCTTGTCATTCCGTTTAGCTTCTAGGGTTGTGCTGGTGGCTTCTTCGAAAATTAGATGGAGCACGTCCGTGAAGGTTATGCAGTCGCGGGGAAGCAATGATGTATTTGGATCATCTAAAATCTGGCTCAGCCTCTCCGCCTACTACGTCTTCTAGCCCTTTTATCTGAGACCTGAGAGGTGCACTCTCATACGCACTGGCTGTTGGAAAGAACCTCATAGAGATGTTTTTCTTTTATGTGAGATTGTATTCTAGTGTCTGCTGATCTTTAGAGCATTAGCTCGATTAAAGCCTCTAGGCCAATTAAAAGTTCACAGGTTCTCTGGGTGAAGTTCCAGAATATTCTTTATATATTGCCCAGTTATCCATTCTTGCTGGGCTTTATCCATCTTTTCTGGACTTACCAAATTCAGTTACAAAGTGGATGTCTAAAAAATTTGAGCGGCCACTATCCAAACTGCAGGCAGAGATTAGAAATCATATAAAGTTCATTAGAGGTTTTAGGTGGAAACAAGTAACTCTTAAAGTGTTAAATAAATTTTAACGGAAAGAAAGAAATGTTTCAACAATTCCAGCCTACTTGGAGATTTGCACTTGTTATGTCATCTTCCTTGCATGCAAAAAATCTCACCCTCATGTCACAAAATGACATAAAAACCTTTCAGTCACTTTGCAAATATACTCGGATCACAAACCCATGAACCTAAGGGTAATTTCTGGACTGGGCGCAAGCCTTAATGGCGAGGAGTGAGCCTCCGTTACTTATTTATAATAACATAAATATTAAGAAATTTAGATAATCAGTGACTGTTTATCTAAATTTCTAAGGGTTCCCCTTAATTGTTAGAAATGGTTGATAGGAGAAACCCAAAAACGAGAGTTTGATACAGATAACTTGTCAATTACATAAAAAAAAAAAAAAACGTCAGGAAACGACGGACAGTAAAACAGAATCTTTCACTTATAAAGAAGAAATGATAGGTGTCAACTCTGCGCAGGACGGCATAAGCCATCATGGTTTATCCTGTTCATATTGTGAGTTTTACCTCGCCTGTTTTGAACTAGCATTTGATCGATATATGGCCATAGCCTAGATGAATGGTTAGAAGGACAATATGTGAGAGATCTGGAGGTAAAGCAAGTTTTTAGCTGGAGATCTAGTTTACACTTAAAAACTGCACAAAACTACTTACCAAACACGTTGTTAATAGTAAATATTTTGAATGAATGAATCGTGAAATTTAGGCTACAAAGTCAAGCACTGCAGCATTTTCAGCCAGGCAATGCTAAAACAGTGAAAAGAGGGAACGGGGTGAATTACAAGTTCCTGGAAAGGAAACTGTGAGAAAATCCCCTGGGTGTAACACGAGTAATAGTTACACAGGCTGGACGGTAAGATGGAAGAAAGGGAGTGGGGATGGATATAAAGTAAAAGGCGACAAGTTGAGTTTAACTAGGAGGACCACAAGGAACACTACAAACACCTTTTAGTAATGACTAAAATGCACTCCAAGAGGTGTACTGACAACACTACCCCTCTTTGTGGGTAAGAAATTTTAAACATCCCTTTGAAACGAAGTTTTCCTTCAATATAATTTTTAACTGAGTCAGAGCACGTCTTCAGCCTGACTAGATTGGTATAATTTTTAGGAATTTACCACAAATCAAGATGTATTGTAACAATACAGGTATAAATCACACTATTTACAATCATGTTCAAGTAAAGTTTGCTCCGAAAAAAAAAGTTTCTCCCAAAACATAAACAAATGTCAAATTTTCCAGAATTATATGGGTAGCCAATGAAAATGTAGTAAGCTTGTTACGAAGTCAGCTTCCATCTGACTTGACTAGGGCATGAATTTCTTACTCGTGTTAACCATAATTAACATAGAACGGATTTGTCGATCTGCCTTAAGAAAGTGATACCCCAAGAATATAACAAAAGGTCATTCTATTGTAACTAAATGTTTTTCAAATTCATGAATCAATGAAAGAGTTTGTGTAGAACCAGTGAGTAAATTTTCCTTGTTTCTTCATTATTGAAAAATGTGTAACGTTAACTCACATTCAGTCGTATGGATTAGCAAGAGTGCTGTTAAATAATCTTAAATTCACCACTTCACTTAGTTTCATGGGGTTTATACACCTGTGTTTTTTCCACGCTCTGAAGAAAAAGAACAGAATTCTCTTCTTACCATGTGATTCTTCGGCGAGGTTGTTTGAAATAAATCTGTAATAAATCTTTATTTGCTTTGGGGGAATTTCTGCCCATAGATTTTTGTAATAGAAGACATCGTTAGAGGGCGGGTCGTACCGATAGAGAAACTAGAAATGTTCCCCATAACTCTTATTTGAACATAATAATTTCAGTTAAATGTAATCTCAAGAAACGTTTTTATAAGGAAGAGAATATATGCTAGGCTTTTAATTGTAGTCATGGAATTTTACCAGTCAAGTAAATTAACATTTCATATTTTGTGATCTAACTTTATTGATTGTTAAGCCCAAACATATGGAGAGGAAATCCGAAGTTGACTGACTCACTCGGTCTTGCTTTACTTATGTTTGTGTTCGTTTCGTTAGCCTATAATTGCAGCGTAGTGGGAACTATGTAAATTTCATTCGTTGATCCATGTAAAATTCATGTAAATCACAAAATAATTCATATCTTTCAAAGAAGCTGATGTTTTATTTAAACACAAAAGTTGCCAATGACGACTTAAACCCTTTCAACTTTATTCATTATTATTCTCCATAAAGGAAATCGGACGTAACAGTCACATGAGCGTTAAGCGAGCAAACAATTTTCTTAGATTCTTCACTCATCGCAACTTAATTCACATTTAAAGAGCGTCAGTATTCTTATCTAAATCACTCCGAAATATCATTTGATCATTTTTAATCTAAATATTACGAGAAACTCATACTTTTACCTGCTGTTTTTGAGCAGCTTATAAATTTAAGTTGGAAAGTAAGAGCCGTTATTACCTCTCCTCCATTAATTGATTGCTCCAATCGTAGATAATTATGCGGTTATATTAAAAAAATAATTGGAAGGAGAAAATATTACACTCTACTCTGAAATATCTGTTTATTTTCCACCAGGTTTTAACAGGTGCGTCGTGTGCGCTCGTTTTCTTTCCAATTTAATGTATGTGCCAGCATCACCGTCATCAGCGTAATAGTAAATAGAAGTTTTCCTGTCACTGGAAACGCCTACTTTCCCGTGCCGTTTTAAGTGATAAAAGGTTGATATCACGTTTTTATCTCTTAGTCTTGTTCAAGTGCAAGTAGGAGTAAGACCTGTGCTAAGTTACAATGGCAAAGTATGCAGTAGAGCTCAATTTCCCTTGTGAGAGGAGGCTGGGCCCCGGTCTCCTATCACGTAGGGTCTTTAAGATAGGCCTGAGTTAAATGTTAGCCCACTAGCTCAGCCTACCAGAGGCTTATTTCCAGATTTTCTTGTAAAGGGACCCCATGTAACGACAGATATTCTATACGGGATTCAGTAGAGTACTCCTACGACATTTGCTAATCAGTTGTTTCTAGGCCTTGGCCTCCTGTAGGTGGGATTAGGTAGCCTAAGTCCACTGGCTAGATTCGCAGGTAAATGTAAAGGAGACATCCGCATGAAGTTATTGTTAATTAATGTAATATTTGCCCTTGCTAAGTATTAGCCGAGCTCCGCACGGACTGTAGCCTATGGAACGGTTACGCGAATATGAGAGACATTAGGGAGCCATATGTTCAAGAAGGGATTTTCTAAGGAAATCTATTATAAAAGGACCATACTAACCTAATGTACCCTATCTAGCCTAACCTAGTAGGTAGTGTTACTTAGACCAAGGGGCTCCGCCCCCTGGACCCCCCAGTGAAGGAAATTCCACTTTTTACCAAAAGTTCCCTTATAACACTGCGCATGTGCAATAGCAAAAATATAATCAGTTCTGAGGTTAATTACAGGTTAATTATAGTCGACCAACAAAAAAAAAGTTAAATTTTTGATAAGCAACCAAAATAGGCCTACCATACTAATACTTAATTCTACTTAATATTTTGACTGAACAATGTAGAAAAGGGTAGGCTATAGCCTATATATTGCAGTACAGGGGTGATAATTTGAAGAGTTTGTTGAGCCATTGAGAAATTTATTATCTTTTCATTTGTTTTTAGTACCAGCCCCCGTAAACGATGAAAGGAAAAATATAAACATTAGTTGGCAAATTTCACATTATCTCGGTAAATTTCTCACATTACCTCACCTGTACTCTGTTATGTACAGGCAGTCCCCGGTTAACTGCGGGCTCAGTTAAGGGCGATCCGGTTTTATGGCGCTTGTCTAGCAGCAAAAATCGACAATTTTCGGTGCTGAAAATCGCAGATTTCCACTTATCAGCGCCGATAATTGGGTATTGGCGCCAATACATACCTAACAGGCGCCGATAACCGAAAATCGGCACTTTTCGGTGTCGATAAGCCCGAAAACCGCTGAAAAAGTGCCGGAAATCGCCGATTTTCGGTTAGTGGCGATTTTCGGTTATCATCACACCCCCAGAACAGAACCTCTGCCGATAACCGAGGACTGCCTACACCTTTTTTGATATTCTCCAGTCAAGAAATAACATTAATAGATGACGTCTTCTTGTGGCTGACCCCTTTACATTTACCAATTTCAGAATTTAATATACCAGGCTAACCTAGCTTACAGGTGTTATTTGTATATATATACTATTAAATTAATTTAATGCTAAAATTTTGCTAGGTGATGACACTACTGTGGTATTTTAATTTTCGTTAAACACACATACCAGCTGATCTCCTTCACACTGGCAAAGGATCAGCAAGGACATTGGTTGTTTGCTGGTTTCTTCTTTGTGTAATTGTACAGAAGAGCTCCTCACGGAGGTGTCTTTTGTTAATAAATTTTTTTGACAGAGCAAATAGAAAAGGGTTTATATAGTGCAGTACAAGTGAGATCATTTGAGAAATTGTAATACTGTAGTTACTGAGAAAATTGATGAGAGAGTAGGCATTTCTTATTGATGCTCATGATGTGCAAGTGCATTATGGATGAGTGTTGATTATGCATCAGGATCATCTTTTCTTGGAACTGAAAGTCAGTGGTAATATGCTGAAACATGATTGGTCGTTTTGTTGAAAGTTTCAGAAATTATGTAGGATTATGGAAATTAGATATTCCTTGAAAAAACTGGTGATTTCAGTTTGCAGTCATGGCACCTTGGGTTCAACTGCATCCTTCTTGTTCTTGTATTATTTTGGGTGTATTGCTAAATTCTTTGCTGTATTTCACCCTTCTCACACAGAAGCTCATGTTTTCCTTCAGGAACGTGTTTTACCTAATTCTTTCCAGTATCCCAAGTGTAATTCTTCCTTGAAATGTAGGAATGGAGACATCATTATTAAATTTTATTACTGAACAATTTGAGAAATTTACCATATTTTGTTTGTTTTTACATTCATCCTAAGGGGCTGATACAAAAGTGCCACCCTGCTGAACTTTTGGTTAACGTTAAAAACAACTACGTAGATGTTAAATTTCTCAGATTATCTTGGTAAATTTCTCAAATTATCATAGCTGTAATGCATTATATAAACTCCTTTCCATATTATTAAGTAAAAATATTTCATTAATAAACGATATCTCTATGTACAGTGCAGCTCTTCTGTAGAGTTACCCTTCTTTCCAGACTGCCCTCCATTCCGCCTTCCCCTTCTTGTTTTTATGTAGCTCAATCCAGGGGGGCCATGCACGTGAAGTGTTGATACCAGGTGCATGTGCCAACCTCTCTCCAGGTTAGACTGCAGTACATGCTCATGGTTCTCCACCACCTACCCCTGCTTCGATGGCTGTTCCTGATATATCTGCTTGACTATCAGAAGATATGGCCATCCCTCAGTATTCTGGGTGACTGGTCTTTTGTTGCATTCCTTGGCCACTTAGCTTCAGCAGAGAGTCCTGTTCCATCTGTTGCTGTTCCTGCTAAGGAGCTCAGCACTGTTGAGCATACTGTAGCAGTTGTCATGCTTGCAGGAGATATCCCTGTGTTATCAGGCACATACCATACTCCAACTCTGTTACGTGCCTTAACCAGTTCTGCTGTAGTTGAGAAGAGTAAGACCCTTGGATGGAATGAATTGAATAAAGACAGGTTTGTCTCTTCTTCCTTCTCTCCAAGTTCTTCCCACCCACACATCTACGCCTTCTTCCTCTTGACAGAAGAGGAGGTCTCAGTAGCCCTCTCATAGGAAACCCCATCAGATTTAAAGTGAGTGCTTGCCTTCATTGATGGTTGCTAGTGGTGTTCGTGCACGTTTAGGTAAGATGTCTCCCGTAGGTGGTGTTGACCCTGGTTTCTGGTAGAGTAACTGCTACCCTCTTGCAACTCCCATAAGTAGGGTTGACTCTGGTTTCTGGTAGAGTAACTGCTACCCTCTTGCTTGCTGTGTGTGCAGTGCCAAATTGTGTGCATAATAGACAGGATGTTTGTGCTTCGAGTTATAGACTATACTCACCCTTATTGCAGGCACGTTCTGTTCGCAAACCATCTTGTGGTGCCTAGTTCATTCAGAACTCTAAGTGTACATGAGTCATCCCCATCAGTAGAAGGTATCAGTGTGAGCCACATTTTTGTGATTTGGAAAACTTGGGCTGTTCCCAATTTGTTCAAGCTGTGATTTAGGATGTACATCAGCATCCATTAATGTGTTCACAACATCTAGTTCAGATTTGATTGGTCATACAAAAGTTTGTACAATGGGAACCACAATTTCAGAAGAGTACAAAATGTTATAATGCAAAAGTCTTGGGTTTGTAGACCATGATTTGAACAGTTACCAGAGACCTTACCAAGGAATCTGGCGAGTCAGCTTCTCTTTGCGGAAAGTATCTTACCCTTGCTTTAGGGAACTTATTTAACTTGAGAGTTGGAACAGATTGATTGGCACTAAGTTAGCTTAGTGATCTTGAGAAGTAACCACTGCCCCTTTTCTGAACCCTTCTCATCGTTGGAGAATTCCCTATGGTTCTCAGGAAGCGAGGCAGTGTTCCAATTGTTGTGGTTGCTGCTTACTTGTGGTGCCTTGGATTAAGTAAACAGTCTGATCTGCGGATCAGAGGATCAGAGGGGTAGAGCAGTGAGTTCCCCTCTACTATGGGCGATACCTCAGTGGCATCAACCAAGGTACCTTCTATAGCCTAAGTGATTACACACCTAGCAAAGACTGATTTGCTTGCTCTAGAGGAAAGCAAAGCTCGGGTCAATAGTAGGAAGGAATTCACAAACATGTTCGTTGTTCCTCCTCATTATTGTGCTCTTTCTCATCCTCCATGTCTTCATTATTTTCCTCTTATAGGAAGAAGACCTCACATTGTTTTGCTTTTTCTCATCTTCATCCTTGTCTTCTTTATTTTCCTCTCATATGAAGACCTCTCACAAGATGTCCTTCCCAGGTTCAAGGAGGTAGTCATTTTTGGACACCTCTGGGTTCCATCCATTGTAAGCAGGGTTGAAGCAGGTCTCACCAGGCACGCTCATTACTCTTTGTCAACCAGGTCTCCCTTGGGCAAGAAGACTGTTACTGGCTCTTCACCTCATGTTTTGCCTGAAACACACACATTTGCACCAGTTCTACCCTCTTGCTTGGTGAGTTCACAGTCCCCAGATTGTATACTCACAGACAGGGTGTTTGCAGGCAATAGATCTGGGATGATCTATTTGCCTGAGAACATGCTGCAACCCAACATGGGCTGGTAGTGGAGATAAGCACTCCATATTCCTTTGTGGGGAGAAGGCTATTCAAGCTCTCGGAAGCACAGATGATTGCCTTGATTGCATGGTGACTAAACAGAGAGCTTCTGGTGGTTTGCTCTTTAGTACCAAATCCCTGGATGAACCTGGAGGACACTTCCCAGCACCCCTTGGCCATTTTGTATACCTGCACCTTCTTTAGGTATAGGAACCTGGTTACCATTTTTCAGTGACCAATACTAGTTGTTGTTAAGGAATAATTATACATAAAAGGTTCTGGTTTATATGTAGGAAAAATATAGATGACTAAAAATTTGTTTTATTTTCATGAAACATTAAAAGTAGACGCATCAAATTGTGTTAAACCAAATTTATTATACAGTACTGTATTAGGTTTTACATGAGTGCTAATAAAAATGCAGTAATTTCATTGCTAAATTGTGTTTGGTATGGTTTAGGCAGTTCTAGGAGGTCCAATGATACTAGAACATTAGCAAGTGGTTTGTCAACAGTTTCAGAGTGGTTTAATGTTGGTAATTTGTATATGGAAATAATTTTAAAACTTTTAAGAAAATTGATTTAATGTAAACACTTGTGTTCAAACTTAGAGCTTGCACAGTGGTATGCCATTTTTAGTAGCTCAGGCATTTATTCGGTTACCTTGTAGTGCATTTTTTCCACATGGATTAAGGGTGGAAAGGAGAATATTATGTGGGATTATTTATCTTGGAATACTTTATTGACCTCCTATTGCATTTTTTTGTTTCAGTGAGGACACGGTAGACGGGATGGTGTCACCAATGGATGACCAGGACAAGCTCCTGGATGAGGCCATGGGTGCCGTCAGAGGACAAGCATTTCAAATGAAGAGGTGCTTGGATAAAGGACGTTTGATGGATGGGCTGAAGCATGCCTCAAATATGCTTGGCGAATTGAGGACATCCCTCTTATCACCTAAAACATATTATGAACTTTGTATCCTTTTTTTCCATTGCATCACTTTTTTGTGGCTGATATATGTTGAAGTATTCAATTTTTTAATTAATCTTTTAATGAGTGTGGAGTTTTTATCTTAATAATGATTAAGGTGCAATACAAGAACAGCAAACTGGATTTCAACATCATACATTCATTTCATTTGCAGTCCAATGTACTGTACTGATTTTTTTTTTTTATTAGGTTGGGAAGGTAAAGACAGCCTAACTTTTCCAAATTTTTGTGCAGCCAGAGTAAGGTGAGGAATTATGGAAGTCTTAATGGAATTATTATCGTAAGGGATAACGGGTACTGGCATACTACCTGTTTAATACTCTTACAGTCCCTGTGAAACATTAAGTGGAATGAGTTCATGTGGGTTACATTTTAGCAAAGACCATTGCTTAACAGTTGAATTTCTCATGCTTCTCATGCTGACCTTAGTTTGTTCCTACACAGATACAAACCTCCATTCATTATGTAGGGATTTAGCTTGTGAATGCAAACTGGAACGGCCATGTAACCCTCATTGCCAGTCTTACAAGTCTGTGTCCAAGACTGGTCTCTGTGCCTGGCTCTTTTCGATTTCTTAGGAAACTGAAAGCAGCCGCTCCCAATTTTTGGGAGTCTCGTAGGTCGCTTGAGTTTTATGAATCATGAGCGCTTTCCTGGTGAGAGGCACAGGATGAGAGGTGCTGAGACCCAGGTGTCTCAGTGCCGAGATGCCCAGGTGTCTTGATACTGCCAACCAGCTGTTTCGGTTGCTTGGCCAGGTTTCATCCTCACTTGAACCTTAGGGTTCGAGCATGCAGGATGGCAGACACAGAATTCCCCTTTAAACCTTCTTCTCTAGGGGCCTCAGCCTCGAAGGAGTTTAGAGTTCAGGAAATTAGCGCTAGTTCACGGCAGATGAGTTCCGCCCTGTCCAGTTCTGATTGCGTTTGTGTGATCGGCTTGGCTCACCCGGCTTGCTCACCTGCCCAGCCCCTGGTTGCGTTCGCAAGACTGGCTCGGCTCGGCTCGCCCCACTTGCCACCCAATCTGGATCGCGTTCCCGTGATTGGCTCGGGTCAGCCCCACTCGGTTTTTCCGAATCGGGTTCTCGGCACTGTTCGAGTGAACTTTCTGCTCTTCCCAGGAAAGTGTTTTCCTTACTGCCTCCGACTCTTAGATTCTTCCTAGACTGTTTTGTATGAGTTACGTTTCCTCACTCATGGGAAAAGGTCCTGCATCTGACATTTGATCCTGCAGTTCCTACAGTCCTATCAATATGTCAGAGTCACAGTACTCCTCCTCACTCTTTTGACCAGGAGTATCCCAGGTGTTCAGAACTCCAGTCAGTTCAAGAGACTCACTCAGATTCCTCCCTCCAACCAGTGAGTCTTCCTAATGTAAAGGACCGATGGTTTATATATTGTGTCAGAACAAATCATAATTTTTAAAAGTAAATTGTATTTTTCCTAACTATGCAAACCTGAGGTCCTTTACATTTTTATGCCCGCCTCACGCCACCCTTCAATCTGAACTTGGGCCGAAAGGCAAACTGGAATGTTTACATCCAGGCAGGCGGATATTCCCGCCTACCTGATGGTAGTTACTGCCTAACCACCTTGTTCAAGAGTCTAACGGCCGTGTCCAGCTTCGCCGTAAGTAATTCCTAATGTAAAGGACCTTAGGTTTGTATAGTTGGGAATGTTCCTCATTGGCTGGTAGGTTCCGTTCTCAGCTAGCACTCTGCTGGCCGCGAGTTCAAATCTCCGACCAGCCAATGAAGAATAAGAGGAATTTATTTCTGGTGATAGAAATTCATTTCTCACTATAATGTGGTTCGGATTCCACAATAAGCTGTACAGTAGGTCCCGTTGCTAGGTAACCAATTGGTTCTTAGCCACGTAAAATAAAATCTAATCCTTCGTGCCAGCCCTAGGAGAGCTGTTAATCAGCTCAGTGGTCTGGTTAAACTAAAGTATACTTAACTGTATAGTTGGGAAAAATACAATTTAATTTTAAAAATTGCAATTTTAGTTGTTGAGTGAGATGCACTTATTGGGGGAAAAACTTTTACTCATAGAATTCACGTTTTGCAAAGTATTTACTTCAAGGTCTACTTTTCTTGCTGTAGATAATTCCATGACTTTTTCATTCATTGTTTTATCATAGTAGAATTAGATTTTTCTATGTGGTTATGCTTGGGATTTTTAGTGAAACACCAGAAAGAATGACGTGCAATGCGGCCAGTGTACTCGAGACGCCTTTAAATCTAGAGGACTTGACTGAGGGTTATTCCACTGATGGGGTTGTTGTAAAGATCCTAAATCCTTTAGATTGAGTTGATCTGAGAATTGATCAGTATCTCTTAAGATAAGTTTTGAAAGTTTAGTGGAGATGAATGCAGATCTTGTAAAGGATTTCATTCAACCAAGCCAAGCTTCAGGACTGCGTGTCTGCTTTCGCAGGAGCTGCATCAAAAGGTCCCATAGCAGCACTGGGAGGAAACCTGGCCAAGGCAGGATAGGGACTGGCCTTGGTTATGGAGCGCAGGACAGGAGTCTAGCGTCTGGCATTGAGGCATCTGAAGATAGAGGATTCTTAATGACAGGAGATGAAGGATCTTTTGTCAAAGAAAGAAACTTGGACAAATCATATACAGAAGAGGAACTTTGATCTTTGGAATTTTAGTGAAGGCAGCTGTCTCACTGCTTTAAAAAAAAAAAAAAGAACTTCCACTGACCTTTCTTGATTGGGGGATCAAGAAAATGAACCTGTCCCTAACATGCATTGCATGGTAAATAAGGGTCTTTTTCAACATTTTCTGTATAATTACTGCAAGCTTTATCAGTTAAACTAGTGCACCTTCACTGCAACTTCATACAGAGTTATGTATGAAAGGTGACAGAGTGAAAGATAAAAGTACAAAATAAAAAGAGGCATAATACCCCAGAGCTGTACAGTTTATGAGCAAAATTGTTAAAATATCAAAGCCAAAAATAAAGAAGTCCAGAAATATAGTGAAGTGGATCAGCAACTGTAAACATGAACGTAGTCCATAGAGTAAGGTTAGCAAAGCTTACTCAAATTAAACATAGTGGACACAGTTTAGCAAAATAGGCCAACTAGACTTTTTCTTCAGAATGGATAAAATGGAGTATGTTGGTTGCTAATGATTGACATGCATTTGAATTTTAATATATTGCAGTTAGCTTGCAATAAGAGCAAGCTAACAAAAGCAAACTTATGCAAGTTTAAAAGGCTAATTAAATTTAAGGTGCAAAAAATATAAGTTACGTGAAAGCTTAAGGGTTAACTTGATAGAAAACCCCAAAATGCTGGAGGTAGGAAAACCACCTAAATTTCCAAAAATATCAGCTTAACAGTGGAAAAATAATCGAGCTTAAAAATCTTATACTAAAGCCAAACTGGAGCTAAGACAAAACACTTAACAGTGCAGTTATTCTTAAATATAAACTAAAGCAAAGTTAAGTTAGCCAAGAAAGGTGGTCAGCCAGTAACTGGACTAAGCTAACCTGTACCAACTCAAGGAAATTATAGAAAATAGCACTATAATGAAGTGAAGGACTAGCTTTCATGAAATATTCTTGATCAGACTACCATTCAAGGAACTATACTATCCATGAGTTGGAAAAATTAAGAAATACATTACTGTATCACCATACTTGTTTCACGAATAATGGATGCAAGTGAATAATGGCTGCAATTCTCAAAAAGAAATCAAGACAAAAAATCTAAATAGTGGAACCCCTGGAGCAAGCTGTTGACACACCCTTGAATAAATGAAGAATGATGGAAGGAGTCACAGTATCTTAACCCACAGTGAGACAAGGCTACTGGCTGACTGTGGTCTTCTTTCTTTTTATCATCAGGTAATAAGCCCATGGGATTAATTTTTTCGCTCATGAAAAGCGCTAGTTATAAAAAATGGCTTTGTGATTTTGCTGTAGCTGCTCTACATACAAAGGTACGATATGGCTAATGATTAAGGTACAGTATGTAAAACTAGAAGGCATGATGATACATATCAAGACTGTACAGTAAACCCCCCGTATTCGCGTTCTCATGGTTCGCGGACTCACGCATTCGTGGGTTTCTCTGTGAAACATATCTAGCCATCATTCGCGGAAAATTCGCCCATTCGCGGTATTTTTCACTGAGAAATATTCACTAATTACTGTATTTTCATATAATTTTCATGAATAAATGCATTTTTTGTGATAAAACTATTAAAATACTCGGGTATAAGCATTTTTACAGGGTTTTTCTTGGTCTAAGCTATCAAAATGGGCAGTTCTAAGTGTTTTTAGAGGGGTTTTAAGCATTCGCGGATTTGACCTATTCACGGGGGCGTGTGGGACGCATCCCCCGCGAATATGGGGCGTTCACTGTATTCTCTATCTTTGTTTCCAGTAAGAATGTCTTTGCATACGTATTCAGTTATACCCTGAATTGTCTAAATAAAATGGGAAATCTTCAAGTTGGTGATGAAATATGGGTGTGACATTACAGTAACTCTTTCAAATGCTTTTTAGATTGTTGTAAGATAAACTTGTTACTGATATCTATGATATTCTATCCATTATGATTAAATCTAAGATTAAATTTTGTTTACAAATCTTTTTGGTTCCTTGGTCTGTTTGTTTGGTATGTTTCATCACCTAGGGTTTAGGATAGTATTATGGAATGTTCTGAATAAAAAAAATTGAAAGATTGAAATTTTTTATGAAAAGTTTCCTTAACCCTTTATAAGATATGTGTATATGTGATGAACTACGTCATTTAGAAATGTACTTGATTGATGAATTCCAGAAGGGTCATCGTGTAGCAGACCTTTATGAATTGGTTCAGTATGCAGGAAACATTGTACCAAGGCTGTGAGTATTATAGTAGTTGTTTTAGTGTTTTATCTGGTATTTTTATCAATCTTTATGTCATGACAATCAGGTTATGATTTGTTGCTTTAATCTACCATTGTATTATAATAATTTTACCAGTAAGATGTATAATCATTTGATTATACATCAGTAGGGAAATAAAGTTCATGGTATTTCATACTTCTTATGGGGAGATACTCTATTGACACGAATGGTGGTTATGGTATTTGAAGCTAGACTTAAGTAGAAACCACAAAGTGAATGTGAGAAGTTTGTTGGTTCTTTGGTGTAGATTAAATTGCCTATGCAAAGAAGTTTTCCTTGCCCTAAGATGGCTTGTAAGTGTGGTAAGGTGTGGAAAGGAATAGGACTATGCCTGATCCAGCATTCACATTCATATTAAAAGCCCTCTCAACATGGTTAGAATTAAATAATTTAACAAATACTCTTCCATTTTCATATCTGCATGATTGATACTGTAAAGATTATGAACGGGGGTGGATACTGTAAATATCACTTCATCTGTTTCCTCTAAGATTATGAAAATGAATTCAAGGAAATAAAAAAAAATTAATATTTCCAGGTACTTGCTAATTACAGTTGGCTTGGTGTACATCAAAACTAATGAGACTTGCAAACGAGACATTTTGAAAGATCTTGTAGAGATGTGTCGCGGTGTTCAGCATCCCCTTCGTGGTCTGTTTCTCAGGTAAATATTTGGGATGTGGATAGTGTGTTGACTCCTTTCATGAAATTGAGGATTTCTTTATTTTTTATGTAATGACTGTTTGAATGTTTTGTTAATGGATAATTCATAATGTAAAAGTTGAATAATAAAATGTATAGATTTTTGTAAAAGAAATTCTTGTTCAAGCTTAGTGGAAGTTTTGAGCAATCACAAAGTCAAAGAATATGTTAGGAAATTTGAAGATAATCTTTATTTTAGATCCCAAGTAGAACAACTTGATATGCTATTAATTAAGGTATGTGTTATACGCCTACAGAAACTACCTTCTTCAGTGCTGTAGAAATATTTTACCTGATATTGAAGATCCTACAGGTGGAAATACAGATGACTGTCCATCTGGATCTGTAAGTATTGTACTATATGTAAATAAATTGAGAAAGATATGTAAAATTGCAAATAATGCTCCTATTTTCAACCAGTCACAAATAACTATTTGCTCATACGCAGAACAAACCTATGGTCTTAACTTATGGGAAATTTCTCTAGCGCCAGCTGGAGTCCAGTTAAAAAAAGTTACAAGGAGTTGGTGGCATCGGGAGATGGCTAAGATGGCAGTGTGAGGGAGGAGGAGTCGACCTCCCATACCCCATCTCGGAAACATCGCGTCAGTTTTCTCTGAACGCCTTTGTATGAGGTTGTGCTGTTGACCTCTCCTCAGAGCTGGTTGTTGTCCACTTCCTGCCTGCATACACTCTTGGATACTGGTTTTATTTTATTTTTTTGTGTGATTTGTGTGTTTTTGTGTACCTTGTGTGTTTTGCTTGGTTATGCAAACCCACAACCCTCCTTCACCCTCCAAACCCCAGAGGAAACTTCCTGGGGTTGACGGTAACCCTTGATCATGATTCCTGCCTTCATTTGTGAAAGAACCTCATTCCACATGTAGGTCTCACGATTGGAGCGTAAGTAACCCTTGCCCTGAATGTGTTGCTTGGGCTCCTGAGCAATGGAAGAATTTTAATAAGAGGAGATATAGAAGAAAGTCTGCGCCGCCATCTTGCGAGGGGTTTGCTTCCCCAGAGGTGGCATCAGCTTCGTTCCCTTCTCGTTCTTGCTCTTCTTTTCCAAAGTCTTCTCACGCTGCTTCTTCAAACTATGAAGATTTTACTCCCTCTCATTCTTCTGATGCTTCAGCTTTGGAAGATTCGATTGGGGGTGCAGGAGATCATGTAATTGTTTTCAGGTGGTGATGTGCAGAAGATGATAGAGCATTAGGGGGCTTGCCAACCCTTTCCGGCCTACTGTCTCACTGTTTGGCTTCTTGCTCTCCAGTTTTGTCCGCCTTGACAGTGTCCAAGACCCTCTGTCTCAGTGACATCATCCCGTCTCTCTTCAACTAGAACTTCAGTCGCCTTAGCCTCCTCTCAGCTGTCAGTGACACTTGCCACTCCCTACTCTGTGAAGTCAGCCATGTTGATGCCATAAACTACCAAGTCTGCTCCCTTATCCAATCTGTTTGCAATAGAGCCGAAGGTGTCTTCAGAAAGGAGTTTAGTCAATCAGAGGTGAAGGCATCGAAGAGGAGATGCCATAGATCTCCTTCTTCTTCCTCTTCTTCATCTTCATCCTCTTCATCTTCGTCATGTGCTCCGTCCATTCCCGTCAGATGTTGGAGGAAAAGAGAAAGTTTGCTTCGGTACTTTCCTCTCACTTGCCAAACTTCCACGCTCTCTTGCTACTCCCAAGGGAGTAGTTTCCCCCCTTGCCGACTCTTACTGTTCATTATGTGGAGAGCCACCAAGGGGAAGAGTACACCCAGCCTGGTTTCTCGCTGGGAGCCTCTCTTCATTCCGAGGGGGACTTGTCTGTGGGAGGATGCTCTTTCTCAGAGCAAAGGGGAGAGCTCCCACCTAACCTGACTTTTGTTACAAGTGTAGTGGAGGCTGAGGGGCTCAGGGAGCTGTGGCCTTCACTGGGCATCTTAGGTGAGCAGAGTGTTTTACCCCTTATTTACCATTTGAAGGAGATGAAGGGATACTCTGTGACTGCTTCTGCCATTACCTATTAATGTGGTTAAGAAAGTGACTACTCTACTATAGAGACAAGAAAAAAGCTGTGGGATTACTAAACTAATGTAATTTTTTAAAAAATGCTCTGATGACAGTCAACCAAAAGGATTTTAATCTGTGCATTTTAGATTTGATACAGATGTGACAGTAGACTTATCCACAGAGGTATCAAGAAAATATAAATTAATTTTAATTTGGCTGTATTTATTCAAGTTCAATTCTAGTTCTGTTTTGATTGTGTAAATAAACTTACCTCCAACCTGATAACTAAGCACTAGTTTTGTAACACAGTTATTTTATGATAGTTATGTCCCTGATTCACACATGAATGTCTGGGAGTATTAAATAGTCATGCATAGATTAGTAACAAAATTATTATACATACATACATACTTACATGGACAGAAATTCCAAAAATTTATTTTTATCAAAATTTTCAATGGAATCCAATGATCAAGTTTGTAATACTGTAGTTTGTAATTTTGTGACAGTATTTATCAGTCATTTATAAGAAGAGACCTTTAGGTCCAGCTCTGTAAGAATTTTAACGGGGCAATAGTGATCATAATTTTTAAGAGTAACAAATATGTTTTTTTCAGATTTCAGACAGCATAGATTTCATATTAATGAATTTTGCGGAGATGAACAAATTATGGGTTCGTATGCAGCATCAGGGTCATTCCCGTGAAAAGGAAAAGAGAGAAAGAGAGAGACAGGAATTGAGAATTTTAGTGGGCACCAACTTAGTGCGGCTTTCACAGCTTGAATTTGTTGATGTGGAGCGCTATAAAAAGGTTTGTAATAAGGAGTTCTTTGGGCCTTCTGTTTCAGGGTCATTTCTATTCTCTCGCGATCATATGCAGGTTGGGGTCATTAAGGTGAAAATTACAAATAGCATAAAAGAAAAGGGCTGCCTGGACACAACTGAGACTGCTGTAATTTGTTTTATATTAAATAGCATGTATGTTTGTTTTCATAAATGATTTTCTTTTAGCAGTTCATTATGAATACATGCCAGTTTGTAATAGGGCTAAGATTGTAATGTTGATGCACCATGCTTCATTCAGATTGGCAGATGAGCATGGCTTGCATCTTTAAGGTGCAATTGTCACTGTCTGGCAAGTAGTTGGTGATCGTAGTTAACGAGGGTTTTTCATTTTTACCGTATGGAGTTAGTCCAATCCTTGAGATTATTTCATATTCTTGTTTGTGATTTTGTTATTGGTTTGTATTATCGGCAAAAAAAAGTGATGATACAGTTTTCTTAAAACTTCGAACACATATTGCCCAATAATGCCACACTTGGGAACTCTAGAAAGGGAGCAGAGCTTCAGAGTCATAGTGTTTTTTGCTTTCTAGATTTGCAGTAACTTTGAAATATAAAGATTCTGTAGAAGTCCTATAATCACTTATACTTGAATGTAGTAACAACCTATATATTATTCGTTAAAGTTGGTTTGATAACTTCAGTTCAGAGTAGAATGTTGATCATCCTTTAAAACCTATCATGAAACCTTACACATAAGTGGTGTTATGACACTAAAACAGCTTTGGCTTTGTTTAAGATATGTCCTTGTTTGTCAGTTTCCACTACCTCTGCATTGTAAAGGGTAGATAATAGTGATATATATTTTGTATCTTAGTGTTATTGTTGTGACATGAATTTTCCTCAGAATCTGAAGATGGACGCTATTATTTCCATATGAATTCATTAGGTCTTCACAATTATCACTACTATATTGTTCATCAGTCATCTTGGTTGTGAAGGTAAATGAGACAGCAAAAATAAGAATGTATTTTTGCAGGCGCTCAGGACTTTGAAAACCTGAAGCTGTGTCTTGAGAGTAAACAAGATGTACCAACATCCATTGAGGAAAATGCAAATTAAACACATGCTAATGGGGCAGGAAGGATAGAAAAAGGGAATGCCTCAAAGAACAAGTAAAATTAGGGTTATAAATATGATTAGGAATATTTTAGGGTAATTAATTAATATTCTTATGATTGTATAAAAAGTACATGGTTATGGTTCACAAATATACTTTGGATAAAAGGCAAGGGATTTATTTATACAATTTGCTAAATATGAAATACAGTATAACTTGAGTTACTTAGAAACTTACTCAGTTATTGTGAAAGCTGTTATTAATAACAAAATTTTATTGCCCACAGTCCGGTTTAGGACCACAGTAACAGTCAGCAGCAGATGGAGCTGAACTGCACAGTGAACTAATTATGGATATTAATGGGCTTTGCTGTCTGCAGCAGAGTGGAGCACAAATTTTTTCTAAGACATGGAAATTTTCTATCACTTGACCCATGTATGGTTTCCTCCTATATTGTAGACAGGTTTGATTAGAATTTGTGATGCTCTCTATTACACTGATCACTCTCCAGTACTGGAAAGATCTCAAATAGCATAACTGCACATACTCGTCATTAAGATTTCAACAGTGTCAGTTGAAATTTTTATAGGTTACACAACTAGAGAAATTCCCCCATATTACAACACTAACAAATTAATTAGTGTCCATCACCATCATTGTAGAGAGCCATACCCTGTCTTCTGAAACATTATATTGAGTGATTAAAAATTAAACATACAATAAGAAACAACTAGATAAATTAAATAAAAGATCTAAGACACTGCAAAATAAACAACCCATGCAAGTTACATCATTACGAAAAGTGGGGGCACCATTGATAGACTGAAACCGGTATACAATAAGGACTGCTAAATTCAGAAAAGAGTTAAGTGGAAGAATCATATGACAAATATGACAGATAGTATACTGCAAAGTCAATGCAAAATCACATTACTGTACATGTAAGCATACTAGTATTCTAGGAAGACATTTCAGATATGTGATACCAACAGGTTAAATAAACACTTGTGTAAAATATAACAAAAGTTGAAAAAATTATGAAAAATTAACTACACTGTACCATATATTTCTTTGTGGAAGACAACCTTTAGCTGAGACAAGGTCAAAAAATTATGGCAGATTTTCATGATTTATCTTATGAAATATTGGTTATGTAAAGATTATGTTATATTACAAGTGCTATTTTACCTACTGAATCCTTAGAAATTCAAAATAAACGAAATGACAAATCCGATTCTATATCATGTTTTTCCTGCACATGTCGCCTAGAAGAGAAACTATTGTTTTGTTTACGTTTCATCGCCAAGCGCAAAGAACTCCTAACAACAATACGATAATGCATGATAATTATCGTACGTAATTATCGTTCGTATGACTGAATTATTCTAAACAGTTACAAACAGCCTAGTGTATTAATGGCCATTCGCTTATACTTCGTCAACAATTACAAACTGTCTAAGTCAGTTAAAATTTCTTACTAACTTACTGTGTACCCATATCAAACATGGAACCACCAGCGAAAAGAAGAAAATATGAGGCTAGAATTAAATTGAACGTTATAGAAGTAGCCAAGAATTCGAACAACTGTTGTATGTAATCCAAAATTGTGTTATTTACCACCAAAATTGAAATTAATTTTTAATGAAAAATGAATATTATGTTATCCTAAATGTTATTACTGTACTACCGTAATTATACTACCATTAACATTTCTGAAAGGTTATTGAAAGATAAAGGTTGCTGTGAGCACAACCATAACTCGATGTTGACATTTTCTCAGTTGGGCTCGCTTAAATAAAAGTTGATTTCATTGATATGGAATTATTCCTCAAATTGGCTATTTCTTGGGAAGATATGCCAATAATATGTAAGGTAAAAATGGTTTTTTTACCTTTATTATCAATTTATTTCATAATGCGAATCTTTTCATGTATGTCGGTGGTTATTGCACCGAGGCCAAAGGTAGCATACTGATAAACATCATTCAGAATTCAAGGTTTGATTTTTAGAATGGTAGGATAAGATGACCCCCAATTTTTAAGGGTGAATTTTAGGATTAAAAGTTGTCTTATATGCGGAAATATGTGGTATATTAGATTTTTAAAGAGTTGAGGGTATATACCGGTAGATTATACAGTACACTATAATAAAAAATTCTCTATATAAGAATCAAAGTATGCTCTCTCCACATACAGTAGTTTAACTCCTGGAAGAGATGGAATCTTTTGAAATAAAACACTTGGCACCTATGATATAATAGTAATGTAAACAAAGCTGATTGTGTGTGTTTATACATTTTGATATTAGTTACTACTGTGTATAAATAGCTGTTATTATTATTGATAACATTGTTTAATCAGGTTTTTTTCTCTTTGGGTACACTTTTGCTCCACTGGTCTTATAAACATATTGAAATATTTTTGCACTCATTGCTAATAAGATCATTTTACATACCAGCAATCTAGCAATCTCTCCATGTTATCCAGGCAGCTGTTGCTATTTTTTACATTCTCAATTGTTAGCTCACAATCTGGTATATCATCAAAGTAACAGAATTATTGAGCACCTCCTAGGTCTATTTATCTACTATTACATGATTGCATTCATTCACTTGTAGGTCTTTACATTGCTGGATAAATGTTACCTGTCTAGAAAGTCATGATAAATTTGCAGTGCAAGCTCCTAAATATGTCGTTCACAGTTCACTGATGATTAACAGGCTCAGGTAACTGGTTAAAGTTTAGTAATATGCTCCAGATTCCATAGCTCATTATTATGTATCCTTATTCTTCAATCTCCCAGAGTCCTTCAACATGTTTGCTTTTATCTCCCTTTTCCAGACAGTCTTACCTGGAATCTTGGAGCAAGCTGTAAGCTGTAGAGATCCTTTGTCACAAGAGTACTTAATGGAATGTATAATTCAGGTAAGGTGAATACTCGTACATTTCAAATACACTATCTCTTAAATAATTAATAGAAAATTTTTTGTGTCAATGATGATAAACATCTGTGGTTGGAGGAAGAAATGGAAGAAATACTGTAAGTGTGGGTTTACTTTGGATTTGGCACTTATTTAGTTTAGGTACAAAAAATATATATAGTTAGTATTTTAAGTTTTGAGAAGAACCAGCCATGATTGCAGTTGAACAAGATTGTAGTTTATCTGAGAAGTGACGTCTTGAGAAAAATTAGGTTTTGCCTAATACATGGTAACACTTACAGCACACATGAATTGATATACACCCTAAAAACCACCTGCCCTATCTCATTTTTGTTCATGATTTATATCCTTACCTCTTGCCATTTTTAAATTCTGAATCACTTTTAAGAGTTGAAACTAGAGTTTTGGGAGGTATACCGCTCATGGAAAACAGCAAATGTTTTGGCCAGTCTCTTACAGCCAATGTTTCACCAACCATCAATTGTGGAGGCTGTCTCTGTTAAAAAAAGGCAGGGTGGCTCCTCCATTACAGAGTCCAGTACCTATCCTGCATTCCATTTTAAACTGTTTAAATATGTCAATATAAATACAAAAATTGTGCACAAGGTTTGTCAGCACCTATATCCATTCACATATACCATCTGTGCTTCAATTTTGTCTGACATTAAGCAAAACCTAATTTTCCTATTTTAAGCAGTTACAAAAGTCTACAATTATGGTGATATTAATTTTGTTGATCCAATGAAATTAATAGTTTAACAACTATTGAATAAGAATTTTAGCCTTAAAGGCAATGAAAGGCAATGACTTTGCAAAATGTAATGCACAACAGCAGATTCCTTTTGAAAAGTTGTGTGTGTGTGGGCTAGTGGCCAGCCTGGAACTGGCAAGGTGCAACCATTTAGAAGGATTTCCAACTCACAAAACTTTCTAAGATGGCAAAGTGCAGCTATTTGGAAGGCAATGGAGACAACCTTCTTAAAGTATATATATGAATAAACTATTATCCACAGAAAAACACCAGTACATTTCTTGGTTGATCTAATTTTATCATATGTTACTTTTAATAAATACACAAATCTGACTCAACAGCAATCATGACTTTACGAATGCTTTACAACACCATAAATGTCAAATGAGGGGTTGTCTCTACAAAAGACAATATGGAGGTATAGGGCTTGTCACTATTAAAAAGCCAAGTAATCAGTCACAATAGGATTTGTGACCGATTACTTGGCTTTTTCCCCCTGGTCACAGTAGCTAGCCATCTTCATGTATGTCTATAGGTAATGTGAAATAGCCGTGAAAAACTGAAAATGGGAGGATGGCAGCCATGGGTTTGTATCAAAACAATTTTCATTTATAAACATTTTTGGTTCATCACAAACCCATTATTATACTTTGGAAAAAAGCAGGATTATCAACTTAGGTTGGAGGGAACTTAGCTGTGACTCCTTGGCAGTGTGAAAGGACCTGAAAGAATTTGTGGAGTCTGCTGGAAAGAGGAATGCCAAAGACCAGCAGCTCCATGGAATAACAAGGGGACATGAGTTGGACAGGAACCCTATTCATACAAAAAGACATTTATCATTGTAGTGTCATCAGAAAACTAAGAAAGGCATGCTTCCTCACCTATACCATAAAGCAAAGTGCCAAGTAGCCTTAAAAATGTTCTTTTTAGGGGTTAAAATTGTTGCAAAGTGAAATTAAAGAACTTGCACAGTTAGGTGACAAGAAAACTAAGGAAGATGGATGCTTAGGTAGTTTATGGACAGATCAGGTAAGAAGTCATTACTTGTTGGGTTACCGATGCCAAGTGCATCAAGACAACTGGAGGGATGCCTAAGATTATAGACTTTATGCAGGTTGTATACTTTATTGAATGAGTTGAAAAATACAGTAACATGTGTAATTCTCATCCTCAGGTTTTCCCTGATGAATTCCACCTGCAGACACTAAGTGCATTCCTGAAAGCTTGTGCAGAGTTGCATGCTGAGGTTAATGTCAAGAATATCATCATATCTCTTATTGACAGATTAGCAAATTTTGCTCACAGGGAAGATGGAACAGGCATCCCTGAAGAAATCAAGCTTTTTGAGATCTTTTCAGAACAAGTTTCTCAAGTGATAAAGGTAATTGAAATGGGAATGTTGAAGTTGTACTGTGGATGTACTGCATTTTACCATTAAGTTTTGTATTTAAATTTATCATAGTTTTTATGAATACACGTTGTTTTGTCTGTTCCAGTAGAAAATATTGGTGAATTTGTATAAGAACAGAATTGAAAGGATGCCTGAAAATTTTATTGCTGTTTCAAATACTGTACTCTTCTTTATTTCATGTTCATAGATAACATTTTGTTGACTTGCAGCTCATTTCATAAATGCCTCTGAATCAGTATTTCCATGTTATGTTGCAGCCTTGTTTGGTGAGGGCTTTAAATGATTTCTTTTGTTGGAATAAGGGAATTGTGAATATCATACTGGTTTGCATAAATCTCTAGATATTTGGACAGCAAATGAGATTTTGAAGGGACTGAGTTGCTTGTATAGGTTGTAAAGTTTGATGAGTAACATGATTATTTGGAAATGTTGTGTATTATAACGATCTAATGTTTACATTGAAACCAGAAAGATAAATTGGAGACTATTCTGTTTTCAGTCTCGTCCTGATATGCCTCTCGAAGACACCGTCAGTTTGCAGGTGTCACTGATTAATCTTGCTCAGAAGTGCTATCCAAAAGAAATTGACTATGTGGATAAAGTTTTGCAGAATACTTTGGAGGTTTTCCAGAAGCTAAACATTGACAAGTAAGTAAAAAATTGCATGTAAACAAAACTTTGACAAATGAAGATGGTGCAGAAGTAGAGTTAAAGTATGCAATTGATTTCATTGAATATCCAAAATATAATTTTACACTTTTTGCTGATTTACTTCTAAAGCAGAGAATCATGATGTGGAAACATGGTGTTTTGTTGTTATTCCCCTCCCAAGTTATTTACGTAGGTGTTGGCTGTTGGGTAGCAAGTTATGTTCAGGATCATATATTTAATGCCAAGTTCTGTGAGAAGCCCACAGAATGACCTGGAGATGTCCAAAAAAATCCAAAGCATTGGCATTTTTGCCAGTTTGTATGAATAGTGCATGATGAATTAGCACACATATCGATTAATAACAGCTATTTTATCATAAACATAGTGATATTCCTGTATGCGGTTGTGTCAGGGTAATTCCCTCGTCATAATGTATTCATATGGCTTGTGTTGAAAATTCAACATCTGTCTGAGTAACCAGTCTCTCCTCAAATTACATGGCCAAGCCAGTCAAGTACGTACTTCAGTCAGTGCAGTTTAATTTTACCTACACTAATCGCATGACTATTACCCCTTTCTCTCATCCAGCTCCCTCAGCATCAGTGGCTGAGCAGAGATCACTTGATCAGTATTGTCCCTCCCACTCCAGAGCTTTCAGTCTTTGCTTCATGCTCAATCTTGAGTTGTCTGCTCTTTCAGTGTTTTTTGTGGTCAAGTGTGTATACCAATGTGAGTATGGATAAGGGAAGAGCATGTAAGATGGGGATTACTGTACTATAACTTTCATTATATTGTCATTCTTCAACTACTGTATTCTAGTATATGCAATATTAATGTTTCATTACATTGTCATTCTTCAACTATGTATTCTAGTATATGCAGTATCTATGTTGTTGTTCTTTAGTTCAACTTGCTCATGGCCTAAAAGTAATTGTATATATGTGCCACCTATGTTGGTGTGCAGTAAACCCCCTGTATTTGCGGGGATGTGTACCACACCCCCTGCGAATAACTAAAACCTGCGAATACTTAGAACCCTTCTAAAAACACTTAGGAGTGCCTATTTTGATAGTTCAAACACACACGAAAAAAACTAAAAATGCTTATACAGGTATTGTCCTACTTACAATGGGGTTAGGTTCCAAAAAACCCATCGTTTGTTGGAAAAAACTTCTCTCAAATATAGCCTAGCCTACACTAGGGTATTCAGTACCATGGATACATATATGGTAGCCTAGCCTACACTATAAAGTATACGCTATACATACACGGTATAGTAATTATTAATATCAGCTAATTCTGGAGGTTCTTGCAGAGTGAATTATGATAATTCAATACAAAGAGAAATTGAATAACAAACAAGAATTAGCTTAGCCGACACTATGGTATATCGTATACATGTACGGTAGCCTAGCCTACATTATACTGTACTCTGTATTCACACAATATCGTATTATACAAACATCAACATAACAAATATGCATCTTTTCCATGGATCTTTTAAAATGTTATGCTTTAATTCATTGTATCCAATAATATTGTATATATATATATTCTTATACAGGCAGTCCCCGGTTAATGGCAGGCTTGGTTAACGGCGATCCGGTTTTATGAGGCTTGTCTAGCGATGAAAATCGGCAATTTTCAGCGCCGAAAATCGCATATTTTCCCTTATCAACGCCGATTTCCACTTATCGATGCCGATAATTGGGTATTGGCGCCGATACATACCTACAGAGGCGCCAATAACTGAAAATCGTTACTTTTTGGCGGCGGTAAGCCCCAAAAATCGCTATCATCACACCCTCAGAAACGGAACCCTGCCGATAACCGGGGACTGTCTGTATTGCTTTTGTATTATAAATTGCGATCAATGTTTTGGTTTGGAAATCGATCATGCGTCAAGTTTATTAAGCCGTATTTAACTCGGTTCAGAGCGCCTCTCTTGCTTCTAGTTAGTGTAAATGAATCTCTAGATACTTTATTTATAAGGAGGAAGGTCATTTTTCGTTATACAAAGTTTTTTTAAGTCAAAATATAACTTAAATACATCTTGTTGTGAAATTAATTTAGCTATTTTTTTCATTAATAGATGACGTCGGCCATTTAGGGGAATGTTTGTTTTATGTAAAAAAAATCAAGATTCCGTTCGCTATTTTCGCTTGGTTTCACCGTAGTAAGAGGTTTACGTATTTATCGTTTATCGGCCTAAAAATAGCTGTAATATGTGTTCTTTCATGCCCAGTGGTTTTGATTAACCCTTTCCTATATGTTTAGTTATCACATCACTGAGGGTACATGAGTCCCAATGTGTCTGGGAGCGCTCGATAGTGCGAAAAAATAATTATTTCGAAAATTCAGCAAAAATAGAAATTTTATGCCAACAACGTTCATTTTGCTCTCCTTTTTTTCTAAATGTTTATATTTTATGGTGGAATAGTCAGAATAAGAGTCCCAGCCCTCTAAATACGAAAAAATAAGTCCAGTTGGTGAAAAAATTGATAGAAAAGAGGGTGAGAAACAGCGCTCTGCCTGGCCTATGGTGAGAATTATCGCTAGAAAAAATGTTCTTTGAAGAGCCCTATCTCGGTTATTTTTCATAGAAATTACTTTGTAAATATACGAAAATGTAGAGGAAAAGTTGAAGACTAAAGGGAAAGTCAAGAAAAATGGCTTTGGTAACGGCAACAGTTTCATTTTGACGTTACAAATTGATCGAAACGAAAAAAAGTTACCGTTGTCAACATTATCGTTCGTAGCTCAAAAGCTATAAGAGTTACGCGAATTAATTATTTTTTATGAAAAAGCTAACACAATTCTCTAAATATTGACATATAAAACAATGAAAAACGAATAAGTCCAGTTGGTGAAAAAATTGATTGAAAAGAGGGTAAGAAACAGAGCGCTCTGCCCAGCGTATGGTGAGAATTATCGCTACAAAAAAATCTTTTTTGAAGAGCCCTATCTCGCTTATTTTTCATAGAAATTACTTTGTAAATATACGAAAATGTAGAGGAAAAGTTGAAGAATAAAGAGAGAGTTAAGAAAAATGGCTTTGGTAATGGCAACAGTATCATTTTGACGTTATAAGTTGATCAACGAAAAAAAAAGTTACCGTTGTCAACATTATTGTTCGTAGCTCAAAAACTATAACAGTTAGGCGAATGAATTATTTTGTATGAGAAAGCCAACAAAATTCTCTAAATATCGACATATAAAAGAATGAAAAACGAATAAGTCCAGTTGGTAAAAAATTGATAGAAAATAGGGTAAGAAACAGAGCGCGCTGCCCAGCATACGGTGAGAATTATCTCAAGACATTTTTTTATAAGAGCCCTAGCTCGGATATTTTTCCTAGAAATTACTTTGTAAATATACAAAAATGTAGAGGAAAGGTTGAGGAATAAAGTGAGAGTCAAGAAAAATGGCTTTGGTAACGGCAACAGTTTCATTTTGATGTTATAAGCGGTTCGAAACGAAAAAAAATGTTACCGTTGTCAACATTATCGTTTGTAGCTCAAAAGCTATAACAGTTAGGCGAATGAATTATTTTTTATGAGAAAGCCAACAAAATTCTCTAAAAATCGATATATATAATAATGAAAAATGAGATGCAGAGCCCTGCCTAAAATCCAGACGTCTCTTATGTGATGCACTAACGCGTTTTCCGCTAGTTTTACCGTAAAAACTTTGCGAAAGCATGTTGGAAACTTCTCGATTGATGTCACTGTATGTAAACAGCCACACGTGTTTACCCAACCTCGTACGCATGGTCTCTGACAGAAATGTGGCCTGCCAGGCCTGCGTGGTTGGGATCAGCTGATGTCATTTTGAGAATTTTACTATGCCATGGATTTGCACATGCACAGTAGAGGAACTAAAAAATTTATAGAAAAAGAGGGTACGAAACAGAGTGTTTCCAATAATGTAATCCTACATTTTATAAAAAAAAATATAAGATACGAGAGAGAAGCGTGGGTAGGATCAGCTGATTTCATTGTGAGAAATTTACCATGCCAGGGATTTGCGCATGCGCAATATAGGAACTGCTTGCCTGGCGTATTGATGCCTGAGTTACACGGTCCAAGGTATGCTTTAGCCTATGGAAACCACCAACTGTCCGAAAATAAAAAAAATTTACCCCTACCACACATACGAAAAATGTCGGTAAATTTTACGTAAAATTACGTCAGTCAGAAAAGAAGGGGGGTAGGGGGGTATTGCGTAATATTACGTCAATTGGACAGGAAAGTGTTAAAATACTTTCTCTCCAATTTTAATTATGGTTGAGTTTCATCCATGTTGCCGATGCACAATAATTTATAGTCATTAGCAGCTCAACATTGTTTTTTCAGCGTCAGCTACAACTTGCAGCTTAAATTTAGCAGTATGTTTCCTTGCCAATCTTTTATCCATACCGAATAAGGGTATAATGTAAAAATATATGTCCTATTCTACTTAACATCATTTGTACTATAACTACGGTAATTGTTTGCTACCGTACGATGGGTGAAGTACCAGGTAAACGGCTGTTGTTATCTGATTCAGTTATAGGCAAAACAGCAGTTTCTCATTCGATTGTTTATGGCTGTACGCATTTACGCAAGAGTATAAAGATGGGTACACGCATGAGAGCCTAACCTTGTATGTGTAACTGAGTTACGCATATACGGTTACAAGGAGTCAAAATGTTGAGGACGAACCGTAACCACGTTTAGCACATAACTTCATTGCAATCCACTGCGATCATCAGTCTGTCTCTGTCCGGGTTGTTTACCAATGATGGCCACCATGCAAGTAGCAGCTGCCGCGTATATTTATTTACATTATTTAATGAAGATGAAGCGAAATAAAAGAAGATGGTGGCAATCAAGGTTATATATACTAGAAGGGTAGAATACAGTGGTCGGGAATTACTCGCTGACATGAGATTCCAAGAAGTTTCTGGCCACTACAAAAATTTCACCAGAATGTCTTCAACAGATTTTGAGAATATTATAAAACTGGTAGGACCTAAAATTATGAAAAATGACATACATAGGAGAGAAGCTATTACACCAAGGGCATTAGACTGACTAAAACAAGGGACTCTACTATGGACGGCCTTGTTCATAGTTGGTGTCAACAAGTTCAGCAACCTCTGTTGATACACATGCAATACAGGTCCCGTCCACACATTGCGTAACGTGCAAAGAGACCTCCCTTTGATTCGGGGCCCAAAAACCGACAATTGCCGGGACGGAGGGCGAACGGAGCCTCGAACCTCGCGGGTTTGGGGTTCGGGTTTGAGGAACCGTCCACACTTGCGTTTTTGTTACAAGAATCGGTTACAATACAAGGTTCTGTTCGCATGTGTGTACCCACCTTAACATTACTAACAATACTTTTATCATTCTCTTTTACTTTTTCAACTTGAAGATGGGATAAAGAGATGGAGGAAAAGAAGTTGGTCAATTGTAATTTGGTCTCTCTTGCTGCCTGATTGTACACTGCTGCCTGAGCTCACACAAAATTAAAAAATATTTTATAAATATTGTTGTATCGGTATTAATTGCTTACCCCATCGCAAAATCGAATTATCGTAACTCGAGCACTACCTGGGTACCTGAGTATTTTAATAGTTTTATCACAAAAAGTGCTTTTAGTCATGAAAATGATATGAAAATACTGTAATTAGTGAATATTTCTCGGTGAAAAATACTGTGAATGGGTGAATTTTCAGGAAATAATGTGTATATATGTTCCATAGAGAAATCCGCAAATAGGTGAGTCCACAAATCTTGTGACCGCGAATACGGGGGGGTTTACCGTAAACAAACCAACCACAGTATTACATTATTAATCGGTCGTTTATTTCTTAGTGTTTTATTATTACTGTTATTATTATTTTTTTTTCTATCTCTGCAATCCTATTCAATTGGGTGGTATTTATAGTGAGGGGTTCCAGGTTGCATCCTGCCTCCTTAGGAGTCCATCACTTTTCTCACTATGTGCGCTGTTTCTAATAGCACACATTTCTGCATGAGTCCTGGAGCTACTTCAGCATCTAGTTTTTCCAGATTCCTTTTCAGGGATTTTGGGATCGTGCCTAGTTTTCATGTTATTATGGGTAAAATTTCCACTGTCATATCCCATATCCTTCTTATTTCTGTTTTCAGGTCTTGATACTTATCAATTTTTTCTCTTTCTTTCTCATCTACTCTGGTGTCCCATGGTATTGCAACTTCAGTGAGTGATACTTTCTTCATGATTTTGTCAGTCAGTGCCAAGTCTTGTGTATTGGCATGTATCACCCTATCTGTTCTGATACGATAGTCCCAGAGGATCTTTGCCTGATCATTTTCTATCACGAAGGTGTGTGTGTAGGCCCACACGTGGGTGCTACAATACTACTGGTGCCTTTTCTCTGCATCGCCCGTCAGTTCAAATTGTTGATAGATTTTCATTGGCACCTAATCTTACTATCCCTGTGAGCTTCAGTTGGGGAAGTTGAAGGTTTGCATTGCTTACTAGTGTGCTCTCCCAATTCTCATGTGGATGGAGAAGGTGTTTGGGCTCTGATCAGATAGATGTGTGTTGGTCTTAAGGATATTGTGAACAATTGCACTGATCCATCCTGTCCATCTGCTGCTCCTTATCAGCATTCAAATTACCTCCATGTGAGTGGTGAGAACCGTCTTACTGGGACAGTGACACAAAGCTGGAAAAATAATTGTAGTTGTCAGAAAATAATGATAAACAACAATAAAATTGAAATGAAAAATCAATGATTTTGAATACAAACAGTGTAGTCCTGGAGTAGTTCAGAGTCTGGGAAACGCCATGTGAGTTGCAAACCAGTTGACATACAATGTGAGCGAGATTGACACATAGTGTATGCACTAGGCTAACCTCCAAGGAGTTGCAAGTCATCATTACTTTATGATAGGGAGTGTCAGGTAGTTCATTCAAATGCACATATAGCTATAGAATAAAAGTGTTGGTTAGTGGCAAAACAAATGAAAATACAGAGTACAGTAAACCCCCTGTATTTGCAGGGGATGCGTACCACACACACACACACCGCGAATAGCTAAAATCCGCAAATACTTAAAATCCCTCTCAAAACACATAAAACTGCCTATTTTGATAGTTCAAACATAAAAAAAAACTATAAAAATGCTTATACTTGAGTATTTTAATAGTTTTATCACAAAAAGTGCATTTAGTCATGAAAATTATATGAAAATACAGTAATTAGCGAATATTTCTTATTGAAAAATACCGCGAATGGGCAAATTTTCTGCAAATAATGTTTATATATGTTTCATAGAGAAATCCATGAATTGGTGAGTCCGCGAATCATGGGAACGCAAATATGGAGGGTTTACTTTAAAGCAAGTAGGAGAATTTCTTTGGAAATAGAAAGTAACCTCTTTGCTGTCTATAGGATTTTTAAAATCTTGTTTATTTGAACTTGTTGCATTATGTGAAATTTTAATTTATAGTAAAAAATGAAATGATAGCTCTTGAAAATTGATGAATAGAAGCCAGTTTATTATACAGTACAGTACCAGTTTATCACACACCAGATGAAAGAGTTCTAATTCAGATGTATATCAGGTATACTAATTCAGATGTATATCAGGTATAGCCATCTATGCATATGAGATGTGTGCTTCTTGGCAGAATGTAAATTTTTAAAGTCCACACCATTGTGTAGAGAATGTTCTTGTTGAAATTATGCATTTCTTTTGTAGCATGAAACTTATATTTCTGTTGGTGTCTGTTTCATACTTAATTTTTTTTCTCTTATCATTTGAATGTACAGTAATTTTTTAAAGGAAAATGTTTAGTTGTTCATTTTATTTCAATCTCTTGTTATTATTAACTTTTGGATATTCAATGAATAGTGATAATTTCCTACAAATAACTCTCTTTGTTAGAGTTGTATGCAAGCTTGAAGGAAATCCTTTTTCTCTAAATAACATTTGTTTATTTAATATCAATTTGCACAGGTGTTCACTTCATTAGGTAAGTAGTACAATTTTTAGGTTTTGAGTGAAAGTTGATGGTCATAAGAATAACTCCTTTGATATAAAAAGGCCTGCTATTTTAAAGAGCTGGAATGTTGATGTTAATAAATTATTTTCTAGTTTTGCAATTTCCCAAGTTTTATACTACTGTTTATTGTTAAAAAGTTGAATTAGGCTTCTCAAAGCCAGACAATTGTTTCCTTTGATAGTACAAACTTCTGCTGTTTTGCTTTAGTAAGTAGGAGGTATATCACTGTATTATTGTTTTAATAGTTTTGCATGACAGCTTTAATTTTCCCTGATATTCATACAATACATCCTTACAAGAAAATTTCAGTAAACTGTTTTGCATAATTCCAATCAGGTTTATTCTATACCTGAAATTTACCCCTCATTGATCATGTATAAAATGTCATAGGTAATAAGGTCATAGGCATTTTGGACTTTTCAGTCCCATAAAATCCTCAATTTCATTTTATGCAAACTCCATTTTCCCCATATTCCTGCTGTTAACAAGGACGGCTCAGAGCCAAGGGTGAGTGAAGGCGACGTGCATGATGGTAACCCTCTGTAAAAAGTTCGCGTCTTCATATTCCTCTCTTTTGTATTAGAGAACTTATTAGTGCTAGAGTCAACTGGTTTCATTGCTTAAATACGTATTCGTGCCAGTGATGAGGATGTACTCACTGTTGCAACATCTTATGCTGACTTTTATTGTTGGGAGCAAATGAGTTTCCTGAAACTCGTCCCATAATTAGAAGAGCCAACCTTTGGTACAATATAATTACTATAATATGTGTGTTGGCAAGCATTTTTAAATTGTAGATAGAGTAGTTTAGTTATATGATAGAACCAACGTTCATAAAGTTACATGAACTTAATTAGAACATTAGCTTACGTAACCTACAATTATTGGGATTTAAGTTTAGTGTTAGTTTTTAAAGCTAGTACTCAGTGCAAGGACACAAATACATTTGATAAGTTACAGTAGTTGGCATAGTTATGTATGTATTAGAAATTTTGTTACAGTTTCTCTACCATAGTCTTCGTGTTCTTTGATGACTCCTAAACACTAGCAGTGTGGCTCATGTACATAATTTGCCATGAGAAGATATCATCTATAAAATTAGAAATGGCCGTATTGCACGAAGGTTTTCCTTTAATTCTGGTAATAGTGATTGTTTGCATAGGAGAGATTCCCATTTTTTTTACTTCACTCTAATCTTGTACCAGGTATTCCTCCAGTTATTCCTGAATTACAGAAGTTTTCCCCATATCTTTGAATATATCTTATAAAACCAAGTGCAGTTGGCCTGCCAGGTTTTTTAACATTTGCTCTTCTTGTTGACATATGAAACCATTTACAAAGTGACGTACAGTATTATATTTATGCCGAGAACATTTCTTTTGCAATTATTTGCCAGGGGGCTATTGCCTATGGTGGGTGGTGCACACTGTGCTGTAGACAGTTCTAAAGGTTCTATGCAGCATCCCTTCAGCCACCAGCTGCCTTGTTCTCTATCTTTTACTTTTCAGCTGTTCTCTTTGGTTTCTTCTTACCTAGCTGCATACCTTTGAACTTTATTTTGTCCCAGTTTTCACTTCTTGCATCATTACACATTCTTCAGATGAGCCATTAAGAATGAAATTTTCTTTATTAACCAGTTGGAGAACTGCTGGGGGGTGGGGGCATAGTTGTCTTCAATTAAGAGGTTCATTATGTGTTATACAGATATATTTGCTACCTATGTGATAGTGTGGTAAATATGTGATGGATGTGTTGTAGATAGAGGGGTTATTCTGGTGATATTACACAGGAAAAATTCCCCGAAAGAGGAGTTGTCTTGTACTGATAATAAAAGAGTACAGGATTTACCATACTTACCTATTTCTTTTGATAATAGCTTTCACTAGTGCTTATCAAAATTTCAACACTGACCTTGTTTGTTGTTTACTCACATTAGCATTTTAATAATATTTTTCATCTTAAAGCATTTTATTTGCTTTCTTTAGAGTAAGAATTTTTAGTACAATGATTAATTGCTTATTCTTTTTTATTAATTTTATTAATCTGTATTTGAGACATATTACATAGTTTGAATTCAGTATGGTAAAATTTAGGGTTGACCAGGTTTTTCTGAAGACCAGGTTTTTCTGAACGGATTCTTTGTTGAGAATAGAGAATAAAATAACAGATGGAACAGTATGGAAGTAAAACACAAGTGTAAGATATTTAAGTACTCTGCCTAATGCTGCTACAAAAATGACAGAGCACAAGATTAATTCATAAATCAAAAAACAGTTGCAATGAGGAAGAAATAAAATGGAAAATTTAATTGCAGAAAATAGTAAAAACTATATATATATATATATATATATATATATATATATATATATATATATATATATATATATATATATATATATATATATATATATATATATATGTATATGTATATGTATATATATTTTGTTAGTTGGTATGTATTTATCAATTTTCATTATTTCTTACGGTAAATTGAAAATACAACTCAAAATGTTTTTTAAAGTGCAAACCAGGCAGGTGAATAATGGCAAGATAAAAGATAAATTGACCTATTTCTCTTGAGCACTTTTTTAAAACTTTCTTGTCATAGAATGATGTACAGTATTTGATTTTAAAACAATCCATAGCTTTCCAAAACACATGAATGTGAATGTTAACCCAGTTGTAACTTAGGTAGTTAACAAAATATCTAGGTAGTTAACAAAATATCTGCTGTGTTAAAAAAAGTTGGGAGTTGATTTGATTTAACAAGAGACCTTGAAATGGAGAAATTTAATTGCAAAAGTTACTCACACTTACCAAGTTCAAAAGACTAAATTAAGCAGGAAAAAAGTGAAAGTACCTTTCTGTAGTCGATACCATTTTCTACATTACAAGTTTCGTTCTGAACATTTGTTATTTTTTGGAATTACTTTTGCAATTGTTACAGGGTGTGAACATATTTTAGGGAAAAGTTATGATAGGAATGAACTCAGAGAAAAAGTGACAGACAGTCAAGTTTTAGAATAAAAGATGTAAGAAAGAATAGAAGCAAAGTACTGCAGTATTTTGTTGGAGAGAGTATTGAGAGTTTTCTAATGCTTAGGACGGGAAAACTAGAATAGCAAATCTGATAATGATTGTAAAAGTTAAATTGGAAGTTTCTGTATTATTTGCAAATATATACTTTTCCTTTTTGTTTAATTGCTTTAGTTCCATCTTGTTTATATTCCAACCGAACTGCCTTATTGTAAAAAGAATTTTTTGTTCATTCAGTGATGACTGATTTTCATTTCATTAACTCTTTACAGAGGTGGAGCACATGTTGCTTGACAGCATGCAATATATTTATTATTATTATTATTATTATTATTATTATTATTATTATTATTAAAATTATTATTATTATTATTATTAGAAGCATGAGCAGCAGTAACTTTTTGTGCAAAATTAAATACGGAATCAATAATATACCTTTTAAAAGAGAAAAACCAAACTATGAAATGAAGTTTCAATTGTTTTGCTGCATGATTAAAGATCAGTCTGTGAATTTGATTACAGGTGGAATAAAACCTAAAAAAAAAAAAAATGGTCTGGTATTGAACGTCACAAAAGAAAAGACAAAACTTTAAGTAAACTGTATATTTAGTACTACACTGTGTGTGGTAAAGTCTAGAAAGTTCTGAATTAAAGGATGACCAGAACTATGAAAAATTTTATAAAGGATGTACAGTTGAATGATAGGTCTGGGTTAAGAAGTTTAGTGAAAATATAGTTTTTAACAAATTTAAGAAAATACGTTGCAGGAAGGTATTTTCCAAATTATAAAAGTGTTTGCAGATTCTTGTGGTTAATTCATAAGGGTATATATTTCTAACTGGAATTGTGTGCATACTGTATTTTACTAAATCTTGCTTGGAACATGCAGCTGGAATGAGGTAAAGTAAAGCTTGCTTCTCCATGCTGATTTGACATACTGAAACAAAGTTTAGGTATGGGTATAGTATACACTTTTATTCATTATTTCGGTAGTTTGTCAACTTTTCATTTGTAGAAGTTACCAGAATCCCTCAAAGTAGTACACTTAGATTGGTTGATGAAGTTGTAATGAATGTTCATTGGAGTTCCTCACATACTACTCTGAAAGGTTTAGATGATACCCTGAATATGCAAGGGAATGTCGTTTAAAAGGCATTAGGCATTCAATCCTAACCTCAAACTGTATGTCATATGTTTTTACATGTGGCACTATGAAGATTAAGATCAAATTGCTTCAAAAATACTGTAGCACATGTTCTCAAGTTGACATATTAGCTATAACTTATATTTTTGTATTTAGTAAGACAACCTTATTGTAGAAAGTCAATCTTTTTCTAACTTGTCATTTTAAGATACTAAACTTTCAAATGATACACATAAGAGTTTAACTACAGTAGATATTTTACAAAATATATTGTGATAGAACTGATGAAGCCATTGATTTTTGCAAAGATAAGTTCTTACAGTATTCATTTTCTCTTGCTGTTTAACAATTTTTGCACGACCAGTATTGTCCCCCTTCCATTTCATTCTGTTAAATAGTATTTTTAATGAGTATCTAAATATCAGGAGTTTTCTAAAGTTCTCATGTTGACTTTATATGTTGATTGTTCTGTAATGAAACAGGTTATATTGATATTTCTGTAAGAAGACGGATGAATCTTCACAGTGTAATAGGGACATACCTTTTGACCCAATGAAATTATGCTACGAAAATCAAAATTTTTGCCTTTTTAATGGTTTTCCACTTATAAATGTCTAGAATTGTGAAAGATGGTGGCAGCAAAGTTACCAGCTAAAATAACATTATTTCTGTAACATTTGAAAGCATTAATATTAATAAATATTAAGTACACAATGCTAATCAAATTCAGTTTTGGACCCAGAAAGATCACAAAATATGTCCTGCTCTTTTTTACTGTTCTGATGTCAAACCTTTGTCTTTTGATTTCCACTGATGTCCAGTCATCTTCTCTTGCATTTGCTGTATGTTATCAGTATTTAAATAAAATTTGATATAAACCAATTTTAATTTTGGAAGCTATGCTGTTAATTTTAAATGTGTAATTGTCTTGCTCCACCTAGTTTGTGGCTATTCTAAATATCTTTGTGACTGACATTCTCCTAGTAATACTTTGTTACTTTCCAGTGTTTGCTGCTTATAAGAACTACTGGACATGTGATATTGCCATGACTTTCTATTGAATGCATGATAGCTTTTAAGTCTTTCAACAAACATTTGTACCATTATTTCAACTTTAGAATATTTCATTTGGAGCTAAAACTTACAGAAGCAGTGAATATTTTTAAATGATGATGCATAATTATTTGCAGCTTTGACATGTACAGAGAATTTACTCTGTGGATGAGATAGCTTTTTATTTCACCAAAACATTTTAAGCAACTTTTAGACAAAGGTTGTTTACATTCTCTTAAGCAGCTTCAGACAGGAGGTTTTCAACAAGTCCAATTTTATAAAGTATTCTTAGTAAAATATGTACTTTGGCAGATATCAGTCAGCTTCTTTTAATAAGCTTTTAGACCTAGGCAACCTTCTCAGGGCCAAAACAGCCAACTAAACTTTATCACAGGTCCAAAAGACAATTGATTCAACCTTCAGCCCAAGAGGCAGGCAATTTGACTCAGGTAATGCACATTCTGGAACTTTTTTAATGTTTTTGCTACAGCCTTTTTCACCTTCTGCGGCATCACATAGCCATTATATAGTTTTAATTTTCTTCCTATATAAGATTTTCTGTTTTCCAGTATGGTTGAGCGAGTAGTAGTAAATAGGTCTTCAGAGTTGTGATTCATTTCATTATAACCCAAGTAATCATATATATGTGCCTACTTTCATTTCCATGAATGTTGATAAGATAAAGTTTTATGTTTGTCAGATAGAAGAAGAGGAGGTTAGTCCCGCTTTCCAGCATTATTATGAATTTGTTTTCCAATTTTTGTCTTTTTAAAATTTACTTTTTTTTTATAGCGCAGCTGTTATTCATCCTTAAAGGAGTTACACTCTCAAATCCCTCCAGGGCTCCATAAGACAGGCCAACCATTCTCAAAGAATTCTCTTATAGTTGGTCTCAGCCAGAATAGTGTATGTTGGCACAGTGATAGAATATAAAGGACTCAGGACATGAGGACTATATCTCCTGTCCACACAGCGACTGCCTCAGTTTTTTATTCATCCTACTTGCACAGATGTGACAAAAGTGTATATGACAGCTGTCTTCCCCAGTACACTCTGGTCTGTCACAGAGTTCATGCATCCCCAGTGTTTGCTCCGGAAATACTGTTTGACAGTGCATTTGTTAATCATCATAACACCACCCAAGCTAAGTACACAGCTTTAAGGCCTAGTGAAAAGTTTTAGTTCCTTAAATTTTTTTTTTTTTTTAAATTGGGAGTCTGCAAGTTTCCACCAAGGCGAGAAGTTGGGAGTGGATCGTTAGGCTACGATGTAATAGCTGTGCTGTTTTTTCATGTCTAACAAAGCAATAATTAGTATCAATGCAATAATATTAGACAATTTTATTATTGAAACTCATTAGTCAATAAATTTTTCATCATTGATAGATAATTTGAGGTTACCAAATAGTTAAGTCAGATTAGCTTAACTTCCTGTTTATAAAACAGTCGTGATAATAATTTCCAGTTGTGCTTGACTTAACAAGCCTTGGTGTTTACTAAAAGGGATACACAGCACAGTACAGTACTGTATATCCCTTTTAGTATTTTATAATTATACTAAATGGATTTTGTTATGTAGAAAGTTTCTAAGTTATTCATAATATTGGGGTTCATTTCATGCTGATCTACTTCCAACTGGTATTATTTCACTGATAGTGACGTCACAGGTGTTGAGAAAAATTGTCGTGACTAGCATAAAATTCAGCCATGGGTCTACTGACATTTTCCTAAGGGAATACAAAAGTACTTTTTCTTAATGGGGCCTTTTGCCAATAAAATCTTAGAGATACTGATTTTATATAAATTGGAAAAGATAATTCCAGTAATTAGTGATTTTAATTATGTACCAACTAACATAAGCTATGACCTTTACCTGGTGCTTGGGAATAGACTTGGTAATCAAAAGTTATGAAACGTATAGAAAAAAATACATTGGACGTACTGTATACAGTATCCATTTAGTTTTGTCGTAATTGATTTTAGAAGCATTTGTGAGTAAATCTTTCAGAGCAATGTTATTATAGTAATTGTGAATTAATATTTTAATACATTACTATTTTATGGATAATAACCATTGATCATGTTACCTTATATCATACTGTGGACACATACTTGCGGCCATATCAGAATGGGTAATAAGAGACAGCCTGCTCACCCCCAAGAGTTCCAACTAGTAACAATAATGTGACCAGGTTGAATTATAAAATCTCAAATCAGAATGTGGTATGGGCACCAACACAGGCCGTCCCCGCTTACTGGCGGCATCGGTTAACGGCAAGCCGGTCTTATGGTGCTTGTCTAGCGACATCGTTAATTGGATTTTCGGCGCCGATCTCCGGTTAGCGCCGCTGATCTCTGCTTAACAGCCACGATCTCCGCTTAATGGTGGCGCCGATCTGCAGTTAGCAGCACCAATATCCGGTTAACAGTGTCGTTAAGCAGGTTATTAGTGCTATTGTCGCTGAATTTCAGTTAGCAGCAATTTTCGGTTAGCAGCACTCAGCCGGGAACGGAACTCCTGCCGTTAACCAGAGGCTGCCTGTATCTTCCCCTGAGAATGATACTAATAACCCTTGGTGAGACACCAGATATAAAATACTTCATTAATGAAAGGAAAACTATAATGGAGATTGAACACGTAGAATTTCGGGACAGAGCGGCCTTTCCTACAACTGAATGGCACGTGGTACCTCTTTCAGGAGGAATTAGAAACTGTTGGAGGAGACAGTTATCCCGCCTATTAGTATAGCAATGAAAGCCATAGAAGCAACTTTTCTCCAATTCAGTGGAAAATATAGCACAACAACAGATTTAAAGGTCTAACAACCTCTCTGGGAGGCACCATCCTTCTGTCCCTATACATTTGAAACAAGAAGCCAAGACTTTCAGAATTTTGTGGTGACAGGGAAACTAGATTTTAAGGTAGAAATAAAGCATTTTTTCTTTGCCATCCCAGTATCTGATAGTTCTACAAAGGAAAAACTTGCCCTTCCTTATGAGAGGGAAAAAGCTCACATTGGAAATGGCTACCCAGCAACTTGGGATCCCTACAAGAAAAATCTCGGGAGAGCCATGGCTGAATTTTATACTAGGCTCCTTCTCCTCAGTATCATAACTTCTACTACTGTACTAGCTGGAAGTAGCTATTAAAGATCTTCCAGAGTCGTCCAGAACAGTGTTTGCCACAGTAACCAAAACATTTATGTGAACCCTATGGGGAGCACTCTGACTTTTTGGGGGGTTGCATTGAGGCTTGAAAGGAAGCATTGGTGGGTTCCAATGTAACCTCCCTACTACAGTCTTCCCCCTTCTGTCAGGACCTATTTGATGAGTCTGTTGTCACACAACTCAGTAAACAAGCCTGATAACAGAATTGTACATGTTTGGTGCCCACACTTTTATTTTTGTAGACATGATTAATTATAAGAAAATCCTGGTGTCTCAAAAAATTATTTTGTACTTTTTAGTGCATTTTAATAAAAGCATGTTTTGAACAATTTTTTTTTATGTTTTTGTATGTATGTTGCTTTGCTCCAGCTTATTTTTCAGTGTGTTGTACATAGTTCACACTTGTGTATGTAATGTACAGTAATATTGTTCATTGTAAAGAAAGTTCCCTATTTTATATGATCTTAAATAGTTAACAGTAAATGGCTAACAAGTGTTTCAGGCATGAGTTCCTTTTTACTTGAATTACACATTTCTTCTTTTGTGTATTTACTTTGATTTTACCTCTATTGCCTGTTTTTGTGCAACAGCAGGGAGTTGCCATTTATGTACTGCACAGTGTTTTTGTTTCTTAGCTGTTTTGTTAATTTCTGCGTATTTATTTTTACTTTTTACAGTGGTTTTTTTACATGTTAGATTATTGTCATTAACAGTCAAGTTTGATTTCTCTAGATAGGGTGTCCTAAGTATCTTTACAGCAATCGCACTTGTGTGTGTTTTTTCTTAGTTATTGTATTGGGTACCTCTATTACTGTCCATTATCATACCTACTTTTAGTTCTTGGTTTTCGTTTTAAGCAATGAAATTTATTCCGTCCATTACTGATAACTTTGTGTCACCTTGATGAGTGTGAAAAATATTTTGTGTCATGCACTAGAGGCCTGCACTGGTCTTTCCTAGTAATGTGATGTGTTTTACATCTTTTTTGATTACTTACGGGACCTTTGCTATACAATGAGTTTGCATTTGGTATGCCCCAGTGCACTTGTCAAGACTACCCAAATAAGCCTGTCATGTATTTTTGTCTCCTTTAACAAGGACTTTTGTCACCATACAGTGGCAGCCATGGTTGCATATTGACTGCTCCTTTTCAGTTTGCTATGTTTCTCGGAGTTGAACCCCATACCCTAGACTACTTTGATCTGGTAAGTGCTCTGCATCCAATAGAGAAGAACATTCAAATCAACTCAGTCGAGGGATTCCAATACTGAAGGGTCATTTGTCTCCACTCTAGAATCTTAGGTCTCCAAGTTGTAGACTGGGTTGCAGACTCCTTAACTTCGCGAATCACTTATGGTACTCTGAAGACAATGAGTTGTCAGATATTTTTTACTGTGTCTCGTGTTGACAGTAAGTATTCATCATTCTAAAAGACTTACAAGAGCCTTTGCTAGTAGAAATTTGATTACTGACCTGACCCCTTTCAATCCCTAAGTACTCTTTTGAACTTTACAGGCATATGCAAAAAACTCGGATATTCAGTGTCTTTCTTCCACATAAATAGCAATTCAGGCTTGTCTGTGATTAATGCTCTTCTCCTAGACACACATTTTTTATGTAAAAACCATTAGCATGTGAGTGTTCTCCTAGGTACGATTTTTTTTTTACTAAAGGTGAGGTTATTTAATATACATTTGAGGGTCTAGAGGATGTATGCATAGCAAAACTACCTCTTCCTTCCATCTGATAAACAAGACTGGTGTTCCTGGGAACATTTATGGTTGCAAATGTAAGCATATATATTTGATTAATATGTTTGTATGAAAAAACTTTGTGTTATAAAACCATGCTTTTTTGCAGTTTTATTAGCCTTTGTTCACTTAAAATCTGTTCACTTTTTCTTAGGCTTTCTGTTTCTTATTTTAAACAGTTATTGAATGACCCATCTTTGACTTTGTTTAGATTTAATGCTTCATTTTTCCAGTCTTGGCTCCTACATTTTTCGACACTGTAATAACCTCAGAGAGCCAGCCATGTTCACTTTCTTGAGCAGTCTTTGCCTGAACATAGCAAAACATCTCAAAAGGGAAGAGTATTAACTGTCAGTTATCCTACTCAGGAAGTGGGAACATGTATCCAGACCATTGTCAGATTATCAATACTTAAGGAAATTTGTCTCTAGGTGACCCCTTGTCCTGCCAGATATTATACCTGCCCATGCATCTGCAAGTATACCCTACATTGAGAGAACCAGTGGTAATTACTAGTCAACACTACTTTTTTCTAAATTCCTAGGTGATAGGTGGCAGAGTAAGATGATCTTGCCAATGATTTCCAAGTTTCTTTATAACCTAGTTTCCAGGATTCAAATTACCCAGAGACACCATCATGGCCAGTGCAAAACAGGTTCTTAATCTACGTGGAAGGAGCAAGCCTTGGTTTCACCTGAGGCAAGTTTGAGAGAAAGAAGTTGGACTTTTTTTTTGTACTCCTTCAGTCACTCAGGCATTTTACATTGGAATTCTTTATAAGGTATCATATAAGATTACTTCCATTAGGCAAGATTATCTTCCAGTAGGCAATGGAAATGTTTGCAAGATCTTTGCAACTTCTTTAAGGGATTTCTTGCAGTAGATTTTGAAGCACACATCCTCGAAAAATATTTTTTTTAACTCGCTGTACTCACTTAACAGAGTAGGGCTTTTTCCAACAACTCTTAAAAGATAATTTTCCAGAACTTCAACTCTAATCAAGGGATTTACTGCTATGTCCTTAATTGTATTTCTTTTTCTTATTAATTTTCATATATTCCCTTCAATCCCTTCTGTCACTTCCATTTGTGTGTCCATTGCCAACTTAACATATCTGTAATTTTCAACTCTCAAGTAGGACAAATCTTTTACGCATATGTAATGAGAGTCAAACTTACATACTGTGTAATAATGGTCTGTTAAACTTTCATACTCTTTAATAATTGTATTGACAGTGACAAATGATTACTTTGGACCTGGAAAAGATTTTCTCTCTCGTCTAGCAATGTTAATGGTTCACTTTTGTTAGGTTCCTCTATAATAAGGTCCTGCCTCTGGATATGTAGGCACTGCAGAGTGGTTCCTCTTGTCTCAGACCAGGTGAAGTAGACAGACTTTCTCATGCTTAGAATCCCAGTTTCATAACCAAATGGGAAAGCACTGGCGAGCTCTGAATATTGTTTAGTGAAGCCTTCAAGTTTATCACTTTATGCCCAGGAGAGGATTTGTTAGATTTAGTAGCAGCATCATAGGAAAACACCCTTAGTCTGCTCTTCCATCATTTTATGATAGCAGGCAATGCAGGAAGATTATCCTTAGAAAAACACCTTATCTCATTAGGGAGGGATAACCACAGATGGTTTTTCTTGCATAACGCCCGGGTAAATTGTTGTCAAGGGTACATTCTTAGGCAGGTTAGGAGACCACCTTGATTGCATCAGAGGTTGGTTCACCTTCAGCAAACTACTTTGTACACTATTTCTTGATGTTTAGACTCCCCACCACAGAGTCATGCAGTGTTAAGAGAGATAATTTTTCCTTCCTTTCTCACTTTCGTATCTGGTCTTGTCTCTTAGCATTTGTCATTTCTAACTTTTCTTTAGAGTAAATTCAGGCAAGTTTTTTATTCAGCTGCCAAGTTTCTTCAAGGAAGCTGACTGGGTCTTTGAGTCTCTGTGCTTTGTCATCTCCAACCTATTATTCAATTAATCATACTTTGTGCCAAAAATGTTATAGTTGAGTCCTAAGTATTTTCTTCGTTTTGTCTGTTACATCAGTCACTTTCACAAGGACACCCCTCTTCCAACAACTGTAATAAAAAAAATAGGGATTTGTAAGACTTAATTTTAATAGATTCTTTACTTGGACTGTTGACTAAGGATTCATTAGTGGCAGCCAACTTTTTGATTTCCAGTAATATTGTTTTTATTTTTTCTATATTTTTATGGAATCCAGTAAAGATATGGTTTCAAGAGTGAGTTCCCAATTGATGGTTTGCAAAGGAAGAATCAGTTCTGAGTTTCCTTTGGACTAATGACTGAAATAATAATTGACCTAAGGTTTTGCTTGCTATTTTGAACCTCATAAGGGGTATCTGGGTTCAAGTGCTTATCTTATATGAACTGACACAGTGTGCCAAAAATAAATTTGTTTCACCACAAACCCATTACTAATAATCTACAAATTAATTAAAAATTTGAAATTTTTGTTATCTAAAAAACACCAGACATATTAAATTTTTGTTTAACAAACAAAAGTGGTACCTGTGCATGTAGCAAGTGATCATGATCCTTAAGTCCTCTGTAGTTGACTGTTACTTGTGTGTGCAGTGTAATGAACTGCTAAGCAGCTCACCAAGATCATCAGACTTCTTAGCATTTTCATTATTTTTATTTTGTTTGATTTCAGTTCCTTCCATGTTTTGTCCTAGCAGAAGTGATTATCACCACTGTGACGTTTTTCCATCTTTGCTAATGGGAGGGTTTTCACCAAAAGGTTTTAAGGATGTCTTTTGTAATTTTTCCATTTCCTATGAAGTTAGTGTGCTGTTCTTTGCCATGTTAGCAGTAATCTCTGGATTTTTCAGTGTGTTGTATTTTTGTGTTTTTGCAATTTGTTTTGTATAAGGAGTGCTGTTATTTGTGTATTCATTCAGGTTAACATTTTTCCAGTTATGTTCTATCTTCAAATTGGCCTTACTTTTGACATATGGATGTTTAAAAGCTTTTTATGTGATTTGGAAAGATAACAGTTAAGGAAATTTTTTTTATCGGAACCCTTGGCATTTTCAACATTCCCAATTGTTATGTTTTTATATACAGTAACTGCACTTTATTACATGAAATGCAAATTTTAGCTCAAAAACAATAACCTCTTAGGCCTAAGTGTAGTTCAAGGATAGTTTAAGTGTTATTTTAGTTTCAAGAAATTTTGTTGCTCGTTTTACTCCCTAATTTACTTTGGCTTTACTCAGGAATTAATAATTTGTTATCTGGTTATTATCACTGGTAGTTATTTTGAAATTGATTTTTTTGTATGTTGGGGCTTTGTAGTTTGAGTGCTGGAACTTTGGGCTTTCCACATTTTTTGGCATTTAATTATTGTGTATTTTGTTACCTTTATTTGTATCTTGCTTTTATTTTGAGTATTTTTTTGACTTATGCTTTGTTGGTCCATAAAAGTGATACTCAGGTTTTTTGAAAATTTTAAGAAGAGTGTGGTTTTTTTTTATTTCCGTACATACTTTTGAATATAAACTTATTTGTGTTTGTTAATTGTGCTGCATCAAAGGTGTACTGATTGGCCTGACAAACTTTGCCATATCTGCATGTCTTTTCCTGACTGGGATGTGCATCTGCTGTGCAGTTTGTCCTGTGATGGAGTCTGTTCCCTCAAACTAACCTGTGATGTTTGTGGATTGTGGATTGGTTGACTGTAGAGTGGCATTACTATCTCAGCAGGAAAGGTTACCATTGATGAACCACGAGTGCTTCAGAGTTTCCTGTAAGCATAGCAGTGTTCTCATGATCTTTTGCAGCTCCTCTTTCACCAGTGATCAACATTGCTGTGGTTAGGAAACATCTCCTGTTTGGTGAGGCTGAAGCTGTGCTTTTGTACTCTCACTTGTCCCTTCATTGTACTTTGTCTACTTCCAGTGCTACCTGAGCATGTTCAACATCTGTTCCCACAGGAGAGGCTGTCTTATCAGATGTTGAGGAGTCCAGGATCCAGCTAAAGAAGTCTTGTTTGCAGCACTTCAGGAGATGTAGGATAGCCTTCCATTGCCTTTTGTGCCACTCCAGTTACACCCTTTCATCCTTCTCACCCAGGACAAGAGGAACCTTTGGCTTCCTCAAGATCTAAGCATTTGCTTTCACCAGGTGTCTGTTACTGGGGAGGAGTGAGGCAGAGTTGCCAAGATTTTCTTTGTAACTCAGGGAGGACCCTCTTGTTTCCAAGTGCATGAAACACCACTCATGCTGCACCATCGACTCAGATAGCAGTCATCCTGGAGCTGGAAGCAGCCTTCCTAGCACTTCAGGAATTTCAAGAAAGTGTAACGGCACTCCATGGCTCTAATGTCCGACAAGACTACAGTGGTAGCTTATGTCAACGAACGGGAGCTAGTGTCTCATCATCTTCACGACTTGACAGTACAATACAATTGCGCCCGTGGGCGGTCTCTCACTCGATGGATCTCTCAGCCAGATATACCCCAGGGCAAGATTAATGTGGTGGCAGATAAGGCGAGTCATCTGGGTCAGGTTCTGGGAACAGAGTGGTCACTTCATGGTTTCGCCAAACCACTTTCACATCCTTCTATCTGCGGAACATTTCCCACAGGTCCTTGGACACTTTCCCTGGGTCCGGTGGTGGCTGCTCAACAAGTTGTGTAGCTCATCCAGTGCCCCTAGCTGTACAGTTTTTATCTCTCCTAAGATGTTGGTTTTGAATGTGAGAGTGAATGGGATGACTGGTCTTCTTCCTTTCTCTTTCTTTTTCTCCTCTACCAGCGGGCAGTGGAGAGAATTAATCCATCATGCACTGGAACTGGTCAGATACAGGTGAGAGAGCTCCATTCCATTGGTTTTTTTTTTATTGTTCGTACACAATACAAACTATATATGGGAGCAAGTCCCTTTCTCACTCTTACAAGGGGAGAGAGGAAATGGCAACAATCAAGGTTGGTAGCTAATGTAAGTTTTGTTGTCTCTGACAATTACAGGTTCCTTACATTCCTACAAGACACAGTGTAACAGGAGTTCACATTGTCTCTTACCCCAGATGTCTGGCTGCTGAGGTAACTTTTTACTTAACAGATCAGAGGCATATGACTCCTTCCTATGTCCTACTTTGGCCAGGAAGTAAGCCCAGGTGGACTGAACCTCCAGTCTGTTCTGAGGCTTTCTCTATCTGCCCTCCAAGAGTAAGTCTCCCATAGTTATGACCAAATAAAAGGTTTGTTCTGTATATGAACAAATGACAAATTTTAAATCAATTTGTATTTTTCATAACTAACAAACCTGCGGTCTTAACGTATGTGGCCCACCTCAAGGCACCCTTCATTTAGTTACCTGAACTAATGGAAACTGATGCGTTGTAGCCGGGACGGGTTGAGGTAGGTCGGCCATGCCCTCCTCTTGGAAGACCCTAGTACTTAAAAAATGTAAAACATTGAAAAAAATAGTAGCAGCAATAATTATTGTTTTGAAAGTCAATAATTTATGAATTTCAGATTAGTTTGGATATAAATGGTTACTTTTGAAGTAGATAACAAGATATGCTATAGTACCTATTGCCTCACAAGTTTTCGTATACACATACAGAAATGTTATGGATGCTTAGGCAGAACAGATTAAAGTAAGTGTTCACAAACTTGAATGAATTAATAGGTGTTACCTGGCATCATAATAGTCAGTATCGTTGATGGCAATGAGTATACTCCCAAGATCAGAGCTCTCTCCACTTTTTTTTGAAATCTAAGATCATATCAACATTATTTATTGGCAGGCACTTGGAAGTGTTAGTATACTCTTTGAACTTATATTTCAGGAACATTATTCATAGATGATTAAAACTCATACTCCTAGGACAAGTAGTAGCTGGGGGACAGCTACTACTGGTCGTAGGTGGTTGCTGCTTCAGCCAAGATTAAAGAATCACTATTTTTCAAACACTTCATCCCAACTTTACATTATGTCTCATTGTGGTATTCTGTAAGGTGTGAATATTTGGATTATTTACTGTTACTCCTTACAATTTGGGTACTGCTTCTTTTCTACCAAATTTCACCAGCATTGCATATTTACATTCCTCTTTGCTGTGATATTATTTTCCATGGGCATGATTGCTTTTCTCAGTTTCTAAAGCTCTTCACAAGAGATCCTGCAAGTCACAGTCAAATGATTCTTGGCTCAGCTGCTTGACCTATACAACCTGAAGTTTGGTTTGTGCTGTATTATTAGTAATGGGTTTGTTATGAAACAAATGTAATATTTAAAAAAAAATTAAATACAAACCTATAAACAATCAAAGCTCTCAGCTTCTAACGCAGCCCCCCGCTCTCAGTTAATTGTCCAGACCACAAAAAGAGAAATTTAACTAAAAGGCTTTGAGATCTACTAGGACATATATAGTTACCTTTTAATTTATGTTTTTCCTTTGTTGGCTAAACAAGAGATAAGTGTGTTTGGGATTTTTGGACCACAGAACTGGGCTATATTACAAGTAATGGCTTTGTATTGAAAAAATTACATTCTTAGGTTATGGTCCCACTGTTTTCGTACTTCCAAATACATTGATGTGAAAGACTTTTTATTGCTACTGTGTGTCTTAAGACAGAAGCAGTTGAATGGTACTGTAAATTATGTAATGTATAACTGGCAATGTTAGTACTGTAGTATGTATTTAATAAATAATCCTGAGATTTATCTCATATTGCAGGTAGAGATGTGCTTTTGTACACCACTGGAAAATTATTCACTTCAGTATTTATTAAAAGAAGACCTTATTATTAGTTTCTGTTAAATAGAGTTTATGCCTTTGGTAAACAGTTAGTGCAAAGACCAATGCATAATATAAAAGGATTATATTTTTTTCAGAATCCACTCAGGATCTGCCCTAGGAAAGGAGCTCAGCCGTCTGCTGCGGCTCCCTGCAGACAACTACAACAATCTTCTCACAGTCTTGCAGCTGCAGTACTACACTCCCCTTTTAGGTCTTTTAGATTATAGTGGAAGAAAAATACTCAGTACTTACCTTGTCACTAACGCAGTAGAAAATGAGACAGAGATCCCTACACAAGAGCAGGTATGAAAGTGTATTTTGAAAAAGGGTTTAATTGCACTGTTTAAGGGTAAATACTCTGGTAAGTCTCTCAGGCTTGGTGGTTGTCTAGTAAAATTTTGTACTTCAGAGGGTTTGAAATTCCAGAAGCAAGTTTGTGTGACATAAACCAATTGTTTTTATACAAACTCATCAGTCATATAGAAACCTTCATTCATGGTTGAAATGGTCTAAACACTTGCCTTCTGAAGTCTTGAAAACAATAAGCTGAATAGCTAAGTGATGTCATTCATGTGCATTTGTGAACATTGGATGATTGTAACTGCCAAGATTAGATTTTTAACAGCAAGAAGATAGGGATGGGAGTTGAGAAATTCAATATAGGGTTGATGGGTTTGTCATGAATACTTAATTTGATCATATCAATCATCAGTCATATTGAACTCAGATTACTAACAGGTGAGAAATGGAAGTGGCCCAGAATATGCAAAAGACTGATGATTCCAGTGGATCATTGTATCCAAAGAATTTTCTTGGGTACTGGAGTAGTTGAACAACCAGAAAATAGGCAGATAGTTTGTACATTTTCATATCTCAGCACAGGCACAGATATGAAGTAACTATTCGGTTGAGATGTATGTGCTTGTAACCCCAGAAGACTATGGCTCATGAGGAAAAATTATGAATTAACAAGGGCAGTAAGTAGGAAGAAGGAGAATAAAGTAAAATATCTTTCGCCACTAGTAAAAATTTATCTGCTCGATTAGCAGTCCTAGTCTGTTCAACCCCATGATGTATTGAAGGTAAAAAGAGGCATAAGTCAACTGATAGCTCCATATAATCGCATTTATGATTGCCAAAATCTTTTTCTTTTGGAAAGCCTTTGATATGACCATGATCTCAAGCACAGTCACTTTCACATGATCAGCCTCTTCTTCCGAGACATCGAAATATGCGTGCAGGGTAATCAGACTCACCCAGTTTGAAAAAGAATCTAAAAAATGTTTCATTTTACTTATGCATAGATAAGAAGAGCCTAAAATAATCACATCTCAAGTGCCTGGTCCTCTAAAGTTAGTGTTAAATGGCTCTCACTGGGTCTTATGCTTTGTTGGAGTACACGACTGGAATGGCAGGTGGGGTTGCATATGGTCGTGAGTTCTTGGTTGAAAAATCGGGAACAAATGATAAGCCTGGTGATGACCAACCACTGGTATTCATTATGGTGCCAGATAGAACATTCATCTCACTTCACACCTTGAGAATGCAAAAGCTAACAGGAAAGCAGCCTTCACACTAAGATGCAGTATAAAAGCCTTTCACATTAGACTTTAAGGAGCCCTGATGAAGTGTCATCCTAGAATAACCAGAGGCATTTGAGTTTCATTAGGACTTGGCTGTTAAATAAAAAAAAAGAAAATGTGTGAACACGCTTTTATTAAAATGCACCAAAAAGTAAAAAATAATTTTTTGAGACACCAGGATTTTCTTACAATTAATCTTGTCTAAAAAAATAAAAGTGTTGATGCCAAACATGGAAGAAAATGCTACAAGAAATAAGTCTTTTTTTCATGGAGCATTTCCTTTCATGTTTGGCAACCATGCTTTTATTTTTGTAGGCATGATTAATTGTAAGAAAATCCTGGTGTCTCAAAAATTAATTTTTTCCTTTTTTGTGTGTTTTAATAAAAGCGTGTTTTAAAATTTTTTCTTTTTTTATTTTATTTTATACATTTTGGTTTTCACAGAAATTGTAAATGATTTATGATTATAGCTAACGAAACTGAACATGATATCCTGTTGAGCCAAAGAAAGTTTGAAAAATCCAGAGAGTTACAGTATTAACTTATTCTATAAAGTCAAAGAAGGTATGAAAAATCCGAAAAATTTCATACGAATCCTGAGATACTGGGAAAGGTCAGTGTAAGGTCACTAGAGGTCACTACTGACCTAATATCATGTAAGGTTGTATTGTCACCAAGATTGAGTACCCATGTAAAATTTCAAGTTCATCAGACGAAGGGAACAGGTTGAAAGTTGAGTTACAAGTTATGACCAAAACAGATAGACAGACAGACACAGAAGTCAAGTTAAATAAAAGCATGTAAAAAAACATAATTATGAGATACCAGTTATGAACAGAAGAACAAGATGTATAATTGATATCTGGCAGAAATGAAACAATAATATTTAAAGCCAGAAAACTAAGCAAAATAAAAATGAAAAGAAACACTAGTATTTCATATATAATACACAAGATGTACCAGAAAAACTAAACTATGCTGTTAATTACCAAACCTAATGTAAAGAATCAGAATTACTGATTATGCACATTGCAGAGCAAGAAAACACCAAAATTTGGTAATAAGGTAAGAAGCTGAAAAACAACAAACTGTAAGAAAAACTTTATGATCACTCACTTGAAACGAAAAAGGGAATAAAATTAGTAAAATGAAAAGAAAATAAAGAACTAAATATAAAATGAACATGTTGAAATAAGAGTGTAGTATTACTGATATTAACTTGAAATAAGAATGTAGTATTACTGATATTAACTTGAAATAAGAATGTAGTATTAATGATATTAACTTGAAATAAGAATGTAGTATTACTGATATTAACATTGAATGTAAATTTTCCTTAGGTTGATGCTGTGCTCTCAATGATAGCATCATTAATTTGTGACCAGTCAGATCAACCCCTAGTTGAACCAGATCCTGAGGACTTGGCTGAAGAGCAAGGCCTACTTGCAAGGTAAGGGACAATATGAATTTGTTTCTGGCATCATAATTTGGGTAAATTAATGACATATTTCTGCAGGGTTTTGAAATAAATTGACTTTGTCTTATTTTCTCATTAACTATGCAAATGAATTATATACTATTTGGTTAATTGAACCTTGTAATTCACTGTTCAGATGACATTTTGGTACAGTAATTAAATTTTTGAAGAACAAATCTGTGGAATTAATTGATAATTTGTATGAGGTATGTATGTCAATGGTATCCTAGTCTGGGTGGTAGATGATCATTTTCCAAGCTAAGAAGACTATGTATTTAAATTTTACAGATTCTTGCATCTGTTCAAATCAGCAAATAGTGATCAACAGTATCTGATTCTGACCACTGCAAGAAAACACCTAGGGGCTGGAGGTAACAAAAGGGTGGTATACACTTTGCCACCCCTTGTGTTCCAAGCATATCAGCTAGCTTTCAAGTATTATAGAGAAAGAGAAGAGGTAAGAAATATAAAGCATATTACTTTGTTTACTGGCTTCCTGAATTATTTTACGTAAGAAATCTGGGAAGTACTTCAGAGTGAAAGGGTTATGGATTTCCAGTAATTTTGTTGATTGTGCATATTGAAGATAACGTAGCTGGAAAAGCACTAGATTAATTGCCTTCCAATTGTCAATAATATATTCCAATAACTGAACTTTACAGCACCCAGATTAAATAAAAATTATTGTCTGCCAAGTCGCAACCGTTGTGTGCAGCACAGTGGTACTCATGGCCACATTATTCAGATTTAGTCACTCTTTGAAACAATTTAATGTGATCCAGTGTGGCAACACAATGTTTTCATACCACTGTCACTTCTGGTACTGAGCATTTGCATTGCCACTACAGTACACAGTTTATTGTAAAGTCTGCCATACCAAGGAACTTCAACAATTATGGAAACATTACTGTAGTCTATATCCTGATGTTCTTAAGCACAACTATACTGCAATGATAAATTGTATTAGAGTTGAGTCTAAACAACAACTCCTCACTACTTCCAAGGCAGCATAATGGTAAAAAAAAGTTTAACATCTTATACAGTACTGTATGTCTATCTCACTCTTTCAAAATAATTCATACTGTATATCTTTGTATGGGTAAACTACCATACATGCTTTATAAATTTTTTGTTTTCAGGATGATAAATGGAGTAAGAAAGTCCACAAAATATTCCAATTCAGCCATCAGACAATAACTGCTTTGGTGAAGGCTGAATATGCTGAACTACCACTGAGGCTCTTTTTACAAGGAGCTTTAGCCATTGATAAAATAGATTTCGAAAACCACGAAACTGTTGCTTATGAGTTTATGTCTCAGGTAAGTGATTGACTTGTTTATCATTAATGATTTTTTTTAAGTGTAGAATACTCAGGATTTGCGGACTATTGTAAACCAGCACTGATACCGTAAGTGGTCATTGCTGATTTATTTTTTATTGATGCAAACAAAAATGTAGATCAGTCGGCAAAGGTATGAGTGAACTGTTAGGTCAAAATGGCATATATTTTCTGACTTTCTGATATTGATCTCTCGTTTTTTCTATAAAATATTTGTGTAGTGATCTTATTGCTGAAGAATAAGCAACAAATTTCTTTTTCAGGCATTTTCTCTGTATGAGGATGAAATAAGTGACAGCAAAGCACAATTGGCAGCCATGACACTCATCATGGGAACATTCCAGCAGACTACTTGCTTTACTGAAGAGAATCATGAACCATTACGAACTCAGTGTGCATTAGCAGCATCAAAACTCTTAAAGAAGCCAGATCAAGCCAGAGGGGTCACTATCTGCTCTCACCTGTTTTGGTCAGCCCGTTCTGAAGCTACTAACAAAGAGGAAGTAAGTTCATATTGATGTCCTCAGTTAAAGAAAGCCATTATAAAGAAATCTAGATTGCTGTGGGCTTGGAATAAAGTTTTGATAAAGACAGAGCATAATTTATTTATTGACTAATATTGCCAAGGCTAGGTAGAACATTTTATTACACAAGCTTACGTTCCTCTGGTAGTTTATTTTAAATATTTGTCTTTTTTATACCTTTTATTTATATAAAGTTTCAGCAAGACAGCAAGAAAGTTAAGTTATTGTACTTTGTCATTAAATTCAGGTTGATGAGGTTATCTGCCACAAAAGCTTCCATAATAATATGGGCTAGTGGAGTAAGCACACAGTAACCATACCATATAAAATCTGAGTCTTTGAAATTGCAGTTAGTGTGCATATTCTGACAAAGCGCTGTGCTGAAATTAAGTCCTAGCTTGTTCTATGGGAAAATTAGGAGGCAGCTGATTTGAAAAAAAAAAAAGTTGTAATAGTGAAATAAATATATCCAATGTTTATAAATTTGTTCATATGGAACAGATTTAAATTTATTCAATTAGTACTCATGGTATATTAAATGTTTGAGATTCTAATGACGTCATTTGCAAACACACATGCCTCTCTTGAGGTTCTGACGACTGCAAATGATGCCATCCATGCAAAATTCTCAGATATCTGCAATTGCTCTTTTCCTAATATTTTTGTTGTTTCCCTCTTTAAACATAATACAGTAAAATACATGTATCCAGCTTCAAAGTGAAAATACAGCTAGGGTCACATTGTAAAAAATAAATTTAAAGAGAGCATTAGACAAACAATAGTTAGCCCATCAGTGGTCTTTGTGTGATTTGCTAGAAGTTTTGGGATCCCCAGAATCTTAAAGTTCTATCTTTCTAGATGATAAAAATATAGATATGCTGTTTATGTATTCACCAACCTCCTTTTATGTAACTATTACTGTTATTGGCTATAAGAGCAGCATCATTTCACTAATATCTGCATCCATTATTGACATTGCTTTTAATCTGTTCTTTCACCGTCCCCTCCCCTGTATAAGCTGGAAGCTTACACAGCTGTTGGACTGTGTAGGGTGGTGAAAATGACCTCAGAGAAGGTCTTAACTACTAACTGGTTCTGAATTCTGTAACTCTTATATATTCAGAGCATTTTTTTTTATCTTTGCCTGTATCTACTTATTTGAGTGCCCCTTTCCCTTTGTTCAAGTAATACTCTCAATTTGTTATATTAAGTGGTCTATACTATTGTTCTGCTCTTTTCCTGCTTTGCTGAGCTTCTCCAGTCATTATAGTAGTTGTGTAATTTTGTTTTGCTCTCCAACACAGTAAAACTTCCAAGATCCAGGCTAATGGGTGGCAAGAACACATACAGATTTTTGAAAGATCTGGCTCTTTGAAAATTTTTAAAATATAAAGTAGCTTATTTTGTATATACTTATGAGACTCGGCACACTTTTACCTTGGTTTCTGTAAGTTTCTGTTAATGACAAAATTAATATAAAATACAGCAGAGTTACACCAAAAATTAATAATAATTATAATCATTGTAAAATATATGATGGTAATCTTACTGTTTTCAATAGAGTAATGAAAGTATTTACTAAATGTTATGCAAAATACATAAGTCACAATTAAGATTTCTTAATTCATAATCAAAATTATATTTATTAAATGTTATTGCTTTTTACAAAATTGTGAACAAATAACACCAAGGGTCACATTAGCTGACATGAAAATGCTGAGAGATATATGTCAAGGTTAAGAAACTTTCTTCCGCCATATATTTTAATATGAAACTTATCAACATTTGCAAATTAACCTACTTTATGTGGGTCTTCATTAGCATTAAAAAATCAGTAACGCTTGGATTATAGAATAGACATTAAACAGGATATTCAGATTTTTCAGTGATAAAGTTGATTATTAATAAATCTGAAGGTGGAACCATATCTTCATCTGTCACTCATGTGTATATTTTTTTTACCAAATGTTTGTATTTTTCCAGCTAAGGGATGAAAAGAGGGTTCTAGAGTGCTTGAAGAAGGCTGTTCGTATTGCTAATCAGTGCATGGATCCTTCTGCTCAAATTCAACTGTTTGTGGAGTTATTGAATCACTATATTTATTTTTATGAAAAGGGGAATACACAGGTGAGATTTGACATTTTAAGGAGTCTCTATTAATATAGATAAAATTTATGACTTATGATTCTTATTTGATAGACTTAGGCACACTTAATTTTATTTTAACTGTAGAAACTAAACTTCACAAGATTATTTATGGACAGTAGTTTGATTCCATGTCGTATCCATTAATTTAACAGCACTCATTACTGTAACAACCTAGAATTTCATGTTTTGTTGCTTATAATACATTTAGTAAGTTTGTGAATCATTAGTAACTTTAACACATTACTGATATGTAAGCTTTTGTTCATGTAATGTTTTTTTCATTTTGTCTAGGTTACTGTGGCAATGCTCAATCAGTTGATCAGCAAAGTAAAAGAGGACCTGGCAAACTTGGAGACAACTGAGGAAACCGACCAAATATCACGACATTTGACCAACACTTTAACGCATTTAGAGCTTAGGCTACAGGAGCCTTCTGGAGAGGGTCCTAATTATGAGGGCCTACAGCTCTAGATTTTTGTGGCAGCTTCCATAAAGCTATATTTTTTTGGTTACTTTCACTGTATTTAATCTCAGTCCACAAGCCAAATGTTGTTGCAGATGTTACAGATATATTGTTATATTCCTATGTGTAGTGTTAGTAATTGTGTACAGGTGCATTTTTTAGGTGTATCCATTTTTGAGTTGTTGTACATATTGGAAATGGAAATTGAGATATTCATGAGGAAGACGGTGCTGTGATGGAGTTTTGTAATGTTAGAGAAATTATACTGTACTCATTGTAAAGAAGAACCCATATTGTTTTATGCTTATTCCACTGGAGTGCCTAGTAAGAAAGTAATTATATTTCAGATAGTATTAGTGTAGCACTTTCATTCTCTTGTCCAATTTACTAAAAATATCTGAAGGTTAGAATGATAACTTATTGTTTGGTAAAACTTGTAGCTTTAGAATTGCCCATTGGTGGAGCAAACAAAATTTCTTTAAAATTACCATAGTTTAAAATGCTAAATTTTGTCAGTAACATATTCTTTTGACAGAATTATCTTGTATCATAAAATCCTTTCTCATCCCATTTGACGTATTATGTACATAAAACTGTTTGGCTGCAGAGAGGAAATAAGCAGTACATGCCATATTGCCTGTGAAATAACAATCTACAGTTTTGTGGAGTACATAACATATTAGTTGTGTACTGTAGCAAAAATTGCTGCTTAAAATTTGTTCGTTGTATAATTTAGACAGGTATTGTGTAGTACTGTGGGTGATAACTGTTATATATCTTCAGTGATACTAATACTGTATTTGCCCGCTTATCTGAAACTATGGTCTATACAAAGGTGTATCTCTTATATGTGATACCTTACGGTTTTGAGAAGTGAAAATGGATTTCCAGATCTTCATGTTAGGGTCAAGAAAATGCACCAGTTGCTCATTCCAAGACTTGATACTTATTGTGAAGTTAATTTATGGTCTCCACTATTCTTGCATGAATTTATTTTGGAGTAAGCAATGCCTCCCTAAATGTAAGTTTATTTGTTCCATAAATTTTATGGCACACTTGGATTCCTGTTCAGTTGGAACAGTACTAAGTAAACTATATTTAACACTATTGTTTCATTAACTTTTTTTGTAATTAAAAGAATCAAGGATTATATTTTTTTTATAAACATTTGGTGATAACTGGCCCGTGTTGTGAGAGAGAATTGTACTTGAATACAGTATTAGCCACAAACTTTTTTTTAATGGTCTCAAACTAACTGTTGCTATTGCCCACAGATTTGTAAACCATTTATATTGGTTTAGTGAGAAATACGATGAGTAGATGAATGTCTTGATTGGTTGTGTAGCCGTTTAGGGTCGTCTCTTGTTAGCATGGTCACAGCCGTGCACTGGGCTGTCGTTCCAAGAAGAACAGCCACAGCCGTGCACTGGGCTGTTGTTCCAAGAAGAACAGCCACAGCCGTGTGCTGGGCTGTCGTTCCTTGAAGAACGGTCACAGCCGAGAGGTCAAGAGTATGGACGATCAGAGCCGTGTGTTGAGCTGTTGTTACATGAAGCACGGCACGGCGGAATGACCAAGAGTCACAGCTGTGTGAGCAAGCGTGCTGCTCACTAACCCTCCAGGGAGAATGTCAATGTGAATGAGAGAGAAGGAATGGGAACAGCACGGATGAGCTTGGACGGCCGAGAAACAGCTGTAGGAGAAGAGGAGGGAAGGTTCGATGACTGCCTGTGATACTTCTTGCTAGGAGAAACGATGAAATCCTTCTTCCTTCAACATCTGAAGGGAATGGGTGAAACGGAAGATGAAGACGAGGAAGGAGATCTGCAATGTCTCTTCTTCAAAACTGGAAGCTCAACACGGCCATACTTATTGAGAAACACACCTACAACTCTGACAAAGAGAGCCTGGACAACAGAATCCGAGTGAGCAGACGTAGCTGAATTATTGAGGGAAGTCAACAGATATGGCCTGGACAGAGATGGCAAGGGGGATAGGTGCTGGGAGAGCTGCTGACAGATGGGATGACGTCACGGAGACTGTAGCATTCCCTATTAAGATCGAAGGTTTGTTAGTTATGAAAAATACAAATTGATTTAAAATTTGTCATTTTATAGAGAAGAATGTCACTTCAAAACCTGAAACTTCTTCAGTTATGACCTACTCAAGCTCAAAATGGCTTGGCAGTAGATAGCTGCAAATTTCCTGGTCAGCAATATAATCTCGCATTATGGAGCTCTCATTTGGAGATGATTTTGTGTTCTCTGTCCAGAAGATTTTGCAACCAATATGCTACCTCTGCCAAGTCTTCGATTGAATGGCATGAATCTCTTTTCTTTGGTAGAGTTGTCAAAGCCCTAAAGGAGCTTTGATGTCTTTTCCACCCAGCAAACTCAGCAGCCGGTTTTACTTCTTAGAGTGTCCCCCTTTCCACTGATTTAATTTGTTCCCCCTCCTGGAGGAGGGAGGGATCCCCCTAATGATGATGTTCCTGTAAGTTATCTGCTATGGAGAAGCAACCTACCGAAGGAGAGAAAGAAGGGGGGGGGGGCCTAACACTGAGTGACATCAAGAGCAAACCATCTTGCTGTCCTTGAATATCAGATGTTAAAGACTCCCTCTACTCTGGGACTTTGGTGTTGTTGTTGTTGTGGTTCCCCAGACTGTTATGCCAGGAGGCCTGCACCGCGCAAGAAGGACACCACGCTGTACCCTGCGGAGCATTGGGGAGCCACTCCTCCTCTTCTCCCCTCCCTTGTCTTCGCAGTGGGGTTGTATTGTGGACGTTTGATCCAGGCGGCCGTCGTTCCACCGCCGTCTGGAGAGGTCCCACGACGATGACGCGTCCACTCCGGAACCGGGACTTTGGTGTGGGGGGTGTTTATCAGCACAGGGGTCTCAACCACTTCGTAGGCCTAGACTACTCTCCCCACACTACTCGAAGTCGGGGGGAACCCACATGGGTCGCCACATTGGAATCTCGAATGTTCTTGAAGGGTGTAGTCTCCCTACATCATTGTACCTTCTCCATCTGTCACAGGTAGTGAAGAAGAGACCACTGAAGGGCAAGAAGACAAACATACAGAATGTGGGTCTACCGCAATCAGGGCTTGCCTTTGCCCACACAACGACAAAATTTGGGTTTTGAAACCTCCACGAAGCCCTAAGCAAAAACAGAAGGGGGCGACAAAACACGTGGACACTATACAACACGCTAGGTCGTACAAAGGAGGGCGCCCATGTGGCTGGGTCACAAAGAAAAAAGCACTGAAATGCATCCCTTCCATAAAAAAAACAATCAAAATCTACAGAGATCTCAAGTGCAGGGCTACTGGAGGAGGCTAAGGCATTGGAAGGGCAAGACGCTGTTGTGAAAACGAACAAAGGGCACCAACACGTGACACATGCACAATCTAATCACAACTACGCAAGATGAAATGTCAACAGACAACCATACATCTATACACAGTTGTTAGCAAAATGGATGACCTACCCACATCTCAGGTCAAAGGTTAGTTTGCCCGATAGGCATTTGTTTTTGAAAGTCAGCAGAGTGACACAGTGCGCCATGGCCCCGAGTACTCCATCTATTGAAAGCGCAGTTTGTATTCCCGTTGGAGCAAATATGTATATTTCTGATATTTAGAGTCATCTATATTATAAAGAATTTGAAGGTTAAAAAGATGAGGCTAGTGGCTAGAGTTCTTTATTTTCCTTTTGTAATTTTTAAGGAAATGCTTATCCCTCTAATGCAAATTAACATACTGAATGAGAAGTTCAAAAGTACTGTACCAAACTGTTTTACATAGCTGAGACAAAGCCTTTCAACTACAAGGCTTATTGTTTATTGTGGAATTTAAGCCACACCAATTTATATACATGAAAAGCCTTAATATTCCTCACTGTTAGATCAACAATGTTGCCTGACAGTTAACTTCCTAGTGACCAGACTTTAAAATTGCCTTGCAATACTTCTACACATGATTTCACAGGAAAGTATTATTTACCAAGCAAAATACTTCTAACACAGATCACAGTCAAATTAACTGGCCTTTCATTGCAGACATGTAAGGTAATGTGAGACCTGCTTGACTCTGGTGTCCATTACGAGATCTGCAACCTCTTTAGGAATTTTGAGTTTCTTAATGAACGTATAGTATATTTAAATCTAATGCATAAAATGGCTGAATAAAATCTCCAGCGACAGACTAAATATTTAAGTCTATATACCTGATACCTTAATGGACACTTAAAAACCATCTTGGTCCTCTTTAAACACCATTTTATTGAAAAACATGAAAATGCAAAATAATTTCAAAAATTAGTTTGTTCCTTTTCTTGGTCTACTTAAGAATTTATCAAGCTCTTTCGAAAGCTTAGTCTGTTAATGAATAAACTAGAAATTCTTGCATACGATAGCTGACTCTACAAGTGGTATGTGGGTCTATACAAGGCGGCTAAATAACAAGAGCATGGGTTATTACCAACACCCAGGCATCTGCTCTGAGGCATGGACTGCTCAGATGATTCACGGGTTTGCATTTTCTGGAATGCAAAAAACACACACACAGCACAATATGACACAAAATCACACAAAACAAAAAAAGAGAATGAAAAACCAGAATGCCAAGGCATAAAGTGGGCAAAAAGTGCTAAAAACAACTGGCTTCTGAGCAAGAAAGACAGCGATTGTCTTGCTTGGAAGGCGGTTAAGAGAGAACTAAAGCATCACAGCATCAGCTAGGGGAAACAAGGTCGGGCTCCGCCCACCTCTTCCCTCATGGGCTATCTCCCATTGTCACCAAAAACCTTGTGCTATTAATAACTGGACTCCAGCTAGGCGCTTGAGAAAATCACCCTACATTAAGATCAAGGGTGTGTTCTGTACATGAACAAACTGAAATTCTTGCATAAGATTGTTGACTAAAATTACCAATTGCAGACTAACATATTCAAGTCCATACGTTTCAATGTTGTCCATGTTTATGAAGAATCTTTGCAACACATTATCTGCATACACTTTAAAAATCTGAATATTTAAAATCTGGGTTTGAAAGACTAGATAACATAATCTAACACAAATCACTGTACTTTCTGGCAATATTCTTATATCTTATGGTAACGGTTCTGTTAATTTGGAGTTTTAAACTTTTATCTGTAAAATTAGGAGTGCATTTTTCAACATAATGCAGCAGTATGTACTGCAAGAAACATAAATGCCACAAAAGAGGAACACAACACTAACTGAACATGTAAACAAGTCAAGAATACCTTCATTACAAAACTGATTACCAACTGAACTAGGTGGTGCATATATGAACCGCTTCATTTGACTATTTACATAACTGATGCCATTTCCCTGGATCTACCTTCATTTTAGAAATGTCACCTCAAGGAATATTTAGTTGCAGGAATAAAATGGCAGCTTTAGTGTTATTTTGCTCAATTTACTGCACTACAGTTTTATCTTCCAGAATTACTGAAATAAAAACTTTGTGGCTGAACAAAATGTTTCATCATAACACAATCATATATCGCCTTATTTCTTTCATGCACAAATCCTAGTCTGCCGATTACTGACTGCTCCATCATAATTTTTAAGACTTTACAGACTTAACATCACCAATTTCAGGATTCAAAACTTCTTCACATCACCTTTAGGTTATCACTGAAGTCATTACGGATGCCCTTGCTTCTTCCTCTCCAAGAACAGTTACTTTCTCTACAGTGGAAGAAAACTTGAATGAAAATTCCATAGGGAGACCCTAGATCTCTTGAATGAGTAAAAGTGGACTGTAGGTGGCATTAACTCCTTCTTGCAGGCAGCCTCCTTCATCATGGAAACTTCAGCTGCATTTATTCTTCTTGACTTTCATCTGCAGTCTTGTACCACTCAGTACCAAGACCTTTTGTGGGGGTGGGGGGGATTCAGGATTGAGAACCAGACCATCAAGAAGAAGTTGACAAGTCACTGGGCTTCCACAGTCCTATCTCCATTGTCCTGGAAGCAATAAGATATTGGAGGCCATTCATTTAATTCTGCCTGCTCAACAAGTTTCCTTATATGATGCTTTCAAGAGGGCAACAGTGAGTCAGTGAGGAGGTTCATCAGGGGAGAGAATTTCCTGGCTTTCCTGGACCTTCAAGATGCATACTTCCTCATGCTGATTCACCCTGCCTCAATCAAGTACCTTCAGTTTGTCTGGGAAGGGAGAGCATACCAATTCTGCATCATGTGTTTCAGCTTATCAACCGCACCTCAAGTTCCTTACTGACCAAAGCCACAGTGGCAGCTTGAGCTCACCAACTCAGATCCGCCGTTGCAGTTACCTTGATGACCAGCTGGTTACAGTTCTTTGAGAGAGGAGTTGCAAAAATGTCTGTCAGCACTCTTCCAGCTCTACCATTCCTTGTACACTCAGCAAGGAAAGTTAGGATACAGTTTTTTTAAATCTTCGGACATATATTGCTCAATAATGCGATATCTGGCAACTTTAGAAATGGGAGGAGCTCCAGTCTCATTGTGTTTGTTTTTTGCTTGACCTCCTATAACTTTCAATCATATTCTATGATTCTGAAGTCATTGATACTTAAATGCAGTAGTAAGCTTTACAGTATTCGTTCAAGTTGTAATTTGCAGCAACAGTTCTGAGCAAAATAAACATTTTTCGACATAACCTACCAAGTAACCTTATATAAATGAATTTATGACATCACAATCGGAAACGCGATCTTCCATAATGAAATCAAGAGTTAAATTTGAGCAATGTCCGACGAAAAACGTGGGGAACAATAAAGGAACGAATGCAATGTTATGATGAGAGAGAGAGAGAGAGTCTGCTGCTGTGTAAGCCTAGGCCTACATGTAGAGCTACTCATTTCATTATTTTTTTTCTTTTAGAGATTGAGCGATACTATATTTGTATATTATGTTTTAGCAATGGAGAGAGAGAGAGAGAGAGATACTATAGCAACGTCAAGAAACATCCAGTTACTTGTGTTTTCCCGCCAAAGTTCTCGCGCAGCTCCTCACATCATAGAGAACGCTCTTGCTGATTTAAATAGATTTGGTCAGCCTACCCTGGCTGTCACCACATTTACTGCCATTAATTCCAGCTGACTTTTAACACCGTGAAATACAAATATGAATAAGTAAAAATTAAAGAAATTATCATCACCTCGTATGATGATGCAATAATAAGCCTGTTCATAACGGAAAACGAGTAAATATTGCAGTTCTGATAAACAGTACTACACCGAGATATCCACACACTAGTAAATATTGCCGTTCTGATAAACAGTACTACACCGAGATATCCACACACTATCTTTTAGATCTCTATGAACGAAGTCATCTGAGAAATTCTGATTACTTCGGACATGCATGGTGTTTTTAAGTATCTGAACGTTTCTGTTTTGCAGATTTAACATATATGATATAAATTGCATTGTATTTTCATATTCTAGAGTAAATTTACCGAGATTATGTTTTCTGTAAGAAAAAAATTAAAATTCGTTGAACAAAATCTAATGAAAACTGTATCCTCACTTTCCTTGCCGAGTGTACATCTAGATCAATTAGGTGAAGCCAGACTTTCCTCCCTACCATGACAGCAACCTCCTTGCCATGGTCATTGATATAAAAGAACTGGTATGACCTTCAGATGACAGGACCAAGAGGTTATCTAAAGCAATTCAGCACTCTTGAATTCCTCATCCAATAGCCAAGTTTTGGAAGGTCTTAACTGCAAACTGGTGCCATTGGTAAAATTAGTTCCTCACAGCCAGTTCTAGACTCAATCTCTTTAACTTTAGCTGGACAGATGGTGGTCAGCTTCAACTATGTCTCTGAATTGCCAAGTTCCAGTTGGAGGAAGTTCTGAGGGACTTTTGGTGGTGGAGAGACACATACAATTTGTGCAAGGGTGTTCCCTTATTCCTTCCGTACTTGACATACTGATGTTCACAAATGCTTCATTGCATTGCTGGGGCCCTCACCTCCTGGACTTCCAAAGAAAAAATATCAACATATAAACATTCTCAAGTTATTGGTTTTTAAAGCATGCTAGTATTCATATTATCATTACAAGCAAGAATCACTGGCATTATGTAAAACAACATCACAACCGCAGTGTACATCAGAATTCAGGAAGTACTCCCTGAAGCCCTTTGTCATCTGGCAATGGAGATCTTGCTTGCACCATGGACCAACGTGACTAGTTAATCTGAGGTTCACCAAAGTGGAGCTTGAAATATAGCCACTGCCTTGAGCAGAAAATCAAATTCTCCCAGCAGAACAGTCCATGAAAACCATGGTCTGCTAGACATTGTGGTAAAATACTATACAAAATATTCCCCTATGCAATTCTCTCTCAACGTCAACTTATAAAATACCTTCATCAAGAAACCTGTACCCACAGCTTGTTCATTTCCATTTCAAGGCCAGGTCTAATTTTTCATCAACAACTTGATGAAGAATGCTTATAAATCAGTATACTGTTGAGATCATTTTATTTCAATCTGATACTACCTTATATTAGCTTGGAACAAGGAATGATATTTAACCAAGGTAAATTTAAGATTTAGTTACAATATCTGTATTAACTTTGCTTACTTATTCTACAAGGTGTTTAGAAAGCAAAACTGATAAAGAACCTAACTATAAGATAATTCTAATTTACATTATTAGTACACTGGAGTACGCTGAGGATTTGCCTGATGGAGATAGGGTTAAATCTTCTGATTACCTATATGTAATGAAATACAGTGAGAAGTGACAAAGAATGCCAACATGACTCCTTCAGGAAACCATGTGGACACTCGTCATTTTAGCATTAGCTTGAACAAGCATCCACCATATTGCTCTACTCAGCTGGACCCAGCAGCTTGGAGTATATACTATACATAACGGTGTACAGTTTGGATATATGCCTTCTCCCCTTTGGGATGGTAATGTAAGTACTAGTGAGCTGAATGAGTTGATGAATAAGAACATGATCTGTGAGAGGTGCTTCTTAGAGGTCAATGCCTTGGCCATTGCCAAGTTATGCTAAACTTCAAGTACCAACCTTTACCGAGGGAAGCAGGCTTGGTTTGCCAGCTGACTATTGATCTTGCTCATGTTCATGCTCTTTTCAAGTCTTGTTGTTTTTTGCTCTTGTCTTGGTCACTTCAAAGTTCTTCTCCCACCTAACTATCAATTCAGGCAACATATGAATTGACCGTTGCAAAGAAACAAGCTTTATAATATTTTCTTTTACACCAATCCATTATTCACACAAGAAATGCACTCCTCCCTCCCCTACAAGCTCCTTTCTCATTCTTTCAACAAAAAAGTGAGAACTGAAGCAAGAGACAATAGAAATCCTGATGGAGATAGGGTTAAATCTTCTGATTACCTATATGTGATGAAATACAGTGAGAAGTGACAAAGAATGCCAACATGACTCCTTCAGGAAATCATGTGGACACTCGTCCTTTTAGCATTAGCTTGAACAAGCATCTCCATATTGCTCTACTCAGCTGGACGCAGCAGCTTGGGGTACATACTGTACAGAAGGGTGTACAGTTGGGATGATCTGGACATATATGCCTTCTCCCCTTTGGGATGATAGTGTAAGTACTAGTGAGCTGAATGAGTTGATGAATAAGAACATGATCTGTGAGAGGTGCTTCTTGGAGGTCAATGCCTTGGCCACTGCCAAGTTATGCTAAACTTCAAGTACCAACCTTTACCAAGGGAAGCAGGCTTGGTTTGCCAGCTGACTATTGATCTTGCTCATCTTCATGCTCTTCTCAAGTCTTGTTGTATTTTGCTCTTGTCTTGGTCACTTCAAAGTTCTTCTCCCTCCTACCTAGCAATTTCGGCAACATATGAATTGACAGGTTGCAAAGAAACAAGCTGTATATTTTTTTTACACCAATCCATTATTCACACAAGAAATGTACTCCTCCCTCCCCTATATGCTCCTTTCTCATACTTTCAACAAAAAAGTGAGAACTGAAGCAAGAGGCAACAGAAATGGGCCGGGTGGAGCATGAACAGTGATTTTCTGGATCTTGACTGATCTTACCAGGATTTCCACACCACATACACAAGGCAATATATGATTAATGAGCCCTACAATAAACTTATTTTATACTGTATGAACATGGTATTCCTCAAAAAATACATAACGCCACCCATTTCATGGAATATGGTCCCCATAAAGGTGCAGGCTGTGTACTCAAATGAAAAACTTCTAGTATTACAAAACTAAACATAGTACTGTATCACAATGCAACAATCATGAACAACAAATTGTCAACACATTGTTACACATTACCCTCTGAGATAAAAATGCTTATTTCCACCAACTCCAACTACCATCAAAGACACATCATACTCAAAAAAATTTTAGAACCATACCATTCTTCACTCTCACTTCAGGATTCAGTCCAATTACCCAAATACTGCAATTTTAAAAAACCTACAGTGAACTTGTATAATAAAAGAACTTAATACTCCTTAAAGTCATCCTATTATAAACATGCATTTACTGTCTGGACAGATAAAACTGACAACCACTTCTGTCAATTTTGCATTAAATTTCAGGTACTACACTGAATACAAGGTAATTTGATGGATATCTTGTAGCAAAAATTAGTAAAAGCTTTTAAATATTTCATATTACAATGAAATAAATTTTGAGAATCGTTAAAACTATCATACATGTGGCCAAATTTCTAATTTTACGTTTGAAACAAGTTTTTCTCAATACCCATGGACGTCTTCAAACAGAAATGTCTGAAAAAAAATTTTTCCTGTACGCTTACCTACCCATACCTAAGTCCATATATACAAAGGTAGACATAAAATACAAGTTATGTACAAGATGAAGCATAATACAAAATACTGATATCACAAAAAGGACAGCAACACTATGACTGTTGTGAACTGATGAAACAGTCTCCTTTTCCACTTTTTTGATGGAACTTCCTCTGTTTCATCATTTGATTCATTGAACTTTGGAAGAAAAGGCATACCTATCTCCCCACCTCCAAAAAATCCAAATACGGGGGTGTTTGGGAAGAATTTGCGGAATGCTTTTGTTTCGACGTTGTTATAATCAAACCATGGATTCCCTCTTCTTCGATACCATGAAAAGCCACGGCCACAGCAAGTGAACATAAATGCTAAACTTTGGCCTTCTGGTAAACCACAGGACTTTAACTGAAAAGAAGAAATCACAAGAAACCAATATGTTATAATCTTCCGAACATAATACAACATGACAACTATCTTAAAAATTGGGACAGTATAAAATATACTGTACAAAATAAAAAATAAAAAGCATCTGTGATGCATAGCAGGGCACAAAAATGTCAACATCTCAAAACCTAAACAATCTCATAAGTGGTTACCAAGGAAAACAAGGAAGGGAGAGAGAAACTTACCTGCTTCATGTATTCATCCAAACTCTTGGGGTTTCCTACACATTTAGGAATAATAACTGAAACAGCCATGACATTCGGTCCACAAACAGCAATCCCTAAATTGCTTTGACTAGTTACTTTCCTTGGATCTTCCTTCCCACAGTCAAAACATTCTACTACACCTCCTCCAACAGCCATTTTGTAGTTTTGCCTGTGAAATAAAAACTGAACTTACTGGAAATATAAAAGCATTCACCCAGATATCCATAGTGTTTAAAAACGATTTTGTTTTGTAGACGTCATTAAACAAAATTTGTCTCAACCAATTAAAAATTAAAATCAAAGCCCTACCATATTTGTCTCTGCCTTTTACCTAAAAATTAAGAGTTGGGCATCTATCATTATCTCCCATTGCATCTTACTTTCACCATCTACAATCCCTCACTTGTCTCTCTTCACTCCATCCATCTCTCCATTTAGGATGGCAAAGTAGATAAGGAAAGAAGGGAAATAGGCAAAAGGAGCAAGGTGCAAAAAGACAAAATTGAGAAATTGAAGTTCAGAATAGAGATACTTCAAGTATGGAGACAGTATTTTAAAATATTTGGAATACAGAAAATGACCATGAACTGGAGGAATGCACAGAAGGGCCAATAGAAAACACAACAGCTGAAAAGGTTAAAAGGGCCTTCTGGAAAATTGAAAATGGATAAGCCCAAAAACTCACTGGAACAAAAAAAATATAAAGAAACCTGACAGAGCAGGGCATAAGAACAGAAAAACAGAAAAAGGGCCTAGCAGTAATGGTATTCAAAGGAAAATGGGATGTCAGTCAGTCAGTCAGTTATGTTGTTAATCTCATGCAAGAGACCAACAGCATAAGCAGTCTTAACAATGAGTTAAATACAGGATAAGTACTGTACCATGCAAGGAGGAAGAGATTTTAACATTTTAATGGATCTTGAAAAAGCACCTGACAGAGTACAGACAATTAAATGGCTATTACAAAGGCACAGGGTAGCAGTTAGTGATGTTACCCTATCAGAGCATCAGATGTAGAGTGAAGACAGTGGCAGTGTATCAGAAGAATGTGAAACAGATATTGGCGTTTATTAATGACAAGCATTGCTGTTTATCACAGTAATGGAAGAAGCTACACAGGAGTGTTGAATGGGGGCCACTGGGAGCTGCTTTATACTTACGATCCAGAACAACAGCAAATCTGAAGATGAATGGGTGTAATGTTTAAAATGTGGGAGATTGCAATGAAAAAGACTGAAAATCAAAAGTAACAGAAACAAAAGCTCATGGTTACCATAAATGATAGCACAAGAAAAAGTATAGCAAAGGAAAAGTACAATCAGGAAAGTGGCCAAGTAGCTGTTGTAGGAATGGTGTGGGGGTGAACTCTGTACTATATACCAAATGAAATATATGGAGTCAGAAGAAGCAACCAGGCTTACAAAATGTAATGTGCCAGAAAAATATTTCCAATGCATTACCAGGGCAAATGAGGAATACAGAAGAGTTGAGAACCCCGTTGTGACAGATAGGCACGTATTAAAAAAAAGATAGAACATTTATACTTATTCAATATTTATATGACCACTCATGGCAGGAGTACAATGGGGAGACCATAATACAAATGAGGGATTAATGGAGAGATGAGGTATCAAGAGGCTGGAAAAAGGTTGAGAAGGCTTGGACAGGTGATAAAGATAGGAGGAATACCCCTGTAGTTGGTTGGAAAAGTTGTAGTTATGGAAGTAGAAGGATCATGACCTGCAGACCCAAAAAATCTTGGGGAAAGGGGAAAGATAAAGACCTATAACTGATAGGAGTTAAGGAACAAAGACCACACAACAGAGAAGTTTAGAAGCAAAACCATATATGATGATGTAACTACCATCTCTGATGGCATATAAGATGCACTTAAAACAATTGGCTCAAAAAATCAACCCCCAAGGCCTTGTTTGAGAAAGTCAAACCTTCCATAGGCTAACAATATCCACAACACTCACCACTGTAAGCTAATTTTACCCAATATGGTCAGTACTACCTAGCCCAACTCCAAAATAACCTTATTTGCTTAAATGATATTATTATTATTATTATTATTATTATTATTATTATTATTATTATTATTATTATTATTATTATTATTATTATTATTATTATTATTATTATTATTGTTCCCAGTACTACAGTATTATTAAAATTGCCAGTACTATTAAAAGAATTGTCAGAAACAACTACCAGCAATGTTCATCAAAGTACGTATGTATATAATGACCCCACCTCATTGGGTCTACTTACTCTGGTCCAGCTGCAGTACTGAGGGTCATGCTTAAATAAGACACAGAGGGTAAATTTAACAATGACCTGTATTATCTAAAACTTACACAAGGGCCCAAGTATCTAAATATTTCAGATGCTATATTAGATCCTGAGTAGATGATCCTACAATGACAAACAGACCAAATTCAATGCATGGAGATGAAACTGTTCAAATGAAAACACCATTTTTCTTGAGCCTCGCTGTGCTGTGAACAGAACTTACCATACCATACAGCCGGGAGAAATTACAATTATTCCTTAAAGAAGAAACTTGAAGGAATTACTGAGCCTCATCTGTGGTGGACCAAATTGGCATTATCTATCTTTGGGTTATGCTCGTCTTCAATTCCACCACTACTAACAGATGATGGTATATGGTTACTGGCCCTAGGGAAAAGGCAGAACTGCTTCATCAAGCTTTTGAAGCTAAGCAATCAGCTGATGATGTCCCTCTCCCTGATACTTGTCATCCTGAACCTCTTCTTGACAAATCTGCACTTCTCTTCGTGGGGGATGTGTACCATAACCCCCCCCATAGCTAAAATCCACAAATACTTGACACCCCTCTAAAAATGTTGTAACTGCCCATTTTGATAGTTCAAATACCAGAAAAACCCTCTAAAAATGCTTATACCAGAGTATTTTAATAGTCTTCTCACAAAAAATGCATTTAGTCAGGAAAATATGAAAATACAGTAACTACACAGAAAATCCATGAATAGGTGAAGCTGCGAATCCGGAACTGCGAATAGGCAGGGGTCCACTGTATTTATATTTATATACTGTATACATATAACTCTTGTACATTTGTTTCATTGTCCTTACTGGTACTTTTTTCATTTTGTACCTCCAATAATCTCTGTATAAAGCATAAAACTGCATGCAATGCATATTTTAGAGATGGTTGAGTATACTAAAAACTATATATTAAACTACTTCTTGGTCAAAGTCCAGCTGTACTTGTATCACATGTGGCTTATATGTTCTGGTGCCTTTAAGTTTTTGTTCCTATTTATGTTTCTACAATTCTTATGTTATCTCAAGTTTACCTTAGTAAAATTATTTCCCTTACTTCTTTACTTTTCATGTAGCTATCCTTTTTGCCTGGCTTTTTTATTTAAAGTTTTCACACATCTGGAATTAGTTGTCTGACCTGATTTTCATTGATCTAGTCCTTCTATTCCTTCACACACACACACACACACACACACACACACACACACACACATATATATATATATACATACACAGGCAGTCCCCGGTTATTGGCAGCCTCGGTTACCGGTGATCCGGTTTTACGGCGCTTGTCTAGCGACGACGATAACCAGATTTCCGTCGCTGATAACTGGTTATCGGTGCTGATCGCCTCTTATCGGCGGTGCTGATCACCGGTTATCGGCGCCACTAACCTGGGATCAGTGCTATTATCGCCGATTTTCGGTTAGCGGCGATTTTCGGTTGTCGGCACGCCGTCGGGAATGGAACCCCGCCGATAACCGGGGACTGCCTGTACATATATATATATATATATATATATATATATATATATATATATATATATATATATATATATATATATGCATAACTTAGAATGATCAAGCTTTCCATGTCTTAACATCCAAGATATGTGATCAGCATAATTTTTTGATGCAGCTGACAAAATGACAGTTTTGGCTACTTGCCTGTGAAGGGCAGATCGTATAAAGGCACTCGTAAATCCTTCATCAAGTCCAACATCAAAAAACAGGAGGGCTTTCAGGTCATCTTCAGGAGATAATGATGTTAAACCATTAAATTCTTCTGGTGTAATGACCAACTTTTCAGTGCTGCTCTCTTCCTGCCTCTGTAAAACAGCAAAGTATTACGACGTGTGACATGTTCTGAAAACTGAGCATTGTCCCTACATTCAAATTGACTTCAATGAAAAATATCAAAGATTTGCATGGTCCACTTATGAAAATACCAGAATGATGATGATCATGCAATGTTACTTACAATGCATTAAATCAATATGTAAAGAGATTTTAATATTAAAATAAAAAACTGTAAATGTTATTACACAGTACAGCAAAGCAACAAATTCACATTATCAACAAATTACTTTTTACACAATTTTCAAAATACTCACAACCAAACATACAATATTTTCTAAGTCAACATGCTCACCACAAAAACCATAATATACATATTTATATGTAGTTACCTCAAATTAAGAGACAGCTCAGGGGTCTGCCCCTTCTGCTGCTGTGCCCCTTCTGCTAAGTAGCAGACAATATGGTACCCCATGGCTAACTCTCATAGCTTATAGTCCAATGCAATTCCATATAATTATCCATGCCTATCCTAACTGGTATTTTGTAATTATCATTCACTTTGAAGAATGGAATTACTTACCATTTCAATTCAGATATATATCTACAAAATTAAATCCTTATATGTGCTCCTACCTGTACCTTCTTAAGCTCACAAGATGTGTAAAATAATGTAAGCAAAACCCATACAATAAGAGAGAGAGGGAGGGGGTAAGCATTCTAAGTGCATAGTTTATCCTAACATGATGCATACATGTGTAAATACATATGGAAAAATTTGTAATACCAGATTAATGTACTGTATTAAGTACAGTACAGTACAGTACTGCATTAATGCTAATAACATCTAATGTACTGCAGGAGACGCTGTTGCCTAACATGATGCATGAATAGGAGAGTTTTGGTTGTATTTATATAAGTTTATTTACTATCCACCTACAGTGTAAAAAATAAATAAAAAATATATATAATACAAATATATACTGTCATCCCTCGCCATGTCATGGTTCATTCATCGCGGGTTTTTTAATTTACTATATCTAAATTTGTATCAGGGATTTTTCACTATATCGCAGGATTTTGTGGTACTGTATTATTTTTATTTTTGTTGTAAAATACGATTTTCTAGCCTCAAATTTTTATTTTCATTCGAGCTGCGTGAAATCCAGACACAAACTTTTCATTGGAACCTAATTGTCATACACAAGTTTTTCAGACACACAAACATTTGCAAATACTTAGAAACCCTGCAAAAAAGTTTAGGTTAATTTTTTATGTAATTTATAAGTTTTCAAGCTTTTATGTGTAGATTACATAACATTAAATAATAAAAGTAATAATCTCTCTCTCTCTCTCTCTCTCTCTCTCTCTCTCTCTCTCTCTCTCTCTCTCTCTCTCTCTCTCTCTCTCTCTCTCTCTCTCTCTTTTACTGAGATGAGACTGAGATGATAGAATTTTTATGGTACATGTATGTTTATTTGTTTTTGTGATAAATAAATTTTTTACCTAATGATAGGTACTAATTTTCAAATATTAATAAGAGTAATAGGATTAAATAATAATAATAATAATAATAATAATAATAATAATAATAATAATAAAACTAATAATATAACTGTACAGTAATTACAAAATTCGTATTATTTTAACCAAACAAATTCTTTCCCTCATCGTTTGTAAGAAGCTCAAAGGCAAAAGTTGTCAGACATGTCGATTTAAGATGACAAGAAGGGGGAGTGTTGCTGATTAGGAGTCAAAAGTTTCTTACTAATTCTCTCTCTCTCTCTCTCTCTCTCTCCCTCTCTGTAATAATTTTTAAAAAATTTCACTCTTGTAAGTAAGGATAACTGTTATCTCTCTCTCTCTCTCTCTCTCTCTCTCTCTCTCTCTCTCTCTCTCTCTCTCTCTCTCTCTCTCTCTCTCTCTCTCTCACAGTTAGCACAACCTACGTATTACTGTTTATCTGTATGCTCCATTGACATTCTCTCGGTGAGACGTATTCGTTCTTGGTCTGAATAATCAACCCGATATCAAGCGTATAACATATAATTAGCGAATGACCTATAGCTAGGAGTGTTCATGAACTGTCGGTTATTAGATTAATGTCAGAATAGCACGATAAAGCATCGACTAAGTTGTTTTTTTGAGTGAATTATTAAAAACTGAACATCATGGAAGTGCCTAGCAACAACAGTGGTAAGAAATAGAGGAACCTTGCTTGCCTTAAAGATTACCACTATGAAGACTTGGCAAGCAGGGAGCTAGGGTTTCTTATCGTTGAGACCAATAACAACAACCAAAAAGATGCAAAAATATTCACAGATACATTGAAAGGATATAATCCTTCAAACTGGAGCAAGTCTGCAGAAAACATAATGAAAATAACTGAAGGGGTACCACAGAAATTTGAAGTGATTAAGAGACTTACAAAGAAAATTTACATCAACACATTCCAACAAAGAAAATGAATAACGTGAATATAGTGAATATACTATGTTGGTGCAATAGGAAAATGAATGCCTAAAACATGTAATCTATGTATGTGTGGTATAGCATTGTAAATCCACAAAACCTGATAAGGAAATGCTATGCATGCCACGTACCTACTCATCCTACATGTGCACAAGTCCAGCAAAATAAAAATAAGGACAAGAGTATTTTGCTCAACATATCTAATATGGATAGACAATGTTATTAAATCAAGACTGTAGTGTGCAAATTGTAGGGGATGAAGATGAGTAAGAGGAAATTGGAAAAGAAGAAAATAAGATTGAAGAGGTAAAAAAAAAAGATGAAAACAAAGAACAGGATAAGAGTATGGATGCAGGGAAACTCACAGATTCTACATATGAGGCAATACAGCAGCATACATACGAGGAAAAAAATTATGACATGATAACCCAAAACAAAATCCCAAAGGTTGTAACCGGGTCTTCATACTGATGGGAAAGAGCAAGAAAAAAAAGAAAAGAAAGACATAGTATGCACCCTTTTGAAGAGAGGGAATTGCAGATTCGGTGAAAGATGTTACTACAAGCATCCAAAGATATGTCACAATTATGAGATTTATGGCAAATGTGCATATCTAGATGGATATGAGGATGAATGCAGCGATCTACATCCAAAAATATGCAAAAACTTGAGAGAAGGAAAAGGATGTAAGTTCAACAAAAAATGTAGATATATGCATCCTGTAGCCATGAAGAACAAAAATCACAATCAAATACATATTAAAAATCAAAGTAAAAATGAAGCAAATAAAGAAAGGAACAAAGAACTTGAGATGAAGGAAAAAAGCAAGCCAACACCACGTTATGAAATGTTAGCATCGTGATATGAGGCATCAGCACCTAGGTACAGTGCAAAGAACAAGCAATGTATCTACGATGCCAGGGGATGGTGCAGATACGGAGATAAATGCAGATACAAACACAAAATGAATAAATATAAAGATGGAAGATCAAATATATTGGAAAAGTTGGATTTTTTAATGTCTGAATTTCTGGAAATGAAGAAAAGAACAACATATCAGAACAGGAAAGAGACATGGGAAAATCCTTATTATTACCCATATTAGATAATGGGGATAACAAGCAAACCATCATAGTGATGAAAGCGCATGGTTTAGTTTCGAGTAACTCTAAAAGAAAATTAGAGTTCTTAGAAGAACTAACCCAAACTGAAAAAATAGCTATAATGAATATAAGTGAAACCTGGTATTCCCAAGAGACTGATAATGATGATCAGATAAAGGGTTTCCAAACTTATAAATCAGACAGAAAAAATAGGAATCAAGGGGGAACCGTGATATATGGGAGAGATGTAAATCAAGGAAAAATCTGTGAGAAATATAGTGACACAGAATGTGAATTAATAGCAGTAGAATTTGAATCTGAAAAATTGGTGAACATCGTGATATACAGACCACCTAATACTAAAGAATTTGACATAATAATAGACATATTGGATGATATATGTAGAAATCACAAAGACTGGACTATACTCCTATCCGGAGACTTTAACTTTCCTTTCATAGATTGGAAAGAACGAATAGGAGATTGTGGTTGTATTTATACATATAAAAATGAGAGTAATAGTAACACAGAAGATAAGAGGCAATTTGAAAAGCTATTAGATATGCTACTAGAGCATAACATTCAGCAAATAAATCACCTACCAACAAGAAAGGATAATATTTTAGACCTGGTATTTGTGAACGAAGTGAATCATATTAAAGAAATAATAGTGTACAATAGGAGTATTTCAGACCATAATGTCATAGAATTAACAGTTCATTCTAAAGCAAGTGAAAACAGAGATAAGCAAGAAGACGAAAAAGTGGGAAGGATATGGAAAATACAATTTCTATAGTAAGAATATGAAATGTTCAGAAACAAATGAAGAATTAAACAAAGACTGGGAAAACATATTCATAAGTGATAATATACATGTAAATATGGATATATAATATAAAATATTAGACAAAATAGTGGATAAATATATACCGACGAAGAAAAGTAAACATCAGTCATGCATACCAAGAGACCGAAGGATCTTGTTCCAGAAAATCAGAATGTGGAAAAAGGTCTTGCAAAAGAAAAGAATGCATGGAAAGTGATGGAACTAAAAAGTAAGATAGAAAATGCAGAACAAAAGATTATACAATCAAAAGAAAATGAAAAACAGGACTTAGAAGAAAAGACCCTACAAAATATCAAGCAAAACCCCAAAATATTTTACTCATATGCGAAAAAGATGAATAAGAGTAGAAATAGGCCCTCTAAGAATTGAAGGGCGATTAACGAATGAAAAAAAGGAAATATGTAACATATTAGCAGAAAGATATGAGAGAGAATTTACATCTAGAATTGATAATGAAGATAATGATACAGAAATAAGAGATGAAAATAGTGAATATTTATCGGACATAGATATTAATGAAGCCGATATTGTGCAGGCTATTAATGAAATTAAAAATGGATCAGCAGCCGGACCAGACGGCATCCCTGCCATTTTGTTAAAGAAAGTAGTTCATTCTATCGCAAAGCTGCTCGCAATATTATTAAGGCAAAGTGTAGATACAGGCAAGATTTATGATGAGCATAAATTAGCATATATTACCCCTATTTTCAAAAGTGGATCAAGACTTGAGGCAAGTAATTATAGGCCTGTGAGTCTAACATCACATTATGAAAGTGTATGAAAGGGTAATGAAGAAGAATATAACGAAACATTTAATGAAAAAATAGTTTGTTTAATATAGGACAACCTGGTTTTGTACCCAGAAAAAGTACACAAACCCAACTGTTAGTCCACCATGAAAACTTAACTAAATGCACTTTTTGTGATAAAACTATTAAAATACTCAGGTAGTGCTCAAGTTACAATATTTCACCTTATGATAATTCGATTTTGCAATGGGGTAAGCAATTAATATCGATACGACAATATTTATAAAATAATTTTAAATTTCGTGCTGGCACAGGCAGCAACATACAGGCAGCGAGAGAGAAGAAATTACAATAAACCAACTTCTTTTCCTCCAACTCTTTATGCCATCTTCTAGTTAAAAAAATAACAGAGAATGATAAAAGTACTGTTAGTAATATTATACTCTTGCATAAATGCATACAGCCATAAACAACCGAACGAGAAAATGTTGTTTTGTTTATCACTGAATTGGATAACAACAGCCATTGTGCTTGTATTTCAACCTTCATACAGTAATACACAATTACCGTAGGTTATAGTACAAATGACATTAATTAGAATAGAAATTATATATTTTTACATTATACCCTTATTTGGTATGGATAAAAGATCGGCAAGGAAATATACTGCTAAATATAAGCTGGAAGTTGTAGCTGAAGCTGAGAAAACAATGTTCCAGCTGCTAATGACTATAAATTATCGTGCATGCGCAACATGGATGAAACTCGACTGTATTTAAAATTAGAGAGAGTATTTTAATCAAAACTACCGGGCATGAAAGAACACATTACTGCTATTTTTACACCAATAAACGATAAATACATAAAGCTCATATTATGATGAAATAACGTGAAAATAGCGAACGGAATCTTGATTTTTTTACACAAAACAAACGCCCCCAAATGGCCAACGTCATCTATTAACAAAAAAAATAGCTAAATTAATTTCACAACGAGATGTACCTAAGTTATATTTCAACTTAAAAACACTTCTTACAGTATAATGGAAAATAACCTTGCCCCATATAAATAAAGTATATAGAGATTCATTTATGCTAACTAGAAGGAAGAAAAGCCCTCTGAACAGAGTTAAACACAGTGAAACAAACACCGCATAAACGATTTCCAAACCAAAACATTGATTGCTACGATCGCAATTTATAATACAAAAGCAATAAAAGTATATACACAATATTATTGGATATAGTGAATTAAGGCATAAAATTTTAAAAGATCCATGGAAAAGATGCATATGTGTTATGGTGATGTTTGTATAATACGATATGTGAATATAGAGTACAGTATAATGTAGGCTACGATATAACAGTGTAGGCTAAGCTAATTCTTGTTTGTTATTCAATTTCTCTTGGTATTGAATTATCATATGTAACTTTGCATGAACATCCAGAATTAGCTGATATTAATAATTACTATACCGTTTATGTATAGAGTATACTTTATAGTGTAGGCTAGGCTACCATATATGTGTACATGGTACTGAATACCCTAGTGTAGGCTAGGCTATATTCGAGATATGTTTTTTCCAACAAGTGATGAGTTTTTGGAACCTAACCCCATTGTAAGTAGGATAATACCCGTATAAGCATTTTTAGTTTTTTTTTTTGTGTGTTTGAACTATCAAAATAGGCAGTTCTAAGTGTTTTTAGAAGGTTCTAAGTATTCGCGGGGAGGTGTGGTACGCATCCCCTGCGAGTACGGGGGATTTACCGTAATTAAATACTGTACAGTAAATCAAGAAACACAAAAAAGAAAAATGACAACACTGTAGTGTTAAAAGATGGTCAATATCTACAAAAACAAGCTATGTTTGTGGGTTTTGTGATGGTTGATTTATTACTAAACATATTCATTAATTTGATTTTCCTATTGTTAGCCACTGTTCACAGCCCTTACTTAATCATGAATCTTTATCCCCAGGAATAAATGTGGAAAGGTCCACCCCTTGTGAGCTCTCTGGATTTGAGTGAGTCAGTTAGTATGCTGGCATAAAAATTACTTGGAGGTCTTATGAACCACATTGGTAGAGCAGGTGTTCTGGAAACCTTCTGAAGAATCTCATTTGTGTAAAGAGGTTCTGAGTACAGTACAATCAAAATGTAATTCATACACTTTACTGTGTATTGTTTTAGTGTGAGGTTGATATAATTTCTGCTATTGTGTGAGAAATAGTGTACAATAAAAAATAAAGTTGATTTACAAGTCCAAAAAATAAAGTTGATTTATCAGTCAAATTTCCTTACTGTAACATTCTGAGGTAATAAGAAAACTTTTAATCTCATCTCATTTGTATGCTGGATGAACATTTGAGAGTATGAGGAGTTGTTTATACATATATATACACTAACTTCTTTTTGTGAAATATATAACTCAATTGAGCTCAAACAAGTGATTTGTATGACTTATGTATTGGAGGTTTGTTTGGTTTTCTGGTGTAATTGTATGTACTCACTTTATTAGTTTTCTGTATAAGAAAACTATTGTGCCAGCTTTGTCTGTCCGTCTGCACTTTTTTCTATCCTCTCACAGAGCTTAAAAGCTACCGAGGTTAGAGGGCTGCTAATTGGTATGTTGATCATCCACCCTCCAATCATCACACATACCAAACTGCAGCCCTCTAGCCTCAGCAATTTTTATTCTATTTAAGGTTAAAGTTAGCCATAATCGTGCTTCTGGCACAATATAGGATAGGCCACCACCGAGCAGTGGTTAAAGTTTCATGGGCTGCAGCTCATACGGCATTATGCCGAGACCACTGTAAGACATCTATTTTTGGTGGCCTTGATTATACGATGTAGCGGCTGTACCAAAAACTCGATCGCACTGAAGAAACTTTGGCACATTTTTTACCTGTTTTTTTGGTGTATCTACATGTTAGAGGAAAAAGGTGTATATGACACTGATGTTCATCAAGTTGTTTACATTTATGAGTGTCCTCTGGACTGATTGTAGGTTAGTACATACGTGGTTAGGTAGGGACTGATCCAGTGAATTATTGTCCACATGAATACATAAGTAACTTGTGCTAGTTGTGGACTGCCTGTAAATAAAACGATTATTACTATTACTATTATTATTATTATTGTATTTTTTGTTTAATTTTATTTCATTTTTTGGTCTATCACAGTCATCCTATTTGACTGGGTGGTTTTTATAGTGTGGGGTTCCAGGTTACATCCTGCCTCCTTAAGAGTCCATCACTTTTCTCACTATGTGCGCTGTTTCTAGTAGCACACTTTTCTGCATGAGCCCTGGAGCTACTTCAGCATCTAGTTTTTCCAGATTCCTTCTCAGGGATCTTCGGATCGTGCCTAGTGTTTCTATGATTATGGGTACAATTTCCATGGGCATATTCCATATACTTCTTATTTCAATTTTCAGGTCTTGATGCTTATCAATTTTCCCTCTTACTTTCTCATCTACACTGGTGTCCCATGATACTGCGACATCAATGAGTGATACTTTCTTCTGGATCTTGTCAATCAATGTCACATCTGGTCTATTTGCACGTATCACCTTATCTGTTCTGATACCATAATCCCAGAGGATCTTTGCCTGATTGTTTTCTATCACTCCCTCAGGTTGGTGTTCATACCACTTATTACTGCAAGCTAGCTGGTGTTTCTTGCACAGGCTCCAGTGGAGGGCTTTTGCTACTGAATCATGCCTCTTTTTGTACTGGTTCTGTGCAAGCACCAGACATTCACTTACTATGTGGTTTATGGTCTAGTCTTTCATAGTGCACTTCCTGCATATGGGTGAGATGTTATTTCCATCTATTGTTCTTTGGACATATCTGGTTCTTACGGCCTGATCTTGTGCCACTGTTAGCATTCCTTCTGTTTCCTTCTTGAGTTCTCCCCTCTGTACCCATTGCCATGTTTCATCGCTGGCCCAGTTCTTTTGTCTGTCTCATGTACTGTCCGTGCATTGGTTTGTTGTGCCATTCCTCTGTTCTGTTTTTCATTCTCCTGTCTCTGTATATTTCTGGGTCTTCATCTACTTTTATCAGTCCTCCTTGCCATGTGCTCCTTAGCCACTCGTCTCCACTGATTTTCAGGTACAGGCAGTCCCCGGTTTACGACGGTTCCGGCTTACGACGTTCCGAGGTTACGACGCTTTTCAAATATATTCATCAGAAATTATTTCCTGGCTTACGACGCATGTTCCGGGGTTACGACGCGTCGTACGCCGATCCGACGGAAGAAATATGGCCCCAAAATGGCAGAATAATCATAATTTGAAGGTTTTTTTTATGTAAAACTCAATAATAATGCAGTTTACATCGTTTTCAATGCACCCAGAGCATTAAAAGTAAGGTTTTCTTATGATTTTTGACGATTTTCGCCGATGTTCCGGCTTACGACGATTTTCGGGTTACGACGCGGCGCAAGAACGGAACCCCCGTCGTAAACCGGGGACCGCCTGTATTGGCCCAGTGCTCTGCTCTCGATGCTGATGCAGTCCTCTATGCTTAGTAGCCCTCGTCCTCCTTCCTTTTGTGTCATGTATAGTCTGCCTGTTTTTGCTCTTGGGTGTAGTGCTTTGTGTATTGTCATGTGTTTTCTCGTTTTCTGGTCTATGCTGCGGAGTTCAGCCTTCGTCCACTCCACTACTCCTGCGCTGCACCTGATTACTGGTACTGCCCATGTGTTTATGGCTTTCATCATGTTTCTGGCATTGAGTTTTGACTTGGGTATCGCCGTAAGTCTCAGCATATATTCTTTCCTGATCGTGTCCTTCATCTCTTGGTGTTTTATAACCTCTCCTTCTATTATTCCCAGGTATTTGTATCCTGTCTCATCTATGTGTTTCATGCTGTTCCTGTCTGGTAGCTTTATCCCTTCAATTCTTGTTACTTTGCCCTTTGTATGTTGACCATGGTGCATTTTTCTATTCCAAACTCCATCCTGATGTCCCCAGTCTGGATTAGGGTATCTATTTCCTTGATGCTCTTACCATACAGCTTGATAATGTCCATGAACATCAGATGGTTAATTCTGTTGCCACCTTTCTTGAGTTGGTACCCAGCATCCATCTTCTGCAGTACTTTTGTCATGGGAATCATGGCTACTATGAATAGTAGTGGGGACAGTGTGTTTTGAAAGATCCCTCTCCTGATGTTAACCTCTGCCAGTCTTATCCGAGAGCTTGTAAGTACTGTATTCCAGGTGCACACTGTATTTTTAAGGAAGCTGATGGTGTTTTCCTCTGCCCCTATATTTTCAGGCATTCTATTAGCCACGTGTGCAGTATCATGTCAAAGGCTTTCTTGTAATCAATCCATGCCATGCTTAGGTTGGTTCTCCTCTTACTATTCTTCATTACCATTTGTCTATCTTACATATTATGATGATGATATAATAAGATAATAATACCATTACCAACACCTTTATCTTAACTACAGCTGTAATAGCCTATTTGACTTAAGCAAATGGATACTATAATACCTAGCCTAGGTCAATACCTCACACACACACACACACACATTTTGTATCTCGCATATAGTAATAAAATAAGGTGACAACTGATAAAGTTGCTGTATAAAAATACTGAACATTAATGGTGATAAAACCACGGTAGACTGTGGGTAAACATAAGTAGGCTACCTACTTACTGAATTGTGTCATTTACAAGTGTGTGTGAAAAAGAAGGGATTGCATTTTTTTTTTCAAAGTGTATTTATGCAGTATATTTTGTTACAAATATAGTATGGGGAAAAATGTAGATAATTGCCTTTTGCATCAAGTTTTCAGTTGTAAGCATGCTGAGTCTTTACAGTAATGTGGTATTGACTAGGTTAGGTGAGGAAGGGAGCACAGTAGCTCTTAAACACCCCTAGATTTTTTTTACTTCCCTTCTTCTGGAGTTCACCCTTGTCCAGTGGGCCCTTGGCTCTATTAATCCGGACAATCAAGAGATTACTGTGTGATGAATAGAATAAGTTCATGTGTAATTACATGATTGTTTTCAATTTCTTCTTTTGCAAATTTTTTTTTTAGTACTAGATACACCAACCTACCCTATTTTTGCTTTGCACTAGGGCTTTGGAACCTATCCCCAATGACTCAAGGAGCTTCTGTACATAATAAGTGAAAAATACAGGATAAGCATCTCCTGAGAACATGATGCAAGTCCTGTTCTCCTATATTTTATGATTGCATACCTTGGAATTTCACACCATCCAAATGGGCACACATCAAAATGAAAGTGGAACTTCTATACTAAAAGCTTAAAAGGAAATTACCAACCTTTAACTTCTCAGATATTTGGGAATGGAAAATATCAATTCAAGAATTTTTCACTACAAAAGAAAGTCTTGTGCTGTTATCACAAAAATAAATACTTAATGAGATGACACTCATAATTCTAGACTTCTAGAATCACCCAAATGATTTACTTTTAAAAGGTGTGAGAACTAGAGCAAGCTAAAGTTAGTTAGCAAGAGTCCCATGGGAACAGATACCAAGTAAAAGACAAACTCAACAGAGCTGGGTGTCAAATATAAAGTTGTAAAGAACTTCAAATACCTCACGAAGTAGCAACCCTTGCAAAGCTGCTGATATCTATAGGACAGTATGGCTAACTGGTAAATCATTTCCATAGGTATTGAAAGCCTTACATACAATACCAACCTCATAAAAAGCATTTTAAATTACAATACAAAAGCAAGCTTAAAGTTAACCCCAAGTCCTGTTGTGGCAAACTTAAGCATCTATTAACATTGTACTTTTGTAACGGATTTTTATTTGTGCACTGTCCTTTAGAAACTTCTTTTAATGTAGAGTCCAATGGGACAAACAATCTAATGCCCTTATCTACGTTTATATTGTGAGGAAAAAAAAAGTAAGTTTATCCCCATATAAAGCAAACTAATAAAAAAAGAAATTTTATTTTTAAAGGCTATGCTTTAAGAGCAAATTTAAAACATTAAACGTGACTTACATACTCCTTAAAGAAACTCTCTTCACTGATATGGAAAAATTTTAACTTCACTCCTGGATGGTGTGGGATTAACAGTAAAGTTACAGCTTCAGCTTGAGTGCTAGATGAATTCCATCGTGCTTCCACTTCAATACTATATCCCACTGATGATTTATTGAGGTTTTCAGAATCTGACAAAGATGACTCATTTGAGGTTGAGGTATCTGGGGAATTCTCTGGTCTGTCATTGTCCAATGACTCTGTTGTGCTGCATCTACGACTGCGCTTACACGGTCTACCCTCTTCTTGGTCTTTATTTTTATTCAGTCCACCTTCTTCTTGATCTTTGCTACAAAGAAGTGAAAGCAGTTCCTGATTCATATTATTAGCAGATTCAAGTAAATGTCCCTGGTAACTTTGTTCCACTGTTCCAATAATCCCCGAAGCTGAAATTAACCTAAAATCACAGGTTGACGGAAGCGAGCCCAATATATACTGAGCAAGCCTGACTTTTTCTGAAAAAAGAACAAAAAATACCATATGAATGACTATTAACCTAAGTATCCTAGCCATGAAATACTGGCAAAATAAAAATGACATATTTTTAAATTAATTTGAGTTTTTCATTGCTAACAAACCTGTCATCTTAACATTAGGTTAAATCTTCTGGCACCAATGGAAACTGGTAAAAAACCACAGGATAAATGTCAGAAGCCTATCAGGCATGAAATATACTTCTGAAAATGGAACACAGAAAACGAAGTTTTTCTAGCATAATACTTGTTTTTCATACATACCCACCACTCATATTATACCACAAATTGCAGTCTGTGACGGTCCACATACTTGCGGTTTAGACTTACTGTTTTGTTGTCATAAAAAGTGAAGAGCACTCTTCCGTGATATGAACACCATGTGCTAAACTAATTATACAAGGCCACAGTTGTTTTCCACTTAGGGACAGAATCCATGATACCTTTGAAAATCCCCAAGCATCTCCAAGTGGAAGTTAGTGGAACTGCAAGGAATTCGGTAGTTTGAGTCGATTTCTCCTTAACAGAAGAATACGAGACATATACTGAGAGAGCTAGAAAGTCCAAAAATCATTCCCTGAGGTTACTAGGGTTCTAAGGGAGTCACTGAGCAATTCTTTAACTTGAAATTTGTTCAATACTTTCCTTATAGTAAAGGAGGAAGGGATTGAGTCTGAATCAGGCCAAACTTGAGGAAACACATCCACCATTCAAGCCTGAGGACCCTCAAAGAAGTAGTAGACTGGTTGTTCCTATTCATCCACATACTAGTAAGTCCACACCTGAGTGCTCCTCTAAATCCCCAGTGACTGACGGACTCGCAGATGTAATGATCACTCTGTAGGTAGGCTCGTCCTTCTAGAATCCTCAATCACCAAAAACATTGTCCTTCTGCAGATTGAAATAGCAAACTAACATCATGTTGTTCATTTCACCCACAGAAGCAGCCTTTCAACTGCAACTTAGTTTCTGACCAGGGATAAACCTGCTAGGAATCGTCAATGGTCTTTCCACCACTGACTTCTCATAAGGTTTACCAAGTGTGATGTTGACCATTCTATGGTGTACTGTAAGTCAGTGTAATGACATGTCATAATTCTTTGTTTTGTGTTACAAGAAAGAGGGAAAAACAAAACCTGGATGTAAGTTTAAGATAACTAAGTCAACTCTTAGTTTCGGTGTCCCTCCTATTGAGCCTGTCAACAAATTTACACTTAAAAGTTTATTGAACATTTGCTGTATGCTGTAATTTGCTATGCCAAGACTGCACTGTAATTGTGCCCAATTACAGTAAACCCCCCATATTTATGGGGGACGCGTATCGCAACCCCCCTGCGAATAGCTAAAATCCAAGAATACTTAAAACCCCTCTAAAAACACTTAGAACTGCCTATTTTGATAGTTTAAACACAAAAAAAAAACTAAAAATGCTTATACCTGAGTATTTTGATAGATTTATCACAAAAACTGCATTTAGTCATGAAATGATATGAAAATACAGTAATCTGTGAATATTTCTCAGTGAAAAATACCACGAATGGGCGAATTTTCCGCGAATAATGGGTAGATATGTTCCACAGAGAAATCCATGAATAGTGAGACAGCGAATTTGGGGGGGGGGGTTTACTATATTCAAACAAATCTTCAGTAAGGCCATGTTTCCTAACAAAGAAAGCCATTACTGCATAAGAGGCTTCTTGGCTAAAATCTTCGAGAAGTAAGTAGTGCCTGTTTATCTTCTGACAGAAAACCCTGCACATTGCTAAAGTATACCCTCATCTCAAGATAAGAAGGTACTGAGGAATAGTTAGGAAAGTCGACTGAAAACCATAATGAACAGAGACTGAGCCAAGTGAAGCAAAAGATCCTTGGCCTTCGGAATACCATCAAGAGGAACTTGCGTGACTGAAGATGTATTGGTATGAGAAAAATGCATCCTACATGTCCGCTGAAACATCCGATCATGCTTTTTCAAAGTCACTAAAGCCATGCTGGAAAATCCAAAAAGAGTGGGGACAGAAGCATAAAGTTATTCAGTCTCAATATGTGGAATTTCCAACACCTGCTCCATTGCCTTCTCTTCTGCTGAAGAAGACACAAAGCTATAAGAGACTAAGCCAGTGGAAGGGAACCCAAAAGGGATCATAACACTCCTCCAGTACCTCCACCACTTCAGGTTCTGCTCCTATCTCTCCAAGCATGCCAGAAGGCCTGCAATCCTCTAACCAGAACCTAAGGGCTGAACAGAATATACTGTATCCTCCATTATCACCTTAAAGAGAGTCAGGGTTAGAAGGCGACCCAGAGGAGAAACCAGAGGAGCTGCCATCTCCTGTGTAAAATAAGCCTTTTACGACATATGGGAGCATAAGTGTTCTCACTTCTTCCAAACCGAGTTAGTATAAGCATGAGAACATTTGCCTGCGGCGTCAGAAATGGGTTTGACCATGTAAGTAAAAATCTCTAACAGTCTTCCTTGCTAAAATTCCACTGGTGACACAAACACTTACAGCTAGTGCCTGAACCTCTCTAAGCTGGCACAGAGGAGAGGCAAATATACTGAGCAAAAGTTCAGTAAAAGATAAAAACTTCACTATCTAGACAGGTACCTGGAAAACACTTGTCAGTATCAAGGACTTCTCTTCAAAGGAATGCGACCGGAAAAGCAAGCAGAATCTTTGACCAAAGATGGTTTAAGCGCCGATAAAATGCCTGTGACTTAAAAAAAAAACCCGAAGACAAGTGCTGGCAGACTTAAAGGAACCTTTGTGTGTCAGAGTACAAGAAAACACAAAACGCGCTCTAATTGAAGGAGAAAGCTTGGGTTCTCATTCTCCAAATAATTAATGGGTGCCGCAAGTACTTGAAGGCAACAAAGACCTATCCTCTACGTGGCCTCTTTCCTCCACATACAGCGAATGCTCCAGCAAACACTGACACAATGAAGGAGATTCCTCTGTTTCAAACTCTTCTTCTGCCAGAAGGCAACTGCAGCCAACTACCAGCAAAGAATCCGCAACTCAATGAAAGGGAGACAAGGAAACGCAATCTGAAGTGACTCACGTGAGTCAACACAAGTTAGCTGAGCAAAAGAAAACAAAGTGCCAAAGAAAACAGAAAATGTTGGGAGGTGGGGAGGAGGAGGGGCAGAGGAGAGACAAGCTAGGTAGCTACAATAATGTTTGTAACCATATAGGACTGGAAAGAGAAGCATTAATCGAGGCAGAAGTATGAGATGCAGTGATAGCCAAAGAAAAAGCATGTAAAAAATTCAGTGATAGCCAAAGAAAAAGCATGTAAAAAATGAATAGGTGCATTTTGAAGGAGAAAGAGGAATAGCAGACAAAGATTTAGAATGAGCAGTATATGTAAAGAGATTGGTTTAATAATTGATTGAGTTAATGTTACATCAGAATAAGTACCTCACCACAGAAACATTACAGTATTATTAAAAACACTGTCCATCCCTATATAATTAGTCCTATTGGTGCTAACAACCTCATACTAGGTGCTGATGATGGTAAAAGTCATATACACTGTGAAGATTAACGTTAACCAAAATGATTTTTCGGCCAACACATTACACACTCAGTGTGAAGCATGAGAGGCAGGTGACAGATGGCACAGAACCACACTGCCCTGAGAACTGACCCAGTTCCCTGGCAGTGGATTCTTCCAACTGCCACAGGGCAGTCCTAGGCTCAGACTATATATGGGCAAGGGCTATGACACCTTACCTCTGCAGCCAGCATAAACAGTGGGTATCTCCTGAAAAATCAACATCCTGCTAACACAGTAATCATTCCTACAGAGCCTGATGTTCTCACCCTTGATTCCAGTGGAGGCATCCTAAGAAAAATATATGTACAATACCGTGACGGCAGAAAACATCCATGAAATACCAACAAGTGCCTGTACACAATGGCAGCAAGGAGAATTCTGTCAAGAGCTAAAACATTCAAAACACACCTGGTGGAGAACAGGTGTACTAGACAGTCACCCAGGCAGCCATTTGATCTTCTGTTTGAGTTATAGAGGGATGAATAAATTTCTTTTTATTTAGCATTTCCCAACGTTTTGAGAGAGAGAGAGAGAGAGAGAGAGAGAGAGAGAGAGAGAGAGAGAGAGAGAGAGAGAGAGAGAGAGAGAGAGAGAGAGAGAGAGAGAGAGAGAGAGAGAGAGAGAGAGAGAGAGAGAGAGAGAGTAATTGTCGTAAGTGAGTGCTTCGGTTGTTGGAAGAGGGATGAGGTCGTTAGTTTGTTTACGGCGCTGTCTGTCTGTGGAATGTGTGTGAGGATTTTTTGGTTTTGAAGGCAGTTTTTTTTGAGTCTTTAGTCAGAGCTAGTGCCGGTCAGTGGTTCTTGTGTGGGACAGTTTTTGTCGTATGCTTTTCTGGGAGTTGTTGGTCTTCTTGTTGGTGTGCTGTTTATTTGTGTGTGTGTTCCGTTTCTTTTTTTTTGTATTTCCTTGTTGTGCTTGTGGTTGTTTGCGGTTGTGGTTGTTACGGCGGCCTTTATCCATCTCCAGCAACCGAAGATCAGGGTGAGTGTTGTTTGTTGTTTTGTTTGTGGGTTTGAATTCCGCCACATAAATTTGGCGCCCAACGTGGGGCTTTGTAAAATAGCCGTTAAGATTGTTTGTGGTGGGTCGAGTGAGAGTAAGAGGTCAGGATGAGTGAGATAGAGAAACTGAGAGAGGAACTCCGAGTGGCTAGGGAACTCCAGGGTAGGCTGGAGGAGGAGAATGGGAGGCTGAGGAGTGAGAATGAGGAGTTGAGGAGTCAGTTGGAGGAGATGGGGGGAATGCTAAGAAGTGCAAAAGAAGAAATGAAAGGGGAGATGAAAGAGTCAGAAGAGAGAATGGAAGAGAGGGTGGATAAAAAGTTGGAGGGAATGATGAAAGGTGTGGAAGAAATGGTGAAAGGTATGTTCAAGGGTGTTTTTGGAGAAGGGGCTGTTGGAGGCAGGTTCTCTGGAACGTGTGAAGGGGCAAGAGAGAAAGAAAAGGAGGAAGAAGTGAATGGAAGCGTGAGTGATGAAAGTGATATGGGAATAGGAAGTAAGAAACGAGGGAATGAGAGGCAGGGTAAGGAAAAGGGGAATGAAAAGCAAGGGAAGGAACAGAGGGAAAGTAAGGATAAGTCAGGGGAAGAAGAAGGGAAAGGGAAAGGAAACTGGTAAGAAGGGTAAGGAAGTGGGAAAGGCAGGAAAGAAGGGAAAGGGTGAAGGCAGTAGTGATAGTGAGGTGGATGGAGGTGAGTGGATAAAAGTGGATAAAAAGAGGGGGAAGAAGAGTGTAATGAGTAAGATGGATGTAAGTGCAGAAGTGGACTCTTTGTATTCGGAAGAGGGTATGAAAGGACAGAGTGAAAGTAGCGAAAGTGAGAGTGAAAGTGAGAAAGAAGTGAGAAAGGCTATGTATGTGAGGGAGGTACCCCGGTGTGAAAAGTATAATGAGTATGGAAGTAGGGATGTGCATGATTTCTTTAGGGAGTATGAAAGGTTTTGTCAGGACAAGTATGGGGAAAGTAAGAGAGTGTGGGTACGAGAATTAGGAGAGTATTTGACTGGGTTTTTACTTGATATGTATAGGGTTATTATGAGTGTGGGGGATGTTGAGTATGACAAGGTGAAAGCTAGACTAGTTGAGCAAGCGAGGCGTATGAAAGCGAGTGTTAAGTATAAGAGGAAGAATGAATTTGATGAGGCAAGAATGAAAGCTGGGGAAACCTTGTCACTGTATGCTTGTAGGCTGGAGACGTTGGCAAGGAAGAAGTTTGGGGATGATGGGATAGATGAATGTAAGGAGTTAGTACGGAAGTTGTTAGGGACAGTGCCAGATGGAGTTAGAGAATTTGTGAACTTGAAGCGGAAGGAGAAGAAAAGGTGGACGAATGAAAGGTTGACTTGGGGAGAAATTTTGGAAATTGTAGAAGATTATGAGCTTGACAGGGTTATAAAAGAGAGTAGAAGTGTAAGTGTAAGGGCTGGGGTAGATGAGAGAGTGCCAGAGTTTGGAAGCTTTAGGGATGCAGTGTTGAGGGGCCCAATGAGAATGGCCGATAGTGTAATAGATAGGAGTGTAAGAGCAAGTAATGTGGAGGTGCCAGTGAGGATGAATGATGGGTTTGTAAGGGAACAACGGGTTGGACGGGTTAGGGATAGTAGTGTACAAAGGGGAAGGTCGATGAGTGGAAGTCGAGCGAAGTGTTTTAGATGTGGAAAGGAAGGACATACAAAGAATGAGTGTAGGTGGGCTTTAGGAGCGTGTTTCGGGTGTGGGCAATCGGGACATTTGGTAAGGGAGTGTACGAAAGATAGGGGGGTTAAATGCTACAGGTGCGGACAGGTGGGTCATATTGCTAATGGTTGTAGGGGTACCCGAGTGAATGTAATATGTGGCAACTGTGGTAAGAATGGGCATTATGCGAGAATGTGTTCAGAACCGAGAGCGAAGTGTGACGAATGTGGAATGGAAGGGCATGTATCAAGTGTATGTAGACGAAAGAGGGTGACTGTGACAGCGAATTCGGGAAACTGAGTGTGAAGGGGGTTCAAATGGGTGGATCCTCCAGGATGCAAGCGGTGCGTGTGATGCATGTATGTGAGGGGTTGTTGCATGAGGGGGGCTTTGCTGGAAAGACTGACGAGTGCATGAAGCAATTTGTTTTGATAGAGTATGGTAGGAAACGTAAGAAAGGGAAGAACGTAAGTAAACTGAGTGGTCGTAAGTTGTGTGATAGGGGTGTGAGTGCCAAAGTGGAAATGAGTGATAAAGCGTGTAATACGGATGAATGGGATGGTATGAATAGAACGTATAGCATATGCGGGTTTGATATAACTGAGTTGACTGAACGTGTAGGGGTTAGTGAACGGTTGGAGGTGAGCGAAAGTGTAAGAGTAAGAGAGCGTAGCAGTAATATACGAGTGATTGAAAGCATGAATGAATCGTTGCAAGAATTGGAAAGGTCAATGAGCGAATGGGATGGGTTAGTTGAAGAATTGGGGGAGGTATTTGAGAACAAGTTAGAGGGTATAGATGAGATTGTGGATGAAATTGAGAGTGGTAATAGTGAAGAAGATAGTGTAAATCTGAGAGAGAATGGAGGAGAAGATGTGAGTTTGAATGCTGCTAGAAGAGAGAGTGATTCTGAGAGAATGATTGCGTGCCCGCGAACGCGATCTAGAGGACCTGCTAGTGAGCATCCGTGGGTGTTGCGTAAGGCGATTTGAAAGAGGTGTGAAAGGTGTTGGTTGGGAAATGCTAAAAGGGGGGAGAAATATAGAGGGATGAATAAATTTGTTTTTATTTAGCATTTCCCAACGTTTTGAGAGAGAGAGAGAGAGAGAGAGAGAGAGAGAGAGAGAGAGAGAGAGAGAGAGAGAGAGAGAGAGAGAGAGTAATTGTCGTAAGTGAGTGCTTCGGTTGTTGGAAGAGGGATGAGGTCGTTAGTTTGTTTACGGCGCTGTCTGTCTGTGGAATATGTGTGAGGATTTTTTGGTTTTGAAGGCAGTTTTTTTTGAGTCTTTAGTCAGAGCTAGTGCCGGTCAGTGGTTCTTGTGTGGGACAGTTTTTGTCGTATGCTTTTCTGGGAGTTGTTGGTCTTCTTGTTGGTGTGCTGTTTATTTGTGTGTGTGTTCCGTTTCTTTTTTTTTGTATTTCCTTGTTGTGTTTGTGGTTGTTTGCGGTTGTGGTTGTTACGGCGGCCTTTATCCATCTCCAGCAACCGAAGATCAGGGTGAGTGTTGTTTGTTGTTTTGTTTGTGGGTTTGAATTCCACCACAGAGTGCTGGCTTGCCTATCAGCACGGAGATATAAGCTTACTTTAACAGTAGGGATGATTCATCCCATTAGTGTTGAAACAAGTATACCCTATACATTACATTAAATACAGCATTTGATTTACTTTCATAATATAACATATAGAAAGTAACATTTAACTGAATTCACAGGGACAAATGTGCTCTAAACCATCATCTAAAAATAAAATAAAATAAAAAACTGAAAATTTTTGTCAACTTAATGACATCAACAAGCAGTGTATCCCAGTAATTATATTAATCAATACTTTTCAAACTAATGCATATGCTCAAAAACATCACCACTACTCATCTGCCTGTTGGACAAAAGACTGCAGTGTCTGAGATATTCAGAGACCATGAGACAAGTTTGTATAAAAAAAAATATAAGTTTTAGTTTTAAAAAAACTACATGTTCATATAGTGCCTCTTAGTGGTTCTGTGCATCTCTACCATCTAAGTAAACTATCATATGTGCAATATCATCACAGCTGTGCAGTTAATAAAAGCATGATTGTATAATTAATGGAACTGAATAATATTGCAAAAGTACAAAACTAAAGACAATGAGATCTCCATACCTTTTTCTCTATCCCTCGTAAAAACATCCCCTTTATGAAGCCAATCTTCATTGCAGAAACCAATACAATAGCGTGGTTTGCTGACTATATGTTCAAAGAACTTTTCAAATAATGTACTTGGTGAAGTGCTACTAATGATGACCTGGAGAGAAAAAAAGAGAGATAAAGGAAATGAAAAATGACAAATTTTTAAATAATTTGTATTTTTCCTAACATATAAACCTGAGGTCTTTATATAGGGGATTTAATTTCAGTGCAAGCTGGAGCCGGCCATTTCACTAAAAACAAGGAAGATATTGGTAGTTGGCTACCGATGGTAGGGGAGGAATTCCTGCCGTCTAGTTGGTACACATTCACTTCACCTTTTGGACCAGGAAGCAGAATGAGGGGTGGCTAGAGGTGGGCCATTTATGTAAAGACCTCAGGTTTGTATCTTTGGAAAAATACAAACTCCTTAAAAATTTGCAATTTGTTCCTATTTGTTCCAACAAGTATACAAACCCTTGGTCTTTACATAGGGGAGACTTACTTCTTGGTGGGAGGAATCTGAGCAAAACTCTGGACTGGTAGTCTGCCTCACCTTGGGGCTCTTTCCTGGTCATGTAAGATCAAAGGAAGGAGACCCATGCCTCTGATCTGTTGAACATGCGTGATGTTCAACTGTCAGACTTCTGGGCCTTTCGAATAAATGAAATGTAACGTCTCTGATTCACAGATATGCTTGGATGAACCCATACTGTGGGGAACAATAAAGCTGATGATAACCAATGTCTGTTCATTGCCAGTCCCTCTCTCCCCTTACTAGAGAGAGGGTAATAGTTGCATCTATTAATCAAAAAAAAGAAAAAAAAAGAAAAGGATAAATTATAGAAAGGATACCCACTCACGCACGCCCATCCAGCACGTGACAGCCAACCAAAAGTTGGAAGTTAATCTCCTTTTATTGCCTTTCCAAGGCAATGCCACAACATACTGTTTGTCAATTTCAGAATAAGTTATAGTACTCTAAAAGTTCTCCAATACTTTCCATTCCTGTTCCATTATTTCACTGCAGTCAATACCTAAATTTTCTAAACTCCATAAAGTTTCAAGATCTTCCCTTCGATCCTTTAAATGAGCAGTCCCTTCAGCCGTAATTATGTTGTTGATTTCCACTGCCAGTTTTAAAATGGAAACATGAGTCTCCTTGGTGGGAGGAGAACTACACGTTCTGGTTATCACGTAACCAAATATGGTTGGTAGCAATACTAAATTTTCAAATTTCCTTAATCCTGGATGTAAGATGTTGTACACATTGTCAACCTCTATCAACAATTCCAAAAGCGATTGTTTCTCTACAGGTAAATCAAAATCTTTATCTGCCAAGCTGATTTTCGCTCTACACAACGACCTGAAGTTCTTCTTAATGCCAAATTTCTTTGTATATTCTGGTAGTTTGTCTATCACTATTCAATCCATATTTATTAATCTACCCTGGTGAAGTACAGCTATGTTTATTCACCATTTCTTATTCCTCACCTGGTGTAGAAGTTAAGTAATCTCTCAGTGATATATTTTCAACTCCCTTGCTTTTATAGTGGAGTCCCTCAAGAGCAGATTTTTTTACAAATGATCTCTCGGCACAGGTATCTAACAACCCTCTCTTTCGCACAATGTGACCTCTTTTACCCTTTTGGGTTATTGTGGCTGTAGGTAAGATCAACTTCCTGGTCATCTTATTTCCCTGTCCGGTATTCGTCAAAGAGTGTGTTCCAACTTGTACCCCACCTAACTTAGGTTTATTTGGTTGGTTTCGATTGCATATAGCACTATGATGTCTAACAGTGCAGCCATTATTACAACCTTGCCTGTCACAGTTGGAACTGAACTGTTTATTGGATGCGCATATGAAACATAACCCAGAGTTCTGAGTCGTTCAATCTTTCCTCCTCTGGTTACATAGGATTTACAATGCACCCATATATGATTGCCTCTACAAAGTGCACATCCTTTAACCTGGTTTACCTTGGCTTTGTTTGTATTTTCTTTAGGCCTTACAAATGTTTTTTTTGTTCTCACAGATTGCCCTTGTTCTACTGCGAAAGCAGATACAAGTAACTGATTTCTAATCACTGTACCTGTAACCTTCTCTACAAGAGAGGGATGGTTGTAGAAATCAAGAACCAGATTGTACAATTTCCATAATGTATTCATACAGTATGACCTTTAACTTCCCCACAGGGGAACAAAATTGTGGACATGGACTGGATGGTTAATGAGGAGTGGTAGGAACTCGAAGGGAAGTTGATATCCTTACAGAAGGACATCTACAGTTAACACCCGGTATTCCCGGAGGATGCATACCACTACCCCCCACAAATAGCTACAATCTGCGAATACTTAAAACCCCTCTAAAAATGCCTATAACTGCCTGTTTTCATATAAATGCCTATTTTGATTGTTCAAAACACCAAAAAACCTCTAAAAATGCTTATACCTCGATAATTTAATAATTTTATTACAAAAAGTGCAATTAGTCATGACAATCATATGAAAATGCAGTAGTTTGTGAATATTTCTCTATGAAAAATACTGTGAATAAGCAGATTTTCCATGAATGTGTATATATGTTCCATAGAGAAATCCGCAAATAGGTGAGTCCGCAAATAGCAGGGGTAGGGTGTACTACCCCGGTTTCAGTTACCGAATAATGATCTTTGAAGTCTAATTGCACTCCCTACTGGCCGCCACACATGGGAAGGAAAGCAGTCTTAGCATCTTATTCCGACTTCTTAACCTTACTTCTTTTCAGGAAAAGGAAGGAGTTTGAAAGGGAAGCCTCCCATGTTTCTGTGATCCAAAGGGACTGAAAAAATCACTGGCACCTCTCGAATCTATTGCAAAACTTGGTTGCACGATGGCCAGTGGCTAAGACTGATTCCAGAATGTATCGTGCTGAAGGTGACTTAAAAAAGAAGAGGACAGATCCTAGCTCTGACGTTTCTATCTGGCACACTCCTGGTTCCCTGTGTACCCCCTTAAATGGATCATTATTGATGAGTCTCGAACACTTGATACAAACACTTTCAACGACTCCAATCGACTTTACAACTGAGTCATCAAGAGAGATCCAGGGAACCAGAAAGGGGGGCATAGAATACATTCGAGCCGATCTGAAGACCTAAGAATCAATGGTAGATGAAGGCCACAGACGATCTGTGGAAAGAGGAGACGACATTGTACAGGTCCCGAAGAATGGTTGTATAACAAGGACGTAAAATAAGCTGCTATGAGGGAAGCAGTACCAGCCCCTCATCCCTCATACCTCGGGAACGGTCTCGGTCAGGCGAGGGAGGCCAAAGCTGCCCCTCAGACATGACGTTGTCTCCCGTAGGGCCACCACTTCATCTTCTCATGGCCGTGACCTACGTCTTCATCCTATGAAAAGCACCTGGTGAATAAGACACTGTGAGTGCCCGCTCTCGAGGAAGTCAGAAACATATGGGGGTCCGAAGAAACCCATGCTGTCAAGACTGGAATCGAATCATCCCGACCCCAGAAGAGATTCTAATACCAAGGTTCAGTAGGAACAATCAGACCCTGAAAACGGCAACCAGGAACTGTTCTTGAAGGTAAAATACAGAGAAGAGAAGTCCAAGTACGCTAGAAACTACTCTGGCCCTGAAAATACGCTCATCCATGTCCTGAAGGACAACGGAAGGAAGGGGAAAGAAGACGATCCAGACAGAAGCAGCGTTCACAGAAGGTGAATGGATGGGGAGGTACTTCTGGGAAGACACTGTTGTGGACTACAGCAAAAGACAAAGGAGAAGGCTCAACTCCTGCAAATCCAACGTCAAAAGCAGTGGGGGATGAAGTAACTCTTGAAGCTATGACACACAGCAACAAAGCACACACACATCCAAACCGAAATCGACTGGCTGAACGCGGCTCGTTGGCTGTGCTCCAATGGTGAGTCATCTTCCTCCAATCACTATGTATTCTTCCATCCAATATCTCTTGAAAGGTAGGAAAGAAGACAGAGAAACTGCGATGCAGCATACAACTATGAAAAGAGCGAGGGAAGTGAAGAGTGAAGAAACTTCATCAAGGAAATCGTCCCAGGACTCATCCTTCAAAACAGTAATGAGAGGGGGAGGGAGCGTAGAAATGCCCGACTCCCTCCCCCCCCATTGAGATGGAGCAAGAACCGTAGACAGGAACTGCACACAGAACAGCTAACGATCTGGAGAAGACCTGCCGAAGTCGGAAATTTTATCTATAGGTCCTGCAACATCAATCTTTGCTTCTTCCTCGTGTCAAGCGAGAGGGAAATCCATGCTGGAAGGCAAGCAGAGGTCTTGTATGACGGGTTACGAAACCACCATTGTAGCAACAGAACCCTCCTCCGCCTCAGTGCCTCTAAAGCTCAACATCATCTGGAAGACTAAAACATTACAACATTCCAAGTACTGTGATTGTGTAGCTGACAGAAAAATTCTGCTTGTTCAGAGAGAAAAAACTTCAGAACAAACAGAAAAAAGATGTACAATAAGGATGTTTGATAAAACAAGGTTGAGAAAACGTCTCAAAATACAATGGTTGGTGGCGAGAGACAGGACTCTCCTTGGGTGTGTAAAAGAAAAAAGATATAACAGAATAATAGACCAAACACCAAGGCTAAGCTTAACTGAGCTGGGTTGTGTTATATCAAAAAGCAAAACCAAGTTAGAGGAGGAATTAAAGACAAAGGCTCATAGGCTAAAACAAGTTGATAACAACTCACTGCTAACTGTGTAGGAATAACTATGCAGCAAGAAAGAGCAAAAAAATTAAAATGTAACAGAATAGAACTTGTTGCATTATTTCAAAATAAGCAAAAAATCTCAAAAGATAAATTATATTAAAAACAAAAAGAATAATTAAGAATTAAGTCAAATGGCAGGCAGCAGAAGAGAGACATCTGTCTCAGACACGGACAAAAGGTAGTGGATGCATACCAACTGGATGGAGGGGATTCCTCCCCTACCATCGGTAGCCAACTACCAATATCCACCTTGTTTTCAGTTAAACAGCTGGCTCCAGCTTGCACAGAAAGTAGATCGCCTATGTAAAGACCATGAGTTTGTACACATGTAGGAACAAACTTGAATTTCAAAATTTTACGCTGCCAGTTAAAAGAAACTAATAGCTATGTAATTACTGGGTAAGTTACTTGTATAAAAATGATATTTTAATAATAAAATAAAGTTTGTTCATACTTACCTGGCAGATATATATATAGCTGTATTCTCCGTAGTCCGACAGAATTTCAAAAAACTCACGGCACACGCAGTGGGGCCAGGTGGTTAGTACCCATTCCCGCCGCTGGGAGGCGGGTATCAGGAACCATTCCTGTTTTCTATTCAGATTTTCTAGTGCCACTGTCTCCTGAGGGGAGGAGGGTGGGCACTATGATTATATATATCTGCCAGATAAGTATGAACAAACTTTATTTTATTATTAAAATATCATTTTGTTCATGAGACTTACCTGTCAGATATATATATAGCTGAATCCCACCATTGGAGGTGGGAAGAGACAGAATAGGATTTAGGAAACAAATATATGTAGGCGATTGACGCCTTGGTTCCTTACCTGTTAGCATAGCTGACTTCGTGAAACTGTCACCCAAGCCTGCTTCTGCTTTACTAGAGTCTCCAGCAAGGTAGTGACCTATATAGCTGGTGAGTTCTAGATGATCTGTCCACGGGGGCGTGACCACAATGGGACTAGATCATAAGACCATACTGTGAGGGCAAAAGGAGCAACGACCAACCACCTGACCGAGCCTATCTAAGTAATAAAACTTAGTATAAGCTAAAGACTGGGATGTCCACCTCCAGTGGCTAACCCAACAACCATAAAAACACAAAATCAAGATTAAAAAATACTTCCTAACCTGTAAAGGATAGGAAGAGTATTGCTCTCTGCCCCCAAGCATGTGGAAACGTATGGTCCTAGCGAGTAGCAGTTTTCGTATGTCGTCTTCACGTCCCGCAAGAAATGTGAAGCGAACACCGAATTGCTTCGCCAGAAGGTGGTACCCAGAAGATCGCTAAGGGACATGTTCTTCTGGAAAGCCACCGAGGTCATGATAGCTCTCACTACGTGAGCCTTGACTTTCAGGAGTCTCATGTTGCTGTCTTGGCAGGTAGAATGAGCCTCCCTGAACGTACTTCTTAAAAAGAATGTCAGAGCATTCTTGGACATCGGAAAGTCCGGCCTTTGACAGAACACCACAAATTGTCCTATCTAAGAAGAAATTGAGAGCCCTGACAGGGCACAGGACTCTCTCTTATTCTTGCCCAAGAATTTCTGCTATATCCTTGATCTCAAAACTCTTGGGCCAAGGGGTAGAAGGGTTCTCGTTCTTGGCGAGAAACATAGGGCTAAGGGAGCATAGGGCCTTATGCCCTCTAAAGTCTATGTGCTTGTTGATGGCTTGAACTTCACTAACTCTCTTCGTTGTCGCCAGAGCAGTTAGGAAAAAAGCCTTCCTTGTCACATTCCTGGGCGATGCCGAATGAAGAGGCTCGAATGTAGCCGACTTCAAAAATTCTAGGACGATGGACGATATCCAGGTTCTAGGAAGGCGTCCACGGATGAGGTACCTTAGAAGTCTCAAAGGACCTCAAGAGATCGTGAAGATCCTTATTGTCGGTTAAGTCTAAAACTCTATGTCTGAAGACTGCCGAGAGCACATTTCAACGTCCTTTAATTGTCGAGACTGCCAGCTTTTCCTTCTCCCCAAGATGAAGAAGGAAGTCTGCTATCTGCGGCACAGAGATTGATTGAGGTTGAGGAAAATCCCCTTGCTTCTGCACCCTTTCCTGAAATTGGCCCACTAAGATTGGTACACCAAATTGGAGAAGGGTCTCCTGGCGCCGGCGATAGCCCTTGCCACTGCTCATGAAAAACCCCTCGCTCTCGCCAATTTCGTGATAGTCTGAACGCAGTCAGACTCAGAGCGGGGAAGTTTTGTGGTACCTTTCGAAGTGGGGCTGTCTGAGCAGATCGGTTCTAAGGGGAAGCGCTCTTGGGAAGTCCACCAAGAAGGTCATGACCTCTGTGAACCACCCTGCCGCTGACCAAAGGGGGCGATCAACATCATTGGCGTCCCTTCCGGCGCTGCGAACTTCCTGATGACCTCCCCCAGAATCTTGAAGGGAGGAAAGGCGTAAAGATCCAATCCCTTCCAATCCCAGACGAGGGCATCAACCGCTACTGCTCCTGGATCTAGTACAGGAGAGCAGTATAGAGGAAGCCTCCTTGTCCTGGATGTCGTGAAGAGATCCACCAAGGGACTTCCTCATAATCTCCACAGCTCCTGACACACCTCCTCATGAAGGGTCCACTCGGTCGGCGGAAGATGAAGCTGCCGACTGAGAAGGTCCTCGTGGACATTCTCCACTCCTGCCACGAACCTCGTAAGGGTCGTGATACCCCGAGCATGCGCCCAAAGCAGGAAATCCTACGCCAGTACAAACAGGGACCGGGAGTGAGTTCCTCCCTCTTTCTTGAGGTATGCCAGGGCTGTGGTGTTGTCCGAGTTTACCTGTATCACTCGGCCTGAAGCTTGGCTCTCGAAGAAAAAGCAGGGCCAGCAGAATCGCCCTAAACTCTTTGAGATTGATGTGCCAGGGCACCTGTTACCCTCTCCAGGTGCCTGACACTTCCTTCCCCCCTAGTGTTGCTCCTCATCCCTCCCTGGACGCATCGGAAAACAACACTAGATCGGGGCTCTGAAGGTGTAGACAAAACCTCTTCTGCCAACTTTGAGGGGACGAGCCACCACCTCAGGAGATCCTTGACTACGGGAGAGATCCTCAGGGACTCCTTTAGATCCTCCTAGTTTATCTAGTTTTCCGCCAGGAAAAAACTGGAGGGGTCTGAGATGCAGTCTTCCCAGGGAAACCAACTTCTCCAGTGAGGAAATGGTCCCCAGCAAACTCAACCATTCCCTCACCGGGAATGTTTCCTTCCCCAGGTAGGATGGGACTTTTCCAAAGCATTGCTGCCGTTCCTGGGACGGAAAAGCTTGAAAAGCCACTGAATCCATCTGAATCCCCAGAACACTATGGACTGCGTCGAGATCAGATGGGACTTGTCTACGTTTACTAAAAGTCCTAGGGACTTCGTCAACTTCAAAGTCGATTTCAGGTCCTCCAGACATTTTGACTGTGAAGAGGCTCGAAAGAGCCAATCGTTCAGGTAAAGCGAGATTCGTATGCCCGCTAAGTGAAGCCATCTCGCCACATTCTTCATGATGATCATGAAGATTATAGGGGCTGTGCTTATCCCGAAGCAAAGAGCTCTGAATTGGAACACTCGTCCCCGATACAAACCTCAGGAACTTCCTTGACTGGGGATGTATGGGGACGTGAAAGAAGGTGTCCCGAAGGTCCAGCGACAACCAATCTCCTGGTCTAAATGCTCCTAGAACAGACTAGGACGTCTCCATCGTGAACTTCCCCTTCGCCATGAAGCGGTTCAGTCCGCTGACATCTAGGACTGATCTCCATCCTTCCGACTGCTTCGGAACTAAGAACAGTTGGCAGAAGAATCCTGGGGAGTCCAGCTCCAGGACTAGCTCCACAGCTTTTTTCTCGAGCATTTGCACTAATAACTCGAAAAGGGGCTGTTGCTTCTCTTGATGGTAGAAGGGCGACAAATCCCTGGGCGACGTGCACAGATGTGGCATGTCGAGAAAGGGGATCTTGCATCCTCTCTCGATAATTAGGAGGGACCAGGAGTCTGCCCCTCTTGCTCTCCAGGCTCCCGCAAACGAAAGAAGCCTGGCTCCTACAGGCATCTGGAGGCGCTGCAGGTCACTTCTTGCCCCTAGGTTTAGGCGGGGCTCCGCCTCTGGAAAGACCTCTTCCTCGGGGAGAGGATCTATAGGAAGAAGCTCCTCTATGAAAGGGCTTCTGTTTCCTGGAAGTCTGACCCGACGACGACGACAAAGGGACTGCCGGGCGTTTGACGAGTGGGCCGAGAGATCTTGAGTGGCCTTCTCCTTCAAGCTGGCGGCGAGATCCTTGATCAAAGACAGGGGGGAGAGATGGCTCGACAATGGGGCGAACAGCAATTCTGCCCTCTGCGACGGAGAAACTGACTTAGTGTAAAGTTACAGTACAAGGCCCTCTTCTTCAAGAGGCCCGTACAAAAGAGGGAAGCCAGTTCCTCCGAGTCATCCCTGACGGCCTTGTCCAAGCAGATCAAGACGCTGGACAGCTCCCTCAGGCTGATAGAGAAGGAACTTCTAATCTTAACGTCTAGAGTCCCCAAACACCAGTCCAGGAAATAAAAGACTTCCATGGGATGAAAAAGTCCCTTCAAATGGAGATCCGTCTCCGACAAAGTCCACGAAACTTTGGTTGCAGATAGGAAGGACCTTCTAGGCACGTCGACCAAGGTAGCAAAGACCCCTGGGACGACGAAGAAACACTTGAGCCGACGTCCTCTCCGGTCTAGTACCACAAACCTGCCTTGTCGCAAAGCCTGGACGGAGGCAGGGTAAAAGAAGTCTTGCCTTGGGTCTTTCTTTCCTCAATCCAGGTGTTAACCTTCTTGAAGGCCTTCTTCGTCGCCAGAGACGAAGTCATCTTAACAAACCCCGACGCTCTCATCGTCTTGGACGAAGTTAACTGCGAAGGAGGAGAGAGAGGAGCCGAGGGTTTTAACTTGTCGCCAAACAAGTCCTTGAGAAGACCGGCTAACACCTGGTAGACCATAGAAGAGGAAGAGAAACCAGAGAGTCTCCCAAGTCCTTGGGAGAACGAAGACCTTGCGGTGCAACACGCAGAAGGGAGCTTCGATTCCCCGCAGTCTTTGACTGGTCTGAAGCGTCACGTTGAACAACCAAAGAGGCGTCCTGATGAGCGTCCTGACGAGCGTCCAGCCGAGCGTCCAGCCGAGTGTCCTGCACGGCAGCAAGAGGAGCGTCCTGACGAGCAGCTACAGAAGCATCCAGGATAGCTGCTTGCGGAGCGTCAGGCTGCAGCCGATTGCCACGATGGCGATCCAGCGAGCGGTCTTTGATTGCTCTGAAGAGTCACGACGAGCAACCAAAGAGACGTCCTGATGAGCGTCCTGTCGAGCGTCCATCCAAGCGTCGTGCACGGCAGCGAGAGGGGCGTCCTGACGAGCAGCTACAGAAGCGTCCAGGATAGCTGCTTGCGGAGCGTCACGCTGCAGCTGATGGAAAAGCGTCGAAACACTCAAAGAAGACGAAAATACGCCTTGAGAAAGAGGACATGAAGCGTCCTCTTCTCTGAAGCTTCTCTAAAGCGGGCGAGAGTCCTTCCGAGAGTTCCACCCCTTGCACGGGGAGGACGCCTCGGAGGACGAGAAGCAAACCTTCAGGATACGTGCACGAGCACGATCCTTGGCAGCTTGAGAAACGTCAACAGATCCTGCCAAAGGGACGCCAGATCGGTGGGAAGCCCCTGTAACTCTCTTGCGGCTTTCGACATGTCCATTCCCTGAGTCCTGGGAGTCCGACAGAGGTCCAGGCCTAGAAGCGTTATGGGGCCGATCTGAGAGGACGAGAAGCAGTCCTTCAGGATACGTGCACACGCATGATCCTTGGCAGCCTGGGAAGCGTCAACAGGTCCTGCCGAAGGGACGCCAGATCGGTGGGGGTCCGCGTAACCCTCTTGAGGCTTTCGACTTGCCCACTCCCAAAGTCCTGGGAGTCCGACAGAGGTCCAGGCCTAGAGGCATTATACGGCCGATCTAACGCCCCCTCCACTGCACTAGGGGGATCACAACACTTACTGCACTTAAAAGAGAAATCACTTTCGGTTCCAGAGCACGGATGGTGTTTATAATTTGTAACATTCCAATTTTAGTATAAGTACTGCCGAAGCAAGTACTTGACAAAAATAAATTAGGCAAAAGTATCACCTTCCGCTCCAAATTGTTGTCTTAAATTTGGATCTAATTGCTTTCCCCGCAAGAAGCTCGGGTTTACAGGAGAGGAATAAATATCCTTACTCTACTAGCACTCCTGGAGGAAGACCTCCAGATCCTATCACGCTCCAACTTGCGGATATAGGCAACAAACACCTTCCAGCTTGCATCCGGCAAGTCTCACACTCCTTGCAGCGATCATTTAATATTCACCTCGTGCATACAGTGTGAGGATCTAATGAAGTCTTCGGTAGCCTCACCTTACACTCATTCGCACAACATACTCTGAAGCTAGCAGAACTAGATCCAGACATCATTCAAAGAGCAATCAAAATCAAATCCAAAAAACAGTCCACAAAAGCGTATGCCAATTCACAATCCAATCACGATGCAGCCGTGATAAAAACCAAAAGTCAAATCGAATACTTAAGTGAAAAATAACGAGTTTACGAAATCCAAAGACGGAGGTACTGAAAACAGATGTTGACAGTACCGGCGACAGAGAAAATCTGAATAGAAAACAGGAATGGTTCCTGATACCCGCCTCCCAGCGGCGGGAATGGGTACTAACCACCTGGCCCCACTGCGTGTGCCGTGAGTTTTTTGAAATTCTGTCGGACTTCGGAGAATACAGCTATATATATATCTGACAGGTAAGTCTCATGAACAAAACTACAGTTTCTCTCTCTCTCTCTCTCTCTCTCTCTCAAACAATACACATATCATGTAATAAAAAAAAAAAAGCAAAATATCAATGAAACGTTATTTCACTTACAGTATCCATTTATACTGTGCTTACACTTCGATATACAAACCACAGTTCGTTCTCTCTCTCTCTCTCTCTCTCTCTCTCTCTCTCTCTCTCTCTCTCTCTCTCTCTCTCAGTATACACATATTTTAATAAAAAAATACAGTAATTAGTGAATACACAGTGTTGGTCTACGAAAAGAAGCCTATTAGTGACAATTTTAGGAATACGGCCCAAAGAAAAATCTGCAAATTAGTGAAATTTCCCTCACGGACAAGTGAACGATGAGTTTAGCAAAAATCCGCAACAAAACGAAACTCAGAAATGTGAAACGTGTAAAAACAGGGGCACTGTATTCCCACAGGAGCAATTTATCAACATGGAAATGATACAATTATTTACCTGGTTATGAATATATTAAACTGCACATGACCTCTACTTTTACATTATAACTGATTCCTCCCAAAACTGATAAAATATTTTGTTTACACCTTCAGATACCCTAGTCACACACATACACACACACACACATATCGGTAGCTACCTAATTCTCTTCTAACTAAATTGGATGAAGTAATTATGAAAAGTTCCATATTAGGACTTTATGTTAAACTTTTAAAGTGTGAATGAACTCGAACATCAAGCCCTGTATCAAAATAGGTTTTTATTTAATTTGAAGTTAGTTAAATGCCAATCCCCAGAAATTTAAATGCAATATGTATACTGAATTTGTTTGTGCAATATATAAAAAAAGTCATCTGCAGTATAACTGACGCTGAAAATGATGATGTAACACCCACTATGGGATTAACATAAACATATTCATTATTCCAACAATAAAATTACAGAAATTTGCTAATGGTGTCTGTCATTTGGAAAACATTACAGCACATGACATACAACATCCAAACAACCCCAAGGTGAGAAATAAGCACTTTATCTATTTAAAAAAAAATAAGCTTTTCATTTATAATACTCAAAAAAGCAAATTCCACGAATCTAATACTAACCTTGCCCTCTGTTGTAGGCACATGGTGGGGGTGTACAGTCATGTAATGGAGTTTTCTTCTGCGCTCTAGAATTTTAGCCCCAACATCTGCCCACAGCTTGCATACTGCTCGTAAACGAGCTACCTCCCGAAAACTGAGGTTCTCAAATATCCGCTGAAAAGAAAAAGGGCAACCTGATTTACCTTCAGAATGAGTTTTATTGATAATTCATCCTGTAGTTCAGCTTTTGAAAAGTCATCAAATAACCATAAAAACTTTCTCTACACCTAAATTTAATGAATTAATAAAAATTTTTAACATTTTTACCTAAGGATTTGGCCTCAAGATAAGTCTATCACCAGATTTGGTTGGATGGAATAAAGTAGCAAATACAAATTTCACAATAAACTTCACAAGCATAAGGTTACAAATCACCTTTCCAAAATGAACCTCAAAAAGGCAACTAAATTATGATATAAAAGCTGAAGATCTCTATGTATGGATATACCTGTGGCGCAAACTGGTTCAGTCAAAACTTGGTATCAAAGTACTTTAGTTCTAGCAGCAGGGGGGGGGGGGAGGGGGATGAGTCACTACATCACTACTTATTCACCTCAGTGTCAACCCTCCCTTTTCCTTTTGGCTAACAGGAACTAGTATATGGATGGTTAGATGTAGGATTATGATAAAAGACTGCAAATTAGATGTAGGATTATGATAAAAGACTGCACAGTCACCAATCTCACCTGGGCACAAGTACAGGACATGAGCAGTGAACAAGCTCAAGCAATGTACAGGCAGTGAGTCAGGGGAGTAAGACTAATCTGTAAGGGCAGTATCAACTATGAATATGAGGATAAAATAAGATCATTTTCTTAGGCTTAATTCTTGATGTGTTGGAAAAGATGCACTGAAAATCTTGAAGCCTTCTACAGACTACTGACTGAGTGAGCAGCCACCCACTCGTATACTTGCATTGTCAACCTGTAGAGTTGGCGGAAAACCTGCTCCCCCTCTTTTAGTTGACAGAAGTTACTTCTGTGGTGAAGGGAGTACTGACGCTCACCCATACTGCAGAGCAGCTTACCAATATTTGGAGTCTCTGGAAAAGCCAATAAAGCTGTCCTGAGTTTCAAAAATTGGTGTGGAGATGCTTGCCATGCTGGTTCCGATCACCTGATGGAAACAAGTTTGTGCGCCTCTTCCCTCAGTCGATGTACCTGCAAACAGGGGCATGATGGGAGGGGGAGTATGGAGAGACACTCCAACGAAGCTCTTGTCATCTAGTCAGTCGGCTAGTTTTCAATTAATTTCTTTTCCGAAGGAATGGAAAGGAATAGAGTCCCTTATTGGAGACAAGAATCCTTGTATTCTCCATTGAAGGGAACAATGGAAAACTGTTCCTGAGGACCTGGATCTCCAATGGTGACAGGTGAACCAGGACGGCTGTTACTTTTAAGCTGAATTCTTCACTGAAACTGCTGATATGGGACTGAGACTGAAACACAAGCATGACCAGTCTCTAAGTGTTCTGCTCAAGTGTGGGGTCGAGCTTCTCAAACTTGAACTAGACTACCAAGTCCCGCAAGTAGAGAAGTTGTCTTCTGTTCCCCTAAGAAGATCCGCCAAGTAAAGAAGTTGTCTCCTGTTCCCTGGAGAAGACTGATATGTATTCAAAAATACATATCCTAAGGGGTACTGAGGATACCATCTTCAGCAATGTCTGCACCTTACAATGAACCTCAGTCTTCTTCGAGGCCAAAGCCTCCTTGAGAGAAGACAGAGGAGGGGACCTCTTTGGCATTTCCGATTGCTCAAACCCTCAAGTCGGAAGCGCTTGGTCGGGCACCTGGACGAGTGCTTGAAGAAGTACTGGTAGGAGCTGAAGGAGCACCTAAATGCTTCGAAATCTTCTCTTGGACTGTGCCTGAACCAGACTGGGAAGCGGACTCTCCAGTACAGATTTGGGAACTCAAGGTTTGGCGAAACCCGAGTACCCAAAGACCAAGCTCCCAAATCACGTTGAAGACGATCCACAGGGGCCTCCTCTACCCAGGTTTTCAAAGACGACTCTGGGAAGAGGCAGGCACAGCACCAGTCTTAGAAGAAGACTTCCCAGAACTGGATCTGAGTATGCAAATTTTGGAGACTCATGCACTCGGGACCCCGAATCACAACACCTCGGTGAAGTTTGTGATATGGCCCCCAAGTCCGGAGGCTAGGGTGTGCCAGCGAGAGATCCCTTCCTTCCCTGGGCAAGCACCCAAAGAAAAAGGTGAGGAGGCAACAGCAGACAAAGACGATCATACAACTTCTCTTCCTCGACTTCCTTTTCCTAGATATTTCAAGATGGTGGGGAACAGCTGATCTCCCCTAAAGGCCTACAGGCTGTCGTCTGGTGGCCAGGTAGGAAATAGCCCTACCTCCAGACTGGCACAGACTTCCAATGGCGGAGTCCTCTTCAGGGGTGGAGAGTTGTTATAGTGGCGGCCTCCAGATTCACTACTTCTTGCTGTGAGAGGGCGATCCCTTGAGACCTGGATCTAGACAAACCAGGTCTGGGTCAACCCGTGTACAGTAAATCCCCGTAATCGCAGTCTCACGATTCGCAGACTCACCTATTCGGGGATTTCTATGTGGAATGTATATACACATTATTCGTGGAAAATTCGCTCGTTCGCAGTATTTTTCACTGAGAAATATTCACTAATTACTGTATTTTCATATCATTTTCATGACTAAATGCACTATTTGTGAAAAAACTATTAAAATACTCAGGTATAAGCATTTTTAGAGATTTTTTGTGTCTGAACTATTAAAATAGGCAGTTCTAAGTGTTTTTAGAGGGGTTTTTTATCAAAAATAGGCAGTTCTAAGTGTTTTTTAGAGGGGGTTTAAGTATTTGGGAATTTTAGCTATTCGTAGGGGGGGGGGGGGTTGTGGGACGCATCCCCTGCAAATACGGGGGTTTACTGTAGAAGCATATCTGCCGAGGGAGACAGGGGGAAAAAGCTTCTCTGAACAGTTCAATTGGAATAAATTCTCCTGCCGAAAGACCAGAATATTTACTCAATCGAGTACCCTTTCAAAAAGGCGGAACATGGCAACTCCATCAAAGCCTTTATATACTAATTCAGATCCCAGTAAGATTCAAAGCACGACAGCAGAAGCCATGGTCCCTTCCTCGAGATCATAGTGCTGATGAATTGGCACAATGACCTATGCAAAGGTCCCTTATATTTCGGGGGAGACCGCATCCTGGAGAAGAGGACCCTTGAGTCCTTCCAGGATGCGGTCCTCCTGATCTACTTTCCCTGCAGGAGGGGAGAACCTCGACAGACCCCTGAGATTCCTCCTCGACTACTTGAGCATATGACTGAGTCAGTCCAAGAACTGAACCTGGGGTGTAGGCCTTCGTAGTATGAATTTGAATAGAAGCAGTCCCATCAAAGTCCCTCCTGTCTGGCTCATGCCTCCCGGTGAAAAAACCCCAGGAGGTTGAGGGGAAGAGGGGCATCGAGCATTCCTACCTGTCTTGCTAGACAAACCAGCAGGAGAGGCAGACCATGGGCAGTCACCAACCCATGGTGGTGACAGCAGCACAGGTCTAGAAGAGCGCTTACGCCTTGGCAAAGCACTGTCCCAAGGAGAGTGGAGAGGTTCACTTGAATGTACACAAGCACTCGGCTCGGGCGAGCGGGGCCTCTCACGCGAATGCGTTCAGGGGCTGGCCCGAGTTGAGTACTCAGGCATCGGCCGCTGTGAACTTGCACTGTCCTCACGATATGCCCCAGTCTTCTTCAAAGCCGAAACCTCCTGAGAAGAAGACTGTATATGGGACCTCCTCTCCTTTCAAGGTGCTTGGACTCTCAGGTCCGAGACACTGGGCTGGGAACATGGCCGAGCACTGGGAGCACCGAGACCCCTGCATGTCTCGGCGCTTTCTCTCGACCTGTGCCTGAACTGGAGTGATTTTTTGTTGGAGAATCACTTGTCTGAATTCTTAAGAGCACTTTTTATTGTTACTAGCTCTCTATGGAGAGAGAGAGAGAGAGAGAGAGAGAGAGAGAGAGAGAGAGAGAGAGAGAGAGAGAGAGAGAGAGAGAGAGAGAGATGCAGTAGTTCACCACATTCAACTTGTAATGATGACTTTGGTGATGATCTGAAGGCTCCTGAGCACATTCTAAGGTCTTCACTGTATACAGGGTCTTACACTTTCAGCGCTGCATCCGATGCCAAGTCATATACTTTGCTTCCATAATCAATGATAGACAGCACTATTGCTTTACACATAATAGTAAGGGTATGTCTATCAGCTCCCCAAGTAGCGTTCGATAGTTTTTTAATTAGGTTTAATGCTCGTTTACATTTTGATTTTACATAGTTTATGTGGGCTTTCCCGTTCAAGTGAGTATCAAATATTAATCCCAAAAATTTTGCTATTTGGCCAATTGGTTTCTGATTTTTAAATCTATTTCTTCACCTTTTTTCCATTTTTATTTTTATAAAACATGATTGCTTGAGTTTTGTCTATGAAAAATTTAAAGCCTACAGATGAGCCCCATTCATCTATTTTTATTATGCTTGTATTAATGATTTGTTCTCAATGTTTTATTTGAGATGTTGAATAATATATGGCAAAATCACCCATATACAGGTAAACCATGCAGTCTTCGAAAAATCATACAGAATGAGCAGGTCAGTCATGATGTTTCAGAAGCACCATGGCCGTTTTGCTTTACCAACACACAAAGGCTTGAGTCGGTGCAGCATTTGCACAACAAAGGATGGAAATTCTTTCTTTGCTTATCTTGTGGCCTTTTGCCCTCTTTTCTTCTCACATAACATACATACGATCAGGCATCCTCCTAAAATACAGGTCAGTCTCATCAGTGTTATAAACTTGAGATAGCAGCAAGCCTTCATCCTCAATCAACTGGCAAATCCTTTCTCCGAACTTCAGAGCAGCATCTTCATCAGCAGACAATGTTTCTCCTGACACTTTTACTTTTCGACCTATGCCATGCCTCCATTTAAAACAAAAATCCCAACCAATTGATGCTGCGAATTCCTTCAATCCCGCATGAACGCTCAATTTCTTGGCAGCCTTGATGAACTGTTCAGCACTGATGCTGACTCCTGCTATACGTTACTGTATGTACCATCTCAGTACCATTTCTTCAAGTTTGTCATTTTCCGATACCCTCATAGATTTTCGAGGAGCACCAGCTTTGTCCCCTCCATGTTCAATATCATAGCCTTTATTCTTAAAGGCTGCCAGTTTGTCTTTAGCTTTCATAATGTCAGATATTGTCTGTGCACTGATACCCTAAGGTTCACCCACACTTTTCTGTGACCAACCTCTCTCTACTTTTACAATAGCATCCAGCTTTTCCTGGATGCTTAAATGCTTCCTTGAATGCTCTTCCTGGGTAGGAGCCATTGCACAAATCACTATAAATCACAAAAAAGCGAAATAAACACCATGTGCTGCATACAAAGGGTCGAGATAAAGCGAGCGCAAGTCAGATGCATCAACACAAGGGATGCTGGCAACGAGTGACCCACTGAGAGCATGGGTGAGCCTGGGTGATGCACTTTCTCCCTCACTCAAACTCCCAACATTCCTTTTGGTGCATAACTTGAAAATACAGTTCGGAGCTCGATCCGGAGGCGAAAACCCTCAAATTGATATTTCCATTATGAACCGATATACCCAGAAGTGCAGTATACCATGGTCCAATATCTCGGTGTGCTACTGTATCTCCAACGCTGTTCAGTGAGAAAAGCCTCTTGCTCACTGGAGACACTGGATAGTCTCCAATCGTGAAGGGGTAGGGACTCCATGGACAGGTGGAACCTTTCCATGTGGGGTTGGCAAAGGAGGTTGTGCCAGGAAGGAATTTCTCTCAGTGCCTCGGATAGCAGAGCTAGCAGGTCCGGGTACCACTCGGCATGTGGCCATTTGGGAGCAACCAGGGTTATTCTGAGGTTCATAGTAATCATTACCAGTTGATCACCTGACGGCTGAGTTTGTCCGCCACTACATTCCTCTTGCCTGGGATGTATCAGGCTGACAACTCCACTGCGTGTGCTACGGCCCACTCGTGCACTTGCACCGTCAATTGATGAAGCTGAAGAGCACTAGACTCCCTTGCTTGTTGACGTATGCCACTACTGTGGTATTGTCGCTCATTAGTACCATGGAGTGTCCCATCATTCGATCCTGGAATTCTTGGAGAGCTAGAAAGGCTGCCTTGAGCTCCAGGATGTTGATGTGGAAGTACTTGTCATTCTGGCTCCACACCCCGGAGGTTAGTGCCTCCTCCAGGTGTGCGCCTCATCCCTCCCTCGAAGCATCTGAGAACAGAAGCATCTCGGCAGGGGGAGTTTGAAGCTAAACTCCTATTAAGAGGTTCCTGTTGTCTAGCCACCAAGTTAAGTAATGTTTCACTTCTCTCAAGAGAGGAATGGGAAGGGACGGTGGATCCCTTGCTTGAGACCAGAACTCCTTCATTCTCCACTGGAGGGAACGAAGGTGAAGCAGCCCATGAGGGACCAGCTTCTCCAAAGACAACTCTTGAACAAGGTGGTTAGGCTGCCTTTTGGCCCAGGTGTCAGACTGAGGGGTGGCATGAGGTGGGCATGTAATGTATTTAGTCTTTTAGCAAACTATGTGCTGGCCTGTGTAAGGTATATCCACTGAAGGTGGCACTTATGTTGACGGTGATTTCTGCAGTTAGATACAGCGGGTATCTGACGCGTTCATTTGTGTCTTCTGACCATGGCCAAAATGCAAGGAGACAACATGACAGATTGATGGAAGCGTTGTGAACCTGACGGTGTTGTCACGCTTCTGGGGAGGGGTTATTAAGTGACTGTGTGCATGTGTGCACTCTCTAATGGTATATTATGAGAGGAACATACAATGGTTATTCACTTCAAATTGCAGCTGGTGTGATTCGCTCTTTGTGCAGTATTAGTGGATAAGAACAGCCACTGTGAGAAACAGTTACTTATGGCCATAGAAGTGAGTAAGACAACTCATTAACACTTATAGTTTTTCCACACATTATGCGGAACACCTACTTTGTGTTGCAGTGAAACTCCTCTGTTCTCCATTATGCTTTTCTCCGTTTTGTTCTCCATTGTGCATTTTTCCGTTTAAGTATCTACTTCTCTTTCATAAACCATTTCAGGTTTTAATATATGTTTCTTTTAACAGGAATTCTGGGTTCGTCCTGTGAGGAAGAATATTTTGTAAGTGGTGTTCTTTTAACACTCTATGACATTTATTTTGGTCTACAATAATTATGACCTTTTTATTTTTTTTGGTGACCAGGGTGTTAGTCACTAGTACTGGTTGGTCTAGAATCATTAATTCGATTGATTGTGAGTCTGAATTTCCTCTAGTTATGATTTCCATTTTTAGGGGAGTGTGAGTCACTCCATTTCATAACCTTAGTTTTTACTGAAATACTTTTGTTAAATTTTTGCAAAGTCTAGTTTTGTGTCTTGGCGTTTTATTCCAGTAGGCCTTTGTCTGAGGATAGATACAGGGAGAGGAGTCGACGAGAGAAAAAGAATGTGCTGACCCTACACTGGCCACTGCTACTGGAGAATCTTAGGGATGGAAGATGGTTTGACACTGTTCTTAAGACAGATGTAGAAAGAGATTATGACCCTACCTGACTTTGTTCCAGGGCATAACAAATGTAATGTAAAGGACTTCAGGTTTGCATAGTTAGGTAAAATACAGTTTACTTTTAAAAACTGTAATTTGTTCCTACACAATACACAAACCATCAGTCCTTTACATTAGGAAGACTCACTGGTTGGAAGGAAGAATCTGAGTGAGTCTCTGAACTGACTGGAATTCGTTGCACCTGGGTTACTTTTCCTGGTTGAAAGAGTGAGGAAGAGTACCGTGCCTCTGACATACTGATCAGAGTATAGGAACTGCGAGATCAAATGTCACTCTTCTGGGTCTTTTTCGAATGCGTGAGGGAACTTAACTCAAGCGAAAATAGGTTAGGATGAATCTGAAAGTCAGTGACAGCAGGGCAAAACAGGGTATGGGTTTGTCTTATTACTAGATCGCCTTCCTCCCCTTGTTAGAGGAAGGAGCGGGATTGCTTCTAATTTCTAAGAAGAAAAAAGAACGGGAGCTCGATGTGTAGGCTTACCACATCAGAACCGAGCCCGAGTCATAGATCCTTGTAGCCGAATTCCGAAGAGTGACAAAACAATCGCCATCAACGTAACCAAGTTCGTCGCTGAAACGATCACTTTTTGAGTGCCCATAGGGAAACTCCACAGAAGCCAGGATATCCAACACCAATGGAGAATCCCAACATTACTGCCACTGTGCCTTTACAATGATTACTGTCAACCTGAAGAAAAAAGCAAAGTAAATTAGTAGAGGGAGACTCCTCTCGCTCCGAGGGAGGATTGCCCTTCAAAACAAGAGGAGGCCCCTGGGAGGAGGATGTCTCAAACACCCCCTGACGATCTTCACCCGATGAAGAGAGCGAAGATGACGAAGGGGAGAACTCCCCCGAGGGAGACCAAGGGGATGCTCACAAGGGGGAGAACAAAGGAGGAAGGACAACAAGCAAGAGTGCCGTCGGAGACATATATCCTACTGACGGTTTCTCGGCAGCTTCCCCCAGTACACACAGCAGGCAACCAAGAACAAAACTCTGTACACAGAGCAGGCAACCAAGAACAAAACTCAGCACGGATGATTAATTACAGTCATGCCCAACCAAGAAGTGCAAAGGGCATGAGAACATCAAAGGGTGACTGTTAGAGGGTAAAACCCTTGCCGCTGACCCCAGGAAATAAACGGCAGGCCTGGTGGCCTTCCATTAAGAAAAAATTATTCATATGCAAAAAATGATTCGTAGGTTTGTAAAATTCAAATAATATCAAACACACAAATATATACATAAGTAATAAACAAGAGAGATCCCCCCAGGATAAAAAGTTAAAATGGCAGTCAGGGCAGAGAGCACAATCACACGTCTGCACTGCATTACAGCTAAAAGCAAAACTGGAATGTTTAAATCTGGTCAGGCGGGCCTCCCGGACATAACCACCTTGTTCAAGAGTTTTAACAGCCGTTTCCAGTTTCACTGTAAGTAATTCCTAATGTAAAGGACTGATGGTTTGCATACTGTGTAGGAACTAACCTTTCCTAGAAGGCTGCATCCTGACCTAACCAGACTTTACCTTTCAAATCTTACTTAAGGCATGGTGCCCTGACGTGGTTGGGGGGGTTTTGCCATCCTGGCCCCCGTCCCAGTAACACTGAACATCAGATACAGATCAGCAGGACTAAATTCGGTAGAACTATAGAACAGCTCCGCATGGGGTGTTATATAATCTTGGATATTGACTTTTTCTATAGTATTTTGGTTGCTTATCAAGAATTTACTGTTACTTTTTGTCGGCTGACTGTCATTAACTTGTAATAAACCTCAGAACTGATATGTTATTGTATGCTGGCCATCCTACAATGCTATCAAGCATGTGCAGTGTTACAGAGGAACATTTGGTAAAAAGTGGAGTTTCCTTCACCGGGAGGTCCAGGGGGCAGAGCCCCCAGCTAAGTAACACAGCCTACTAGGTTAGGTTAGGTTAGGGTATGTTAGGTTAGTATAGTTCCTTTTATAATAGGTTTCCTTAGCTAATACCTTCTTGAACATATGGCTCCCTAATGACTTGCGCATGCGTGGGACCATCCCATAACAACAAAATGGCAGTCTGGTCTTTCTCCCCGCGATTTCCCCCACCCAAAACTTCGCATCCAAAATGGGTTCCTAACCTTGGATAGAAAATGAGGTTAATAATAATTGATAGACAATAAACAACACCACCTCCTTCATCAGCAACACCAATAGTAAAGGAAAAACCAATTTCCAAGGTAACAGTCCATGCAGAGCTGTTCTATAGGCTAGCCTAGTTTTCCTCAAAATTTAGGAGGCGAAAGTACCAATGCCTAGCCTAACATTGTCTCCCTACTACGTACACGGTAAAACTTTACTTTAGTTGCACGGACTGATTCCCGCCAGTCGCCGACTGGGACACGTTACACCTTTTTTGGGGGTTCGCCCAACAAGGTAGGTGAGGGCACGTCGTCCTAAGTTAGGTTACGTAGGTAAGATCTGGTTAGGTCAGGACCTGGCATTATAGGAAAGGTTATGTCTATTTATGTATGAGGAACCCGCCCCAGTCGATGACTGGCGGGAATCAGACTGCGCAACTAAAGTGAAGTTTTATCCGTATACTACCTGGGCGGGCGCCCTGGGCACGCCCCACCTGGGTAACACGGATTAAGTTACCGCTAGGCGTTAAGCTAGAGCCTGCTACCGTCGTTCTCAAAAGTTTTCCTGCAATCTAAATTCGAGCCCAATCCAACTGAGAAGTCGCTCGAAACCGGCAGATCTGTCAGGAGTATCCAAAACCTCGACTGACAATAGTAGACTGTAAGCAAATGCAAACTTAACTAACTAGACCAGCCGACCATCGGAGAAGCCCTGGTTAGGAGAACTAGCCTATCCTATAGCCTGCCCAGTCAAAGTCACACAGATTTGTTTGGCATCGTGCTCTTACCTGTGTCAACTCCCACGACCCCGACAACAGGTCACCCACACCTGCACATTGCGATAAATCTTCGTTGTGGCACCCACTCATTTTAACCTTCTGCCATAGGCTACGAAATGCTACAGCGGATCAACGTGAGCTCGCAATACACTTCAGCGACTTAGGCACTCATGTCTGCTTTGTTTTGATGGGCCAGCGACAGCGTTGATGTTACGGGGAAAAAATCATAGATCTCAAAACTAAATAGAAAACATTGATTTCACGGATGTTCTTAGAACGAAGTTCTTGTTTGTAAATTTAAGTAGGATTCTACTATATGTGCACGTTTTGGTTAGTGAGTCAGTTGGAATCGAAACCAGTAACTAATATATATATATATATATATATATATATATATATATATATATATATATATATATATATATATATATATATATATATATATATATATATATATATATATATATATAATATATATATATATATATATATATATATATATATATATATATATATGTATATATATGTATATGTATATACTGTACACACACACACACACACACACACACACACACATATATATATATATATATATATATATATATATATATATATATATATATAGTGTGTGTGTGTGTGTGTGTATGTGTGTGTGTGTGAGTGTGTGTGTTTGCGTGTATTGTAAAAAGTAACCAGTAGATTATGTGAATGTATTTATACACACACACACATATATATGTATACAGATAAATAGATAGGTATATATATGTATATATAGTAGGCCTATCTATCTATATATATATATATATATATATATATATATTATATATATATATATATGTATAACTGAATCACGAAAA
>JANJGK010000038.1:17466572-17554072 GCA_039081455.1 Macrobrachium rosenbergii | reverse complement strand
AGAAAGCACCATGAAGCCAGAGAGATGGGACTCAAATCGTATTTAAGAACAACAGAAGAAATGAGGACAGAATATGCTCAAATTAATGCCATAAAATTAGATGGAGAAAAGATCAATGAGATAGAATCTTTCAAATATTAAGTAACAAGGATATCCAGTACAGGTTCTTTGAGTTGGAATTTAGAAAAAAACTAAAAATGAAAAGGTCAATCAAACAACGGGTAGACTGGATAAAGTTTAGGAAAATAAATAGATTGAAATTTCTTATAAAAGCAAGCTTTTACATGGGTCTAGTACGAACTGTATTGATCTACGTAAGCCATGGCCATGACACGACAATGAAATTACATCTGAAAGATGTTGTTGAGAATAAAGCCTTAGAACCGTATTAGGTATCAGATGGTAGCATAGAATTAGAAATTATACTATAAGGGAAATTATGAAAGTTCAACATATAGGCTGGAAACTGATGAAAGGGAGACCTTTGCACGAGCCGTGGGGAAATAGTAGGCCGACATGACAGTGTCACCTGTGATCCTGTGGAGAGATGAATGGAGATTTATGGAAGACGAAGTGCAGGAAATACATGAGTAGCAAAATGGGAAATAATGAAGCAAATGTGCAATGTACTATCTGTTTTTACGCAATATAATCGTGAAAGATTTGGAAACTCCGTCAAATTGTGAAAAGGCGCGAAATATTTTGAAGGTATTTTTCCCGAGTTGTCGTTTAGAAACGTATGATATTGTATTTTTTCGTAGACCACTACAGCTGCTTATGCAAGAGTAAAAAGAAATTTCATAGAAGTATGTTGTATGCTAGGGTGCATTCCATACGTGAAAATTAAAGATAACAGTATGTCAGAGTTAAAATCAACTAATGCTTCTCAATTATCCACGAGACCTTGAATGGTAGATTCCTCTACTTGTGTAAATAAAGTCGCTTGCTCTGTGATGTCCTTTGTTCTAAGTTTGTCCTTCAGAATTAAAAGATGTAGACAAAGTAAGACCCAAAAACAAGTATATGAAAACTTATTTCAGATCTGAGGTAAGAAGATATTTTTGCTACAAAAAAGTGTGATATTGTATGGAGGAGTTGAACCTTCCCAACCACAACAAAATTCTGCAAACATGCAATGCCAGTTCCCCACTAGTCGAAGCAGCATGAATATTTACAGACAGACTTTGAGTTAACAATGGCTGTCAGATATCATGCATCATTTCATAAAAGACTCCCTGATTCGAAAAGTTAAAATATTTCAGTAATAACATTTATATTTCTCTTTTCAGAGACACCGTCAAAGAGAGACCTGTCCCCGACACTGGGATCAATGCCTTCAGTGGCAAAGGTAAGATCTCTGAAGCGCAGGAAACATTATATGACGCGATCAGCCTGGGCAGAAGGATTCTTCTTGTAAGGAAAGGAAGAATATCGAGGCTTTCCTTTAATATCTGAGTGGCGAAAAGTTCTCAACTCAGCTGAAGTCCTATTTTCCATTCTTGGTCTTCATCTCACCCAAGGCAAATAACTACCATTCCAATTCAGGTTCATCAATAATAACCATGACATACAAGTTGGTCAAACAATTATGAGTTTTTTTTTTTTTTCTCAGGCTTAGTAACAAGGAACACACACTTTCGTAGTCATTCCTCTATTAGGAATTCACTTATTCTTATTGAAAGTATTAGGGACTTGAATTTAATATATTTTCTATTTACATTCAGGAAAATGGAGATTCTAACTTCATTGGCAGTCACTTCAAATACTTTACGGGACGAAAAAAGGGACAGACATTGATATCCTCTCTCTATCTCTGCAGCCTCCTAAAACAATCTGGATTAAAGGGCGGTGCGAACAGCTCAACTACTGCCTTGAGAGACCGCTTTGTAAAACTTGTAGCTCCAGACACAGACCTAAGCGATATTTCTCAAAGCTGATATAGTGTCAGACGCCGTAAATTGTCAAATAAAGGGGCTGTTTATAATTAACTCTAGTAAGATGACCATCATAGTAAGAACAGGAAATGTTGACAGTGGCACCAACTTTTTTAATGTCTTGATGGAGAAGAGAAAGGAAGGCGGTAACTGTCTGTTTCCTTCCAATCATAAACACTGAATCCCCTCAGATAATACCCTGTCTTGCAGTTTAATGGACTTACAGGGGATTATTGAAGGCCCTGTCTCAAAGTTTTGGAAAGTTCATAGGTTAGGGCGCCCATTAAGGTCAAGAACTGCGGACCACAGCGTGATCGAAATAGACAAAAGGGGGGAGCGTGAAGACGAGAGGCTTAGTTATAAAAACGAACATGAAAAGAGAATCATGATAACAGGAAATGGGGTGACAGATGGGCTTTTGCAATGGTTTTTTTTTTTTTATCCCAAACAATAGTTATTATCATAACAATAATGAGCAATAATAATGCTACATCTTCTGTACTAATAATATCACGACGAGAAAACTATTTAGAATTTCAGCAGAACTTCTGATAATTTTGCGCTCATAATTTCTCTACGGTTGCCAATACCGAGATCCCATCTTTGTTGCAGTCGAACTTGCTCAGAGTCAAAGCTTGACGAAGAATAATAATTCGGGTAACAATACAAACCAAGCTAGAACCCCACCAGAGGCATAGTGATGAAAGAGTGAAAGCAACCCTCTCGTTTTGTTGTTTTGTCTTGTCTTTTGAAAGGAGGTATTGAAATGCATAGGTGGTGCTTTAACACCTTCATTCCCTCATCATGGCCTTCGCGTATGTTGAATTCGAAGCTCTTTCTTATCTGGAGGCCAATATCTAAAGAAGGATGATAACGATGGTATAAAAAAAAGTACAAAAAATCAGATAATATGACTTGTAACATAACTTCCCAATGAAGGCGGCATTATAATGAAAAGTAACTGAAGTTTTCTGTTCTGGAATTTAGTTTAACTTTTGCTCTGAAAGAAAACACATGGCTGTCACCTACGCACTTAAACGTTCAGCTTCAAAAATAATCCACACCTCTCCGTTCAGAGCTGTTAACTACCATTTCTGTTGGGTAGTGTTGGTTGCAGCACGAAATAAATCAAACTTATTTTTTCCTATCTTGTTTTTCAGAATTGCCTTGTGGCGAACACCATCTGCCACTAAAACAAAAGTTCTTCATTGACTGGGAAACTGCTCAAGAAGAGTGCCAGTGGACATTGAGGGTTTGTAGATACTTTAAGACCTTTCCTCTTCAGCCTAGATATTTAAACAGTCAAGTATACAACAAGAACTGAAAATACGCACCCAATTAATTAATTTGTACATGTTTATGGTTGAAATTGGTTCTATCTGCCAACATACTGATTGGTAAGGGAATAATTAACTCTCATTAGCTGGTTTTATTTCTAATTAATGTTTTATGCTTTGGTATTCTATCCCAAAGAAATTATGCATAATAAGCTGAACCTTCTAGAATCATCTAACGCATGATATAATTCATTTAGTGTGTGTGTGTGTGTGTGTGTGTGTGTGTGTGTGTGAGTGTGTGAGTGCGTGTTTTTACACGCAGCCTCATTTACGCACATTGAAAGCAAAAATCATTAGAATTATCAGCGGTTTTTCCTAATAACAATTCTTAGGTTTACGGATCAGGAAGCGCAACCCACATCTTAGAAAGTGGTTGCACCGAGGACATAAGAGTCTTTTCACACGAATCTGTTACCTGGCGTCTCTCAGCACCTTGCCGACAGAATTTGCCTCAGTAGGTCAATATTAGCGTGGTGAGACTGAAGTCACCCCTGCTCACGATCGTAATTCCTATATTTCACGAATACAGAAAATGTTAATGGGCATTTATTGCTAAGGTTTTATGCAAGAGGCCCCATGTTACCAGAAAATTGGCTCAGAGGCGTACATGACTTTCAGAGATTAAAATGAAAGCAAGATTGTTGGTGCATACAGGCCAACTCATACATTGTCTTTGAGGTGTGGCACTGCAGAACGTTTTTGTCTTTATTTTTTTGACGCAGTTGGCTGAGAATCAAGAACGTAACCAGTAATCAGTAAGAGGGATCTTGCTCAATACGCTTTGCCCGAATTTGTTCAGTTTGCCTTACGAAGTTGTATATCCCAGTTTTCTCTTTTTTTTCTCATAGGCAATATAATTGTTTGTATATTTACTCTTAGGAGTTATTTTAAAGTAATAAAAGCTCGTGCCCATAAAGAGAAATGCATGCTAATAGAAAAATGCATGCGCATACACACACGCGTGCACACGCACACACACACGCGTGCACGTATGTGTATATATATATATATATATATATATATATATATATATATATATATATATATATATATATATATATGCATTTTCTATTAGCATGCATTTCTCTTTAAGGGCGGGACAGAAGCTCATCTGCCATTTAATAGGCCTTTCCTCCCACTACGAGTTTAGTTTATAAATTTTAACTATTGTAGGCATGCCTCTCCTTTAGGATACGGTGCATTATATAATATATATATATATATATATATATATATATATATATATATCTATATATATCAATATATATATATATATATATATATATATATATATATATATCAATATATATATATATATATATATATATATATATATATATATATATATATATACAATGCACCGCATCCTAAAGGAGAGGAATGCCTACAATAGTCAAGATTTATAAACTAAACTCTAAGTAGGAGGAAAGGCCCATTAATCAAACGAGCCTCTGTCTCTTAGAACCAAGGGCAACCAAATGCGTGTGTCAGGTCCTTTTATTTACTAAGAGCTGTTGCCGCGATGTCGGCAAACGACTGAGCCTCAACATCGCAGCAGCCTGCAGCCGTAGGAAATGTCAGTCCTTTGGGATTTAGATGTAATACACTCGAAAGACAAGAAGTATCTAGTGGAGGCCTGAGGACCCCTTGGTGGGAGGAAATGCTCCCTAAATGGCAAATGAGACCAGTGACAACCAAGTTTTCACTCCTATGAGATGCCATAAAGATGGAGTAAGAGCACTCATGAAGCTCTGCATCGCGTGAAAATAAAGTGGCCGTGGGCAGGGAGCTTACAGCCCCTTATCCTGTACTGATATTGCTGAAAAATATATATATATATAAAAAAAACTAATTCGTGGGGTTTTCAGCGTGCTAGGATATGGTGGAAGAGAGAAAAATTGTGTGAAATTTTATTTGCTTGTGGAGAGATAGCATGATGTTTTTGACACTCAGTGAGTGCAGGAATAGGAAGGAAGAAGAGTGATTGTGTTCATGGTGGTTGGAAGGTGAAGGGCTAAGGAAGGGTTAGTGCTTCTAGTATCATGAAGATTCTGGGGACAGGAACAGCTGAAAGGGTGAATGTGTAACTCGTGGACCGTATAGGTAAAACTGAGTCTGGCAGGAAAAAGTTGCAACAACTGGTGTATGTACAGTAGGCCAGCAATGTGAAGACTGCAAGTGAGAGTTTCTGAGAGTGGCTGAAACTGCAACTGTCTGAGTCTGGAGAACAAGAAAGGAGGCTGGTGGTATTTTGAAGCAAAATAGGCGACAGAGAGAGTAATGGTGTTGCTGCTGACAGGCAGGGAATTCACGGAGTTAATGAGAGTGAAGAGTTGTGGGAATGTGTCTGGAAAGGGACTGAGTGTTGGAAATAACACTTTCTGGTGTACAATATTCATAAGTATACTCGCTATACTTGGGAAGGAGAAAAGGGTGAGGAACTGAGATGGTTAAATGGGGCAGCTCAAAAATTAAGTAACACTTCAGTTGGGGGGAGGTGGGTATTGTGAAGTGTAATGAGTGTGACAGTTGGAGAAGGGGGGTGCAGCCATAACATTTTCAGATTTTTTTGCTTTGTTTCTTTTGAAAAGATGTAAATGTAGAAGGACAAAAGAGAGAGAGCAAAGATTCTGCAATAGACTTTTATTATATTTTAGTAATATTGAGAATGTGGTATTTAATTTTTTTTTTTCTTTTTTTTGCATAATTAGACTTTTAAAAAAATATCACAAACTCAACTCTCTTTTGTACTTCAACATTTTCTACTATATGTATTACATGACATAAAATAATATCACAAATTCATCCCTTTTCTGAGCCCCGACACTCTCTACTTTATGCATAAATATAACTTAGGAAAATATCACAAATTAAATTAATCCTCCTCTAAACTTAGGCATAGTCTACTTTGTGTATTATGATAAACTTAAAAAAAATAATATTGTGGCGGGATTCCACAACCACACACTCACACTAACAAAAAACAACACATACACTCACCTCGAACTAGGCTAGGCCTACGAATTCCGGACGGGAACTTTTGCCAAAGCAGGAGGAGGTCACGGAGTCACCACAACCGCCGATGATGCCAACGCTCACCACCAACAACAACAGTCCACAACCAAGAAAACAACAAACCAACCAGTACACAACCACGACCCAAAACAAGACTCAAAAAGACTCAACCACGAAGATTCAAACTCACCTCACTAGGAACACAGCTGAAAAAACAACCAGGCTATTACACGACACCGATCACGCAACCAAAACAGCCCAAAACCCAAAACACGCCCAAAGTACAAACACTCCAACCACAAAGCCTCCAAACACCAAATCACGTAAACTGAACATAAAAAAAAGCAACCAAACTCCGATCAACTACTGGGAAAACCGTCCTTTTTGCACAATATCTCTGTCCAGACTCCCGCCACGATCACGATCACAGTTCCGCGCACTCCCAAAAAAACAAAACACGACACCTCACGGACAATCAAAACGTAAACAAAAGAAAACTACACTCTCTAACGATATCATTACCAATCACCTACGCCGTTGTTCTTTCTCTCTCTCTCTCTCTCACACACAAGACGTCGTTGTTCGTTGTTTTCTCTTTCTCTCTCTCTCTCTCACACACACAAGACGTCGTCAAATGCAATAACCTCATTCCTCCATAATATCACAAACTAAAAACTGGCGACTGCTCAGAATTGCCAATTAAATTACTTAGGAAATTAAGAGAACATTTTCATTTCAAATTTATCTGTGATTCTTGAATATCATAAAACAAAAGTATTAAGAAAAATCTAAAGTTAATAATTTCCAAGTATTAGGCTAGACTTTAATATATTATTCCATTAAAAAAAAGGAAACACTAATTCAAGGGGGGAGGGGGGGGGGAATACTAGCTGATGTTAGATAATTTTCTAGGGAGGGTCTGGACATGTGTTATGGGGCCTGACAAGGGGGAAGGGGGTCAAAAATTACCAAAAAGGGTGTTACGTAATTTTTGAACGACCCCAATTGAAGTTTGAGTTGGGGGGGAAACATGACTGTAAATGTAATGAAGACAAGTGACGTTGATAAAAAAAAAAAAATGTGATAAGAACACATAAGGAGAAAATGAAGGAAAACTGGATTAAGGACATGAAGGAGGCAGTACTATGTGTGGAGCATTTAAAATTTGAAGATGGAAAAGAGTCAGTAGGATGTTTATGTGCCCTGGTGGCAAGGAGAAGGAATGCTTAATGGAAAGTAAATGATTTCAAGCGTCATTACGTAACAAAAGAGAACATTGGCATAAAAGAGGATAGGTAAGCTAGTCAAGAAGAGACAGAGAGAGAGAAAAGACTAGTAATGAAAATATGTGGGCAAATCTGAGCCAGAACCTTAGGTTGGATAAGTTGCTTTGTGAGGAAGCAATTGGAGATTGAACTGTTAATTAGTAAATGGATCGCAGGTGTATACAGAGAGTTACTGAAATGAGTGGAGTTCAGTAGAATGAGTATTTTGAAAATCTGTTGAATATCAAGGGTAATATATAAGAAAGATCTCAATGGAACAAGAGTGAAAGAGGTAGATGTAAGCTGAATAATGCCTTTGGAAGTGACTTTGAGGATGCAAGGAGAGCAATTAAGAGCTTTAAGACTGGAATTTACAATGAGATAATGTGGCGAGTCTTCTGTAATGGTGCATGAAGCGGCTAACGTTGTTTAAGCTTAATTTACGTGTCATCATTTAAAGTACGAATGTGGAGGCGACTATTGTCTTGGAGCCACACAGTGTAATGGAAAATGGCTCAATGATGAGGCTCTTTTTATAAGATTAAAACCTGTTCCTTTATTTTCAGGTCCATGCAGACACTACAAACATCAAAATTCGGTGCTACACTCGCCTACGAGAAAGCAAAAACTGCCGAGATGCTTACGTACAACTCTTTGATGGTTGGAGGATCAAGCACAAGTGAGTTGAAAGCGAGTGTACTCTCTTTGTAGGCCATGAAGCAGTCTTTCCTGCAAAGGACGAACTAAGATGTAACTGCTGGTTTTTCCTCTTGTCGACATGTCCTTTTTTATTGCCATATTTCGATCAAATCAAAATATTTTTGGTTCAAAGAATATCTCACCATGCTATGAATTTGTGTACAAACTGGTAACCTATCTAAACAGCTCACAGCTCAATGATGCATTGAGCGCAACTATAGCAAGTATGAATTTGTAGACATGATAACATGTATGTATTCAATCGTCTATGTTGCCTGCTAGTCCCATAGGAGTTGAGGATTTTGACACAGGCATTTAGTTAAATCATTCACCAATGATAATCTGCTCATAAACGTGTACAATAAATGACGCCTTTATTCACTTTCTCTGTTTACCAGATACTGCGGGAAACGAAGTAACATCAGCAGCCACAGTGGCACCGGTCTCATGGTGGTGAGAGCGGCTGGCAAGACGAGCAGGTTCAGCAGAAAAGAACTAGGAACTTTCAGCTGCGAAATCAACACCGAACTCAAGCCGAGTCAAACTGTCAAAGGCCCCGAAGAGCCGGAGGAAGAAGAAGAGCTCCCTCTCCCACCGCCCCTGTCGCTTCTGGAAAGGATCTTTTCCCTTTTCACGAGTGAATAAAGTCAATAGATGTGAATTAATGATGTCAGTGAAGTCTCTTCAGTCTATTTTCTTTTCTCTCAATAGCATCATTCGCAATGAATGTTAATTTATATTTAAATTTATATGACTATTATGAAGCATTTCTTTCAGTCCTCTTGTATTCCTAGGAATAAACTCTACAATAAACTGTGAAAACAGTTAGCGCCATTGTTTCAGTCTTTGGAATTGGTTAAATAAACATTTATGTATCAGATCAACATAAAAGGAATTGGTTAAGTAAACATTTATGTATCAGATCAACATAAAAGTAATTCAAGTATTCTTGAATGTAAGAATGTTCTGCGAAAAGGCTGCTTTCTAAATATTTTTTTTTTTCATGTGCTTGAAAATTATGGGTCACTGCTTTTATTATTTGAGCAAATTAGAAGAAAGACAAAATCTGCACTTATGTTAGAGCAAATGAAACTACTCGGAATTCTTTAAGATTGAGAGAGAGAGAGAGAGAGAGAGAGAGAGAGAGAGAGAGAGAGAGAGAGAGAGAGAGAGAAAGTTGTTTCGGACTCCTTGAAAGTCAATGCATAAATGTCGTATTCGTGAACTATACCTCATCGTTTTAACGAGTAAAAATAAAATTTTGGATAAATGCACAAATCTGACTGCAGCTAACCTCCTCATAATGAACTACCGGAAGGTAAGTGATTCCTTCTAGTATGAAAGAAGGAAGGAAACCACGATACATCCTGTTAGAAAAGAAAAGAAGTGTCATAATCTATAAACGCGCTGAACCAAGGTCCAGAGAATGCACTGCTGAACAAGAATCAGAGCTGTTAATTGTCATCAAAATGTAGAATCTCTGTTCCTTCTTAGTTTCATCAATGACTTTCACACGTATTGCGTTCAGACTAACATTCCCAATATGTTTCTTTCATTCAACCAGTGAGCTCTCGCGTTCTGAATTGGAAGAAAAACATGCTAGTTGTGAGTGATGCTGACCATTATATGGAACACCATGTTAATACAATATATAAAATAAAGACAATTATTACATAGAATAGCTTGAAAGTTTTTCTTATTTTTAAGAACTCGGCAATAAATGCAGTTCTAGGTTGAAGTGCCAAGCCATCGTGCATGAATCTAATACTCTTCAAGAACGGTGAAATGAGGGTGGCATTTTTCAAAATGCAGAGGAACGTGTGACGGGCAACACCCAGTAATACCAGCAGCCGTTGCTGGCAGGAAGGCCCTCCTTCGGCTCTTACTCGGCCCATCACGAGGGCTCCTTCTTATTTGTTCACTTAAAGCCCCACGTTTCCTATATTAAATTTCTTTTAGTTGTGATTTCTTTTGAAAGGATGGCTATAGTTCTTTTCAACTTTCTCAAAGTCTCCCCTCTTTTCCGGGGCAGATAAATGAGTAGTACAAAAGCCTTTTGCTTAAAAGTACACGTACAATATCTTGGCTGCATCTCAGCTCCGTTAGTATAAAAGTCTGACTTGCTTCATCATTAAATGTATCTGGGTTGACTTCCACATTGTTATTGAATTCTATTTTGTTTGTACTTTGAAACTTATTGCACTTATATTCCCTTCTTCTTGTGTCCCCCTGAGTGTGTAGATATGCTTTGAAAATAATCATAAAGATAACAAAACAAAAAAAAACCATCTGTACATTCGTACAACTATAAGTGAATAATGAAAAAAAAACTTGCGCCAGGCCCCTCCTCCGTCCATCGTCGATGTAAAAGTAAGGATAATTTATTTCAGCGCGAAAAAGTCTAAAAGCCAGGAGCTGGTGAAGGTAGAACCTCTAAGAAACATAAGTCTCACGAGGAAGCCAATTGTATTTTCATGAAATTGTTAAAGTTTGGATATTAGCCCAATATACCTTACCTAGAAATTGTTAATCAAGGAGAAAGAAAAACTTCGTGCACCTGAGGCATGCGCTGTAGTTCGGGCAGAAGTCGAAGATATCTCAAATTAATTCTGGACATGAACTAGAATAAATTTTGTGTATCAAAAGCAAAGATTAGAAAACTGAGAATTTTTTGTTTTTGTGTAACAGTCAAGTGCACGTAATTATCTATCTATCTGCCTGCCTACCTATATACTGTATATATAAAAGCTAGCTCATTATTGCTTTGATTTTGCGTTTCGAATTGGTGAAAAAAAAAAAATCCTATTTAATTGATGAGTTAGGTATCAGTCAGAAGTTAGTTGCATTCATGGCATATTTTGTGCTTGGTATGAAATTCATCCAGTAGTCTCGTAACTGAGAAAAACATGGAAAAGTAATGTAAAAAAAATTAATAACACTGAGATTTTACGGTCTAGAAGAGACCCGAACGGGAGGAAAAAATCCCCACGTCACTAGTCAGTTTGAGTTATGCCAGTGGAATGACACTCACGTCTTTCCTGTGCTACCACGGCCACACATCTTCCCATGTAAAAATGCAGCCTTGCAATCCAATGGCTTAACTTAGTCCATAGAAGTGACTGGGCAAAGCCACACGCAGTTATCCAGATTAACGACTTTACTCAGAAACATCTTTGAAACTGCACAAGCTGGGGAAATTTTAACATAGTCCCTGCCCTGTTTTGCACTGGCCTTATATTCTTGTCTTTTCTTGAAGCTGAGAGCTTATATATATATATATATATATATATATATATATATATATATATATATATATATATACATATATATATATATATATATAATACATATATATACATATATATATATATATATATATATATATATATATATATATATATATATATATACAGTATATATATATATATATATATATATATATACATACAGTATATATATATATATATATATATATATATATATATATATATATATATATATATATATATATATATATATATATATACTGTATGTGTGTGTAAGTGCTTCAGCAAGGAACTGAGTGCATGTAAGATATAGCTTGTGGTCGCTGTGTGTAAGGGGTTTGATACACTACAGACGAGCTTTTTGTGTAGGTTTATGAAGTGGCCAATGACCTGGAAATCTGCTGTACTGGGATTTTACTTGAGATTCAACAACTGAAGTAAGGATGCTGCAGTGACAGTTAACTCTTTTTTTTTCCGAGGCTGACCCCTCATGTTAAGGGAAACGGTATAATGTTGAATACTCGTATAGCCTATATGTATATATATATATATACCTGTACATATACATATTATACATACATACACACACACACACATACACACATATATATATACATACATATATATATATATATATATATATATATATATATATATATATATATTGTAGTCGTCCAGTTGGTAACGGTTACGCAACGTTTATAATTTCTGTATCTATCTTATCTTCGTCACAATCCACGATCATAACGATACTTATAAGAACAGCAAAACATACTGTATCTTTCGTGAGATAAATGTAAGGGAGTTTAGTAACAATTGCAATTGTGGTTTATCATGAAAGTTAAAAGAAAAAAAAAGAGAAAACGAGGATGAATGATAGGCCTACATCCCGAGGTCAAGGGTTTGTTATTCGATTGACCTTGAATTGTATTATCCAGTGTTGTCCGAAATTAAATAAAACGTAACAGCTTGTGAAATATTATTTTAGGAAATTAACAATTGGAATTTGTCACAAAAGCTAAATAGCATTCACATTCACACCGACAAATTAACAAGCGAGAGCAGAGAGAAATCGAGAACTATCTATTTTGTTTATAATGTAAAAGTGGGACGGGTCTCGAGAGACCACTCACCCCAGGCGCACAAAGTGGTCCCAGACCAAGTCCGCTCCCACCCAACAGTGGGATCCCGAAGAGCGAGTTGCTGGGTACGTGTCTACACGCTTGTACGAATCACAGCCACGGTAGATGGTACTGGTGTCAAGATTGCTGAACAAATGGAAAGATCAGCTTTGTCATTTATTACATTTGCCTTGAGAAGATCTACTGGTCTTTTGCCTCCATTATGCAGCAGGTTAGTTTAACATTCAAGTCTCTTATAGGATGAAAATACAATGGTGAATGTGAGAGAAGCCGTTCGTCACGTAGGTCGCTATCGTCGGTACACCAATTGGGTTACCAAGGTTCAGATTTGTTGACGTGCTTTACTCGATGTTGTCACAAGCATAATTAGAAACATTAATAAATGCACTAACGTACAGTTACTAGCGAGGTTTGAAACATCAATAAATGCACTTTTATAATGCACTTGACAGATGCATAAGTTTCATTCTTCTCGACAACCTGTTGTTGTGAAGCTAAGGACTGCTTGTACCCTAGTTACCGATTTTTTTTATTATTATTATTTGGGATTTATGTCAAGAGAAAACTGTTTTATTAAGAGCCGAGTGTTTCCTGCCACGCACAAAACTTGCCAGTTGATAATAGAAATATATTAATGGTGTACTTTGTGGAAGCCCTTCACTATCATCAGTTTGGAGGCAAGCTATGAGTATATTGCCTCTTCGGTACCCAATGTGGATTTTTAGAGTGGAATAAGTAAGCACTTCCCCTATTTCGCGCGGCTTATAAACTTGACAGAATGACACTACGAAACGAACTTTTTTGGGGACAATGAGTATGAAAAATCAATTTTTGGGTAGGCTATATTGATAGTAGCTTAGGCTAAACTAAAGTGGCTAGCCAAATACGAGCTACCTAACATATTGCTTGGGGCTAGAGACATGCACAGTACTATTATTTCCTGATTAGCCTCCCAACCTTGTCCGTAATAGTGTAATCTACAAGCATTTATTAGAGCACATTTCAAAGAACTAGGTTGTTAAACTATAATTATATATATAATATATATATATATGTATTTTTGTATATATCATGTTGAATGGTTAATTCAAATGAGTTGCGGTAATTCTATATATTATCTCCGCGCCTGTTTTTACCTTGGAAGCTGGTTTTTCTACACTTTGGGCTTTGATACTGGCGGTGCATTTGTTTGTTGTCAGCCAAATGTAATGTCCCTTCGCCGTGTTTAGTACTGGCCCCGGGAGCGGCGATACCCATACGTTAAGTTATTTCACTTGCTGGACGGGATATGAACCATTCCAAACAGATGTCCCCGTGCTCTGTCTTGTGAAGATCGCATATGGAAACCCCTTGTTGGAGGGACTTCAGGGGTTAATTACAGGTTAATTACATTCGTGCAACAAAAATTAAAGGTAAATCCATAATTAGCAACCAAAAGACTATAGAAAAAGTCAAGTTAAAAGGAAATTGCTGCCGCAGAGCTACTACTTAGATCTACCATATATATATATATATATATATATATATATATATATATATATATATATATATATATATCATATGCTGAATTGGTAATTCAAATGAATTGCAACCAGTTGGGTAACTGGTGGGTTGGGAAGTTGGGTGAAACTTACTAATATGCTAGGCAGCAGCCTGCCTAAGAAAAACCTCAGGTGCAAAAGTACATAAGTTCCAACTTCTTTTATGAACCGTATGATTTCAGTTGGTAGGCCATGGTCTTTCATTTGAGAGACATTAATCCTGATGTGAGTCAAATATATATATATAATATACATATATACATATATACATATATATATATATATATATATATATATATATATATATATATATATATATAGTGTATGTGTGTGTTTGTTCATTCCTACACACATATAAACCTTTGTTCTTTACATAGGGATTTAGCTTGCAAATACGAGCTGGAATGGCCGTTGAACTTTCATACAAGGTCATTGACTATCAACAGGTAGGGGAAAGCCTACCCACTTGTCAGCATGAATACCACTTTTCTTTCGGTTGCCATTGTATACTGATGTGTCTGTGAATCCTCTGCCTGACTTGCCATTTGACTTCTTTCTGTTTTTGCATGTTTGCTTTGTTGAGAAATGTATTGTGTTTGTTGAGTTGTCTGTATCATTATGCTGCAAACCCCTCAATGACTTAAGCCTTCTAATGCCTCACAGAGGTAGCCTCAGGTCTTTAGGCACTGTCCAGGGAGGGATAGGCCTTGTAATAGAGTTGTCTCCTCTACTGAGGTAGATCCACATACTCTGCAGGAGGCACAAGTGTAGTTAATATTACCAGCCCATGTCTGGACATTGGGAGAAGTTTGCCAGGAAGAAGAGAGAGAAGAATGTCTCCCTGGCATCATCGGACTGTGATACTCAGCCAGTGACCCTGAAAGTCCTCATTGATGCTTTCCTTCCACCTGCCAAACTTCCACCCACTGTTACTGCTCCTAAGGGAGTAGTCCCCCCCCCACTGACTCATACTGTTTGTTCTATACTGTAGTGAGTTTCTAAGGAGGGAAAGATGTCTAGCCCAGTTTCTCATCTGGAGCCTCTCTTTGTTCTGAGGGAGAGTTGTCCTCATGAGGACGCTCTTTATTGTAGCAAAGGGAAGAGATGCTGCCTAACCCGACTTCCGTCACATTTGTAGTGTAGGATGAGGTGCTCAGAGATTTGTTGCCCTCCCTTGGCATCTCTAGAGAGCCTAGTGTATCATCCTTTATAGACCACCTGAAGTGATGAAGGGATATCCTGTGACTGCATCTACCGTGGCCATGATGACTTTGACAGTCACAGTCTTCACTGACTCTGGGACCGCCCCCACCTTGTTGGTTACTAACCCACACTTCATTGGTGACTAGGAGATTCTCGCAATCGCTCGCATTTGCTAATTTTCTTGTTATTAGTTCTGATGTAATTAATATTGAAGTCGTATAAGAGGCGATAGTTACTACATGAATTCTAAAGGTCAAGCAAGTTATATTTTGATTTGAAATGGATTTCTTACCTGTACTTTACCTTTATAAAAAAAAATTATGTCCTTACAAATCTATCAACATTTTGTTAATAGTACTCAATCACATTTTATTTCATTGTAAAACATGGAAAATTCAAAGCAAGAAAACACACACATATATAAGGCCAAATCAGAAATAAATATTTACAGGACCTCTTTAAAAACTGTTTTCAGTTACAGTATGGTCGCCAATTTTCCCTTGTTGTGAGTTCTCAAAAACCAGAACGTGAAATGATTCAAATGAACAAACGCATTAGTAGGTGACATACGACTGGCCGTGTGTGATGATGTTTGTCCTTGAGCTTTGTTGATGATCATGGCATAAGCTAACTTCACTGGAAATTGTCTGTGGCAAAGGTTGAATGGCATATTGACGTCGTCTTTAGTACAGAGAGGACTCGGCATCTCAGGCCTGAGTGTCAACAACTCTTTGTTAATACTGGCTCAACCAAGAAAGAGGTGTCCCAGAGCATGATAACTGTCTGGCTTCATGAGACAATCAAGTAGGCATACTCTGCATCTGATGAGGTGGACATAATTATGATTGGGGCGAGAGCTCACAAGGTTAGGGGTTTAGTCCGTCCCTCACATTCCGGAAGAACCTGTCGGTTGTACGGGTGTTATTCACGTCTTTTTACCTTTGGGACGTTGCTTACAGGTCCTTGGACGTGTTTCCCTTGGGTCCTGTGGTGACTGCTCAACAAGTTGTGTAGCTCACCTGGCTCCTCTAAAGGGACAGGTAGCACCTCTCCGAAGGTGTACAATAAGCGAGAAGGAATGTGTGAGAGTGACTGGCTTCCTCCTTTTTCTTTTTTTTTACCTTTCTCATAGGACAAAGAGGCAGGTAGCGAGCTGTCACATGCTGGATGAATGTGTCATGCAGGTGAATCTAGACAGTTGATTATCTAGTCTATAGTCTATTGCAGATTGTTAGATGCAAGTCCTCCCCCTCTCTCTAGCAAGGGGAGAGATGGGTTGATGATAAAACCAACTTATTGGTTTTTATTAGCCTTTTATTGTCTTCGACATTATGGGTTCAGCCAAGCCTTTTACTGAAATAATGATGCAAACCCATTAATTCACACCCAGAAGTCTGGCAGTTGAACATCCCATATGTTCAACATGTTAGAGGTAAGGAGTCCTTCCTCAGCTCTTCAAGACCAGGAAGAGATTCCCAGGTGGGTAGAACTTCCAGTCTGTTCAGAGATTTACCCAAACTCCACCCTCTAATGGGTAAGTCTCCTATGTAAATATTGAAGGTGTGTATTTGTGCAGAAACAAATAGCAAATTTTAAAGTAATATGTATGTATTTTTCGTAACATACAAGCCTGAAAGATTTTACATTTACAGCCCACCTCAGCCACCCCTCGTTCTGGTACCTGGGCCAAAAGGCAAAGTGGAGTGCTGACTGAGGAGTGGCTGGGCTTCCCCCTGCCATTGATAGCAACCTTGTTTGAAAGTTAAACGGCCATTCCAGCTCGCGTTTACAAGCTAAATCATACGTAAATACCTTCATGTTTGTATGTTAGGAAAAATACAAATTTTAATTTTTTTTTTTTTTTTTTTTTTTTTTTTCCCAAACATACAAACCTGGTCTTTACATTTACTACCTACCTCAGCCGCCCCTCATTCTGGTACCTGGACCAAAAGGCAAAGTGGAGTGCAGACCGACAAGTGGGCGGGTTTCCCCTCTACCGTCACTAGTTAACAACCTTGTTTGAAAATTAAACAGCTGTTCCGGCTCATGTTCACAAGCTAAATCCCTGTGTAAAGACCATGTTTGTATGTTAGGAAAAATACAGATTACTGTAAAATTTGCTATACAATATTTCATACAAGTATTGCCTCAGCTGTTATAAAAAAAAAAAAAGATTGCTCCCAAGTAGTAGTAATGTACAACATAGCAAAATTAATGCATTACAATTACTATATTCCAGAACACTTAATTCTCGGTGGTATTGTGCTTCGGCTCCACGGCCTATTGGTAAGTTAAACATCAATTTAGTCTTTACCTGTCATGAGACATCAATTAAGTCTTTACCAGTTAAGACCAAGCGTAGCTTATTTTTAGCAGTTTTTATGGCTCCAATGGTCTGTAAGAATTAATCTTGGGTATTAATGCATGCTATATAGAGGGTTATATTTGTAGTTTTCAGATTTTTTTTAGATTTTGTACAGTAATATGATGTATGAACTTCATGTTTTATTGTTTGCTTTCACAGAACACTACAGTATATCTTAAATGTAAATTCTTTTATTTGTGTATAACACTTGAAAAGAGATACAGTTCTGTGCAAAATTTTTTCTGTATTTTTCTATTCTGCAGTTGCTGAGGCTATAGATGCAGTCACACGACTGGAGCTGCATGTGAATCGCTGGCCGCACACTCTTGGTGTATCTTACCTATGGTTACGAGATCATTGCCGGTGTCCTGAATGTTATAATTATATAACTAATCAGAGAAAATTAGATATGCAGAAAATTCCCTTAAATATACGTCCAGCATCTGTAAAGGCAACTCATGAAGCCCTTGAAATTCAGTGTAAGTACTACATTTTGTACTGGATTCGCAAAATGTACTGTGTTTTTATTGTTAAGAATAAATCCACCTATTGGATCTCTTGGGCACATGTAAAAAGTGAGGTAACTTCAGGCGTTCCCATGTACAGTATATGCAAAAATTGGTTCTGAGCCATAATGTATGTATAAATTCAAATATATCAGTGAACCCTATGTATTAAACATTTTCATTATAAATACATTTAAATATACTTTGTCTTCTGAATAAGGTATTTACAGTGAACCCCCGTATTCGCGGGTGTTGCGTCCCACACCCCCCCACAAATAGCTAAAATCCGCAAATACTTAAAACCCCTCTAAAAACACTTAGAACTGCCCATTTTGATAGTTTAAACACAGAAAAACCCAGTAAAAATGCATATACCTGAGTATTTTAATAGTTTTATCACAAAAAGTGCATTTATTCATGAAAATTATATGAAAATACAGTAATTAGTGAATATTTCTCAGGGAAAAATACCACAAATGGACGAATTTTCCACAAATAATGGCTAGATATGTTCCACAGAGAAGCCCGCGAATGCGTGAGTCCGCGAATCATGAGAACGCGAATACGGGGGGTTTACTGTAGTTTAATGTGTTGAAGTTGTTTATAAGCATGTTTAGTGTTTACAGTTATAAGGTATTGCCAAAGTAAGGTCAGGAAGGGTACCGAGTTGCCCTTGAAGACCTGTAGGTTTTCTTTTACTTGCCCTTACCTGGATTTTGCCCTTATCCGACAGGGCCTTGGCTTGTTAATCCAGATAATCAAGGGATTACTTTATTAATAATAGTATGCCATAATCTCAACTTTATTGATGTAAAATATTAGTAGTCTCATTATGGATTCTTGATCTCACGCCTATTTGCGTTTAAGCATCTTACCTAAGGGGTGAGAGCAGTGTTTTTTAACATGAAGCTGTATGTGCCAACCAAACTGTGAATATAGCTCCATTTTCTACTTTTCAATCCAGGGCCTGACGGGCACAAGTCTAAGTACGAATATAAATTCTTATGGCAAAACACCTATGAAGGTCGACAAACTTCTCGTAAAAGGTCTCAGCGCCTTTGGAATGCTAACACATTTCCAAAAGAAAATCTAACTACAGTAAGTATAACAAATACTTTTATTTTTGATGTTGCACATACACATTGGTGTGCAATGAAGGATGAACTAATGAGTAGATCACAAGTGAGATTGTCAACTTAATTTGGTAAAAAAAAAAAAGCTAATTTTTGCAGCTTACTGTATTAATTTATTCTGGTAAAAGAGGTCATTCTTGCTGCTCATTTGGTAAGGTTTTTATAGCTGTTAATTTATTAGCGTAAGTGTATAAAAAATATTTTTTTTTAATAGAAATGTGAATTATATAAATTTATAGTGGATTTTATACCTTCATATGATCACTGGTTCTAATTTTAATGTATTCTATATAAGTAAGAGCACTTGATGGTTTTGAGGCTTATTATTATTGATACCTGTTATGTCAATAACAAAGCTATATTATTTTTCCCTGATTTCATTTCTAGGTTGAATAGGCATATCATATGCTTTATTTTGTTCATGAAACTTACCTGTCAGATATATATACAGCTGTATTTCTCCGAATCCGACAGAATTTCAAAACTCGCGGCACACGCAGTGTGGCCAGGTGGTTAGTACTCATTCCCGCCGCTGGGTGGCGGGAATCGGGAACCATTCCCATTTTCTATTCAGATTTTCTCTGTCGCCGGTACTGTTAACATCTGTTTACAGTACCTCCGCCTCTGGATTTCGTTAACTTGCATAGTTTTCCACTTGAGTATTCTCTTGACTTTTGGTTTTTGACTTTGGCTTGTGGATTGGCATACGCTTTTTGTGGACTGTTTATGATTTTGCTTTTGACTGCTCTTGAATGATGTCTGGAACTAGTTCTGCTAGCTTTCGAGTATGTTGTGTGAGTGAGTGCAAGGTGAGGCTACCGAAGGCTTCGGTAGACCCTCACTCAGTTTGCATGAGGTGTAGGGGGCATGTATGTTTGATCAATGATCGCTGCAAAGAGTGTGAGCCTTTGTCTGATGCGAGCTGGAAATTGTATGATTCCTATGTTCGTAAGTTAGAGCGTGACAGGATCAGGAGGTCCTCCTCCAGGAGCGTGTGTAAGAGTCAGGGTACTATTTCTTCACCTGACAATCCTAATGTAGACATTGTTTTACCTGTCCCTGTGGTTTTGCCTTCTGGCCCTGAGGTTGTGTCTGCGGAGGGTTTGGCCCTGACGGAGATCATGAACACCATCCGTGCTCTAGAAAACAAAGTGTCATCGCTACAAAGTGCTGTGCAGTGTAGTGTTCCCCCTAGTGTCGTGGAGGGGGCGTCAGATCGGCCCCATAATGCTTCTAGGCCTGGACCTCTGTCAGACTCCCAGGACTCAGGGAGAAGGCATGTCGAAAGCCGTAAGAGGGTTACGGGGGCTTCCCACCGATCTGACGTCCCTTCGGCAGGTCCTGTTGTCACTTCCCAGGCTGCCAAGGTTCGTGCTTCAGCTCGTATCCTTAAGGACTGCTTTTTGTCCTCCGAGGCATCCTCCCCTCGTAAGGGGTGGAATTCTCGTAAGGACTCTCGCCCGCTGAAGAGGAGCTTCAGAGAAGAAGATGCTTCACGTCAGTTTTCTCCGTCTTTGCGGGATTTTGAAGCTTTCCCGCCACAGAAGAGGACCAGAATGTCGTCAGAGGAGGACGTTTGCGAGCGCCCCAGTCGCTCTAAGGAGAGAGCTGTTCTTGCTCCTGTAAGGAAGAAGAAGGCGTCCCCTCGCCCCTCGTCTTCCCGCAGGATCTCCTCTCCTCCTGGATATGAGACCTCTCCATCCAAGAGTATCTTACGAGATATGCAGCATCAGTTGGCCTCTCTTCTTGCCGAGAAGGAAACAGAACCACGTCGTCGCAAGGACTTGAGGCTTCCCGTCAAGAAGTCCAGGAAGTCCCCTTCTCCTGCTCCTTTTTCTTCGTCACCGTCTCCTGCTTCTTCGCCCTGTCGTCCTCACAGCTCGCGAGTTCCCTTTCGTAATTTTCGTCATCATCACGACGCCTCGCAAGCAGCTATCCAGGACTCTTCGTTAGCTGCTCGTCAGGACGCTTCTCTCGCTGCCGTGCAGGACGCTCGGCAGGACACTCAGCATGACGCAAAGTTGGGCTCCCGATCGGACGCTCTTCAGGACGCTCGCCAGGACGCCTCTTTAGTTGCTCGTCGGGACGCTCCAGAGCATTCAGATCCTGCAGGGAAAAGTAGATCCCTCTTCCGTATCGGACCTCAAGGCCTTCGTTCCCCGAAAGCTTTATGTGATTCTCGTGTTTCGCCCATTCATGAAGGAGAAGTCTCTGGCGATTCAGAGCCTGCGGGATTTGATCAACCTTCTGCTTCCTCGTCTTCCGACTACCAGGTGTTAACTGGTCTTCTTAAGGACTTATTCGATGATAAGTTCAAACCCTTGGCTCCTCTCTCTCCTCCTTCGCAGCTTGCTTCTTCCAAAGCGAGGAGAACGCCGGGGTTCGTGAAGATGACTTCTTCACTGGCTACGAAGAAGGCCTTCAAGAAGGTTAACGCCTGGATGGAGGAACGGAAGAAGCAAGGCAAGACTTCTTTTGCCCTTCCTCCATCTAAGCTTTGCGGTAAGGCGGGCATGTGGTATGAGACAGGTGAGGACGTCGGTTCTCGAGTTCCTTCTTCGTCTCAAGGAGATTTCGCCAGCCTTGTCGACGCTTCCAGGAGGTCCCTACTGTCGACTGCTAAGGTTTCGTGGACGATGTCCGAGACCGACCATCATCTGAAGGGACTCTTCCGATCTATGGAAGTTTTCAACTTCTTAGACTGGTGCTTGGGTGCTTTGGACCTCAAGCTCAGAAGCCCCGACTCGATCAGCCTGGGGGAGCTATCCAGTGTTTTGAATTGCATGGATAAGGCCGTCAGGGATGGCTCAGAGGAACTGGCTTCCCATTTTTGTACAGGTCTCTTGAAGAAGAGGGCCTTGTACTGCAATTTCACCTCCAAGTCAGTTTCTCCGTCACAAAGGGCTGAATTATTGTTTGCCCCTTTGTCGAGCCATCTCTTCCCCCAGCCTTTAATCAAGGACCTCGCTTCTAGTCTTAAGGAGAAGGCCACGCAAGATCTTCTGGCCCATTCGTCTAGACGTCCTTCAGTCCCTTCTTCGTCGTCGTCAGTTCTGTCCTCCAAGAAGAAACAACAGCCCTTTCGTGGAGGAGCTTCTTCCTCGAAATCGACTCCGCAAGGGAGAGGTTTTTCCAGAGGAGCAGCCCCATCGAAGCCCAGGGGCAAAAAGTGATCTTCAGCACCTCCAGACACCTGTGGGAGCCAGGCTTCTTTCATTTGTGGGAGCCTGGAGAGCGAAAGGGGCGGACTCCTGGTCCATCGAAGTTCTAGAGAAAGGCTACAAGATCCCCTTCCTCGATTCGCCACCCCTTTGTACGTCATCCAAGGATCTGTCGCCCTCCTACCATCGGGAAAAACAACAGATCCTTTTAGATCTTTTGGAGCAGATGCTCGAAAAAAGAGCTGTGGAGCTAGTTCAGGAGCTAGACTCTCCGGGGCTCTACAACTGACTGTTCTTAGTTCCGAAACAGTCGGGAGGATGGAGACCAGTACTGGACGTAAGCAGACTGAACCGCTTCATTGTCAAAGAGAAGTTCAAGATGGAAACGTCCCAGTCTGTTCTCGGAGCTCTAAGACCAGGAGATTGGATGGTCTCTCTGGACTTACAAGACGCATACTTCCATGTTCCCATACATCCTCAGTCAAGACAGTACCTGAGGTTTGTACTGGGGGGAAGAGTCTTCCAATTCCGAGCTCTTTGCTTTGGTCTAAGCACAGCTCCCATGATATTCACCGTGATCATGAGAAATGTGGCGAGGTGGCTTCACTTGGCGGGGATCCGCGTTTCGCTTTACCTAGACGATTGGCTCATTCGAGCTTCTTCCCAAGCTCAGCGTCTGGAGAACCTAAATTCGACATTGGAGTTGACGAAGTCCCTGGGACTTCTAGTCAACAAAGAGAAGTCCCGTCTGATCCCGACTCAGTCCATCGTCTATCTGGGGATTCAGATGGATTCAGTGGCTTTTCGGGCGTATCCATCCCAAGAACGTCAACAACATTGCTTGGAAAAAGTTTCATCTCTCCTAGGGAAGGAAACATGCTCGGTGAGGGAATGGATGAGTTTGCTGGGGACCATTTCCTCGCTGGAGAAGTTTGTTTCCCTGGGAAGACTTCATCTCAGGCCGCTCCAGTTTTTCCTAGCGGAGAACTGGATGAACAAGGAGGACCTGGAAGAGACCTTGGAGATCTCTCCCTCTGTCAAGACTCACCTGAGGTGGTGGTTCGACCCCTTGTTACTGGCAGAAGGCGTTTCTGTACGTCTTCAGAGCCCCGACCTAGTGTTGTTTTCCGACGCGTCCAGGGAGGGACGGGGAGCAACACTAGGAGGGGAAGAAGTGTCAGGCATCTGGAGAGGGGAACAGGTGTCCTGGCACATCAATCTCAAAGAATTAGGGGCTATCCATCTAGCCCTTCAATTCTTCGAGGATCGAGTATCAGGCCGGGTTGTTCAAGTGAATTCCGACAACACCACAGCCTTAGTTTACCTCAAGAAGCAGGGGGGTACTCGCTTCCGTTCCCTGTTCAACCTGGCAAAGGAGATCCTGCTTTGGACTCATGCTCGGGGGATCACAATTCTCACGAGGTTCATCGCGGGCGTGGAGAATATCCGCGCGGACCTTCTCAGTCGGCAGCATCAACTTCTGCCGACGGAATGGACCCTTCACGAGGAGGTGTGTCTAGATCTGTGGAGGTTATGGGGACGTCCCCTAGTGGACCTCTTTGCGACGTCCAGAACAAAGAGGCTTCCTCTTTACTGCTCTCCTGTCCTAGATCCAGGAGCCTTAGCAGTAGATGCCCTCCTCTGGGACTGGAAGGGCCTAGATCTTTACGCTTTTCCTCCCTTCAAGATCCTGGGAGAAGTGATCAGAAAATTCTCAGCGTCGGAAGGAACGAGGATGACTTTAATAGCCCCCTTTTGGCCAGCAGCGGATTGGTTCACAGAGGTCATGACCTTCCTTGTGGACTTCCCAAGGACACTCCCCCTGAGAGTAGATCTTCTCAGGCAGCCCCATTTCCAAAGATTCCACAAAAACCTCCCCGCTCTGAGTCTAACTGCATTCAGACTATCTCGAAGTTGGCAAGAGCGAGGGGGTTTTCGAGAGCAGTGGCAAAGGCTATCGCCAGTGCCAGAAGGCCCTCTTCTAATTCAGTCTATCAATCGCAGTGGGCCAATTTTAGGAAATGGTGCAAGAGCAGCGGGATTTCCTCGACCACGACCTCTGTGCCTCAAATAGCAGACTTCTACTGCATCTCAGGGAGAAAGAAAAACTGGCAGTCTCAACTATTAAGGGCTATAAAAGTATGCTGTCGGCAGTCTTCCGACACGGGCCTAGACTTAGCCGACAACAAGGATCTTCACGATCTCGAGATCCTTTGAAACTGTCAAGGTTCCTCGGCCCACGACTCCTTCTTGGAACCTGGATGTGGTCCTGAAATTTCTTATGTCAAGTCCTTTTGAACCTATGTCTTCTGCTTCTCTCAAGAACGTGACTAGAAAGGCGGTTTTCCTAACTTCTCTGGCGACGGCGAAGAGGGTTAGTGAAGTTCAGGCTATTAGCAAGCACATTGGCTGTAGAGGTCCTAATGCCGTTTGCTCCCTAAGTCCTTTATTTCTTGCCAAAAATGAAAATCCTTCAAACCCTTGGCCCAAGACATTTGAAATCAAAGGTTTGACAGAGATTCTTGGACAAGAATCAGAGAGAGTCCTGTGCCCTGTCAGGGCTCTCAAATTCTACTTAGCCAGGACGAAAGAAAGCTGAGGCCCGTCGGACAATCTGTGGTGTTCGGTTAGAAGACCTGACTTGCCAATGTCCAAGAATGCTCTGTCATTCTTTTTAAGAAGTACTATCAGAGTGGCTCATTCTTCCTGCCAAGACGGTGACATGAGGCTTCTTAAGGTCAAAGCTCACGAAGTGAGAGCCATCGCGACTTCGGTGGCTTTCCAGAAGAACATGTCTCTTAATGATCTTCTGGGTACCACCTTCTGGCGGAGTAATTCAGTGTTCGCTTCGCATTACTTAGAGATGTGAAGTCAACTTTTGAAGACTGTTCTTCGCTGGGACCATACGTTTCCGCAGACACAATGTTGGGAGAAGAGGGCAATACTCATCCTATCCTTTAGGGGTTAGGTGGTACTTTTTAATCTTGTTTTTGTATTCTTGGTTGTTGGGTGGCCACCGATGTGGACGATAGGCTCGGTCAGGTGGTTGGTTGTTGCTCCTTTTCCCTCTCAGTATGGTCATATGATCTAGTCCCATTGTGGTCACGCCCCCGTGGACAGGTCATCTAGATCTCACCAGCTTTATAGGTCCCTACCTTGCTGGAGAATCTAGTAAAGCAGAAGCAGGCTTGGGTGACAGTAACCTCGAAGTCAGCTATGCTAACAGGTAAGGAACCAAGGCATCAATCGCCTACATTTATTTGTTTCCTAAATCCTATTCTGTCTCTACCCACCTCCAATGGTGGGATTCAGCTGTATATATATCTGACAGGTAAGTTTCATGAACAAAATTATATTTTAATGATAAAATAAAGTTTGTTCATACTTACCTGGCAGATATATATAATTATAGTGCCCACCCACCTCCCCTCAGGAGACAATGGCACTAGAAAATCTGAATAGAAAATGGGAATGGTTCCCGATTCCCGCCACCCAGCGGCGGGAATGAGTACTAACCACCTGGCCACACTGCGTGTGCCGCGAGTTTTGAAATTCTGTCGGATTCGGAGAAATACAGCTGTATATATATCTGCCAGGTAAGTATGAACAAACTTTATTTTATCATTAAAATATCATTTTAAATACTCTTTGCAAGGATGTCTGTCAACAGCCTTCTATTTGAATGTTCTTTCTTTTTATTTGAAAGGTTCCACTAATGGATATAAAGAATCCAGACAAGAATGGGTTAAAGCGTCTCATATCATCTATTGTAACCCATGGCTTTGGATGTATTTCAGGGGTAAGTCTCTGGAGTTTACTAAATTGTAGTTTCATTATAATGCCTTACCAAACCACTGTAAAAGCTTTAATCTCTTAAATTTCGACACATCCGAGATATATTTTTTCAAACTTTGTTTGGAACGCTGATATAATTGGCGGGAGCCCCAACCCCACCGGATGTCGGTCGGGGGGAGTGGAAGGAGACTAGCCCAGTAAACAGCTCCAGTTTCAGTCTCGGGCATGTTGTGAACGCATCTCGCGCGTCCATTCGATTCAAACTGTTTGGATTCACTTCAGCTCTCGATGCGCTTCTTTCTGGCGTCTCTTTTTGGTGAAGTACTCAGTGTCTTGTTTGTTAACCTAGCTAGCTTAGCTCTGTGAAATAGGTAGCTATGTCGGATTCCAGCTTCTCTGGATCTAGTGTTTGCGCAGGGAATTTGTGCTCTTCTAAACTTGTTAAACTTAAGTACGACCATCACTCTTTGTGTACGGCCTGTAGGGGTCAGGAGTGTTCCCAGGAGAACACATGCAGTGAGTGTATTGAATGGGGTCAGGAGTTTTGGCACACGTATAATTCCCATCAGGTAAAGCTGGTTAAGGATAAGGATAGGAAGGCTTTTAAGCGTAAGGAAGCTAGGCTAACTTTTTCACGGGTGGTATCAGCGTCATCCCCTTTCCCGGCTGTTCCTTCCTCCCCCCCTCCTCCTTCCTCTACCACTGCTCTTTCCCCTTCACCTATTCCCCCCTCTTCTTCACCAGCTACCCAGTATGTTTTCCCTAAAGCCAAGCCCACCCTCGATTCTGATAAATCAGAATTTGATCTCTTCAGAACTCAATTGGAATGTGTTGGAGAGTAGAACTTTCGTATCTATTGAGACAACTTCACATATGTTAATGTAACAGATTTTTCAGTTTTTACATTTTACAGTAAAGATTACATGTAGTGTTTAAATCTAGGACATTACTCAGGATTCCAAGTCTATCTTGATTTGACTCTGTAACTTAACAATTCAGGTGAATTCTGTTGAAAGGTTTCCAGCAGTTTGGTTAGTAGCATTTTGAACTCAAATACCAACATATGTATATTCTTATCTTTTGGTACGGGACCTTACTATGAAGACTTGGTAGGTTGTTTTTCTTATGTGGGAATAGAAAGAGAATTCAACCCCCATGTTGGCTAGTTACAAGCTTTGAGAAATAAGGAGGATCAAAAATAGGTTTATATATCTGCTTTTGAAAATAGATAATTATTAATGAAATGTGTAACATACCTTGTGGGTCTGGTGTTTGTAGAGAAGTGTCACAGTGAAACCTGAAGAGTACTGAAAATTCTCCCTCACTCCAACTCAGAAGAGCTTGAATATTAAAGGAGTAAGGAATATACTTGTGTAATTTCTATGTAAAGAGAATGGGTTGTGTCACTTTGGTAATCCATAGAATTTGATCATAGTCAGGCACTTAACTTGCACATTTTATATATGACACTTACCAAGTAACTACATAGCTATAGTTTCTACTTTAAACGGCAGCTTAAGAATTGGAAATTCGTGGTAGCGCTCATTTGTTTTGGTGCAGGTAAGTGCCCCTCCCGCCTTAGGGGAAGAGTAGGTACAAAGTAGCTAAAGAGCTCAGATCGTTTCTGCCGTTGATGACTGAACATCAGTTGTTTAGCAGCTGTGTTTCGTTAATTCAGGAGTAATTTCACCGGATGGTTTAGTTGTCTATCGAAGGATTTGGTGAAGTATTCTTTCATTTGGTAGCCTCAGAGTTATATTTTCAAAGCTTAGCTTAGTTTTTTTTTTTTTTTTTTTTTTTTTTTTCTTCTTCTTCTTCTTCTTCTTCTTCTATTATGTCAGACATGAGTGTGACCAATAACCGGGATTGCAGCAAAGGCTGTAATACTAAGTTGACTTCATTTAAATATGACAAAACATTGTTTTCACTGCTGTGCTGCTGTGGACAAGTATGTTCCCCGGACTTGACTTGTGAGGAATGTAAGGATTGGGCCATAAGTAAATGGAAAGTGTTGACCAATCATTTGGATAAATTAGAGAAAGCTAGGCTTAGGAAAGCGGCTGCCAGAGCCGAGGCTAGAGCATCTGTGTTCTCTACCCCTAAACCAGCTTTTTCTACACCATTGACTTCTTGTTCCCCGATTGCTACTTCTCTCGTTCTCCCTACAACTAGGTTACCTGGCTCCCTTCCCTCTGAACCTAGTGCCATCGCCAGTCTCGAAGCTCGAATGGATAAGAAATTTGACTCTTTAGTAAGTACTGTTGCTCAGATAGGAGCTTCTGTAAGAGTTCTTTTGGACAAAGCAAATGAGGATCATAGTGCAAGTGTCGGTGCAAATATTTACAAGTAAACAAGTTATACACAGGAATCTTGTGGGTTTCTCTTTCCATCTTCAGAAGAAAACTGAAAGAAGTTTTTGTTTGGTTCATCATGTACCCATAGCAACACTACAACAGAAATATATTTCAGCACCTGTATGAAACTTCTGGAACTCGAGCTGTTCATTATGCAAGAAGATACGAAACACAACTTTACCAATCTAAAGCCATGAAACATAAGATCTGGTTTATAAGTGAATGTTTGAAGAACAAAGTATGTCCAAAAACATACGGTAGGATGGAAAAAAGACCCTGGAGTGGAGAAGCTTTCAGCAGTTTTCAAGAAGGATACATCAAGGATCAGCTGCAAGAGCTTAAGGAGAAGAAAGAAGCTGCATTTGCTGGTGTAAGGAGAATACAAAACACACTGCCAGAGACCATAAGGGGTGAGTGGTACAATTAAGTTGTTGGGCAGGTCAACTGTAGAGTAAACTTTGATATAAATCGTAACATGGTCAACATTAAAAAAAAGTTTGAGAGATTATTTACTAATTCCGTTTGGATCAAATGTAGCAATATGGATAATATATATAAAGAATATTTCAAGCAGATTATTGACTAGGGATGAAACAGCAGCACTAGGACTAGGATTAAATTTCTATGTAGGGACTACAAATAATATCAATATAGAATTCAATAGCAAGATTAACTACCTTAATGTTGAACAACACAGTGATTTAGCCCCGTTTCTCAGAGGAGTGATGATAGGGAGTAATGTAAACAACCTTAGAGATATCTTGCCAGTGAGATTTAGCACTGCTCTACAGAGATTAAAAAGTTACAAAGATATTAGAATTATATGAAAGCTGACAAAGGGGGTAGCATTGTTATCATGAATAGTTAAGAATATAGGGATAAAATGTACAGGCTACTAGATGATGAAACTACCTACACTAAAATAGAGAATCCTCCCATAGTCCAAAAGCTTCAGAATACCTTGAACCAGAATGTGAAGAAAATAATCAGTAAACTATGTAATGGGAAGGACACGCTATGCAATAAATTATTCTCAAGTAAACTACCTGAACTTGCATACATATATGGCAGCCCCAAAATACACAAGGATGGCTGCCCACTCCGCCCTATTGTTTCTAGTATGAAATCTCCTAACAAAAACTTAGCTGTGTAGTTAGCTGGAGAACTAGGAATATACTTAGGTAAATTTTCAGAATCACATATTAAACATTCAGTATTTCATAGAGTAAGTTAAGAACAAGAATATAAAGGGACATATGGTTAGTTTTGATGTAGTAGCATTATTCACCAATGTCCCCTTAGATAAAGTTTTAGAATTTCTAGACTAAACATAATGAGGGCATTTTCAATCCAAACATAGAAATAAGTGTCTTCCTGGAGTTGATCAAATTGTGTTAGTGATACTTATTTTACGTTTGAGGGACAAGTATACAAACAGAAATATGGAGTAGCTATTGGGGTCCTCATTATCACCAATACTTGCTAATATATATATGGAATATTTTGAGACTAATCTAGTTCCTAATATTAATGTCCCTAACTTAAAATTGAAAGGTTGGTGGAGATGTGTGGATGATATTTTTGCCATTCTGCAGGGTGATGAAAGTGAAATAGAAACTTTTCTAGATGAACTCAATAGTTTTGATAACATCCAATTCACTCTAGAAAAAAGTAACAGTAATAAACTGCCCTTTTTAGACATCTTGATAGAAAGGAAAGAAGTAGGATATGAATTCAGCACATATAGAAAGCCCACACACACAAACTCGTATATTCATTTCTTCTCTTTTCACAGTCATGCTATAAAAATGGGTGTTCTAGCAGGTTTATTTCTTAGGGCAGTGAGAACTTGTGACCCTTGTAAGATAGATAAAGAAATAAATTACATTGATAAAAGCTTTGATACGTTAGCGTACCCGGAATGGTTCAGAAAAAGGGCACTCAACAAAGCTAGGAGGATTTTTTACAGGGAAAATGCAGAGAATACATGGAATACAGAAAACAAGAAAATAGTTTCCCTCCCTTATATGCCTAAAATGAAACAAATTACATCAAAAATGAAATGAAAGAAATTAAATATAAATTTGTGTATACCTTTGACAACACCTTAAAAAACAAAGTATGTAAAAATAAATTGGAAGGAAGACAGTAATGCAGATGATATAGGAGGAGTATACATAATTAATTGCAACAATTGTGGAGACAAATGTGTGGGTGAAACAGGTAGGGGAATAAAGACTAGAATCCAAGAACACAGGAGGGCATTACAGCTCAACTCACAGGGGAGTGCTATAGCTAGGCATTGTTGGGAAAAGGACCATAGGATGGATTTTAAAAACAGTAGGCTTATATACAAAAGCAATAACATCAGTCATAGGAGGGTAGTGGAAGGAGCACTCATCAGACAGATTAAAGTGATAGAAGGAAACAAAGGATTTACCTCAGAAGATCCCATAAGCCGATCTTTAATATTAAAAGAAGCTAAGATCAACCCTTCTGACCCGGAGGTTAGGTCTCCTGCCCAACAGACCAATGGTGACTACTCTCATACCACAAGGGTTAATACCACTGACCATCAGATCAGGATATCAGACCGACAGGAGGAGATAACAACTCTCAAGAGAATGGAAACCAGGACAGCCATCATATAAATAACAGCACAGGGAGAAGTAGTTCCAGAAGATTGCTGGGCCTTGAACCAGCCTGACTACCTCATCTCTTGAATAGGGTCACAGTTAGGACCTGAAAGTACTTGAGTTTAAAAGTAACATGTAAATATTTACAAGTAAACAAGTTAAACACAGGAATCTTGTGGGTTTCTCTTTCCAATAATAATACAGTAATAATAATACAAGATTACTGTTAACCAATCATCTTTAAACCTGCAAAGAGAAGTCCTGCATCAAAATCAGAATTGCAAATAAATAAAATTGTGGAGTGAAGCATTGTTATTTCAGTAAATAGCCATATTAATTAATATGCAGTATTTTAACTCCTTAGGTTCCTCAGGATGTAGATGGAACTCGAGAAGTTGTGGAGGAAATATGCCCTGTAAAACCTACCTTGTTTGGTTCTATGTGGTCTTTCCAAGCAGACTATGAACATGCAGATACAGCATACTCTGATGAATATCTTGGTGCCCATACTGACACTACTTATTTGTCAGAAGCATGCAGGTTAGTTGTGTACAGTATAATGTCTAGATCAAACTGTGACTTGAAAAAGGTAATGTAGTAATTGACCAATACATAACTGCTGATTTTATAGTGAATTTCCATATTATTTTGCAGAATTCAGGTTTTCCATTGCTTGGAGCAAGCAGCTGAAGGAGGAGAAACCATCCTTGTTGATGGGTTCAATGTAGCACAGCAGTTTCATGATCGTCATCCTGAAGGATATGCTTTCCTTTCTAAGACTGCAATACCATCTGAATATATAGGGGATGGCCAGCATATGTTCTGCCTTGACACAGTTTTAAAACATAATCCAGCAACAGGAGACTTGATACAATTCAGGTTTGTAGTATAGGCTGTATCAAAACTAATGGTGTGTGTAAATGTGGTACACAATTGTAGATTTTGAATAGGCATTCAACAGAGCAATGAAACAAAAATTAGACTGATATTAGGATGATATTAGTAGGTGCACCAGAGGAATTTGAAGTAAATGTTGTCAATCTCTTAGCCCTTTTTAGGTTTAACTCAGTAATGGAGAAAGCTACAAGGAAGGCCCTTGGGAGCTGCAGTGTGCAGATAGCCTAGTGTTAACAGCAGGATTTGAGGAAAAATGGTGGAAATGTTTAAAAGGTGGAAGAGTGGAATGGAAAGGAAGCAAGGAAAAAAAGACATGAAAGTGACCTGTAGTAGTTGTAGGAAAGGTGTAGGGGTGGATCTACTGCATACTGAATGCAAAAGATAGAGTTGTTCAGGATTATAAAGTATACATGCAGTAAGTGATTTTCTGCTCACAAAATGTTTTACAAAAGAATATGGGGAGGAGAAGGAAGTGGAAAATCTTGTTGTAATAGGTAGGCTTGATTTAAAGGAAGTAGAGTATTTGTGCTATCTTCAGTACACACCATACTGAAGAGGCGCTGAGAGGTAGTAAGAAAGAGCAGCTGCAGCATGGATCCAATGGAGAGAAATAGCTAGACTACTGTTGAATACAAATGCCCCATTAGTAGCAAGAGCAAAAGTACATTATGGGTATATAAGACCTGCTCTATGCAGGAAAAATATGGGCACTAACAGGGAAAATGGAGGCAATTCTGGGAAGATGTAACTAAAAAATGTTAAGATTCATGCCTGGGATTTGGTGGGAAGATAATGTTTTGAATGAGGAATTTGCAGAGGTTTGGTGCTCAAAGGATAGAAAAAAAAAAAGACTGGGATCTCAGATATTAAAATGGTTTGTACATTTAAAGAGAAAGGATGAGGAACAGTTTGTCAGGAAAGCAGTGAATGTGGAAGTACCTGTAGCAAGATGAAGGGGTTTAATTTTCACCTCTTCTTATTTTGTAGTAAGTACTAGACACTGACTGGCACTGCTTTATTAACCAAAGTTACCAAGCTGTTTCAGTATTTGGATTATTTTTAGAGTTTGTTTCCCTGCTTTTCTGGAGGCAAAGTCATTTATATCATTGTATGTGATCTCGCGGCCAGTTTTGTTGTTGACACTTAATAATTGCAAGTCCACTTAGTCTTTCGTGTGCCATGGTAGATCTCCAGTAGGTTTTAATCAATTTGAGCTTTGAGAAGCTTCTTTCTGCTGAGGCAACTATTATAGGGAGCGTGCAGGCTAACCTGAGAGCTATCCAAAGATTAGGGTACAACTCACAAATGCCATTTTGAGACAGGTAAGTAAGAAGCTCAAATGCGGTCATCTTGCTTGTGGGAGTTTTGGAAGACTCTCCATCTCTGTAGTCAATGCACTGCCATCATCTAACTCTTTTCCATAGGTGAGTATATCCCCAAGCTAGACTACAGTTGCATATGGGCTGATGAGTGACATATCTAAGTGTCCTATATAAAACACCTTTTGGTGTTTTACCCTATCATTAATCACCAACAAGAACTGACCATAAATGGTCATGCAAACCTACCTTTATCTTGTTTTTTCTCTTCCTCCTGTCTATTCTTTTTTTCTCTTCTTCCCTTCAGAGGAATAAATCCTTTTTTGAGACATGACAGTAGATCTGATGTCAAATTAATCTTGACTTCACATGTTAATCAAATGGATTTGCAGTTGCACCACGGACTACATGAATAGAGACAAGACTACAGTGGCGGCTCATAATTAAATGTATTGGAATTTAATACTTTTATCAAATAATTGGATAATTTTTTATTTATTTTTTACTTATTTTGTATTTTACCTGTATTTATTTTTTCTTTTCCAATTTCAATTAATTTTATATTTTCCAAGCGCTCTTGGGGGCCCTCTGATGGCATGGGGCCCCCGGGCAACGGCTTAGTTCGCTTATGCCTTGGCTGGCTGTGGTCTCCTGAATGTGGTTTCCTCTTCAAATGTATGAGGCCCCGAAGAGGAGGATGCAATCTTGGCCATAGCAGGGGACCAAAGATCAGTCCAGGAACTGTTTGGAAAACTGCCATGGCAGCCAATTCCACTACCACTGCCTCCTGTTGCAAAAAGGAAACTCCTTCTGCATGGAAGTGATCCAGTAACAGACTCAGACACAGATGAAGTAGGTCTGGTTCAAGCTGTTTAGTTGGAAAAGGCCTCTCCGAGGGTATGTAATATTTCCTCTGGCAAGTGAGAGGCTGAGGAAGTGTCTTGCATGATGGGCTAGATCAAAGTGAATTCTCCTGCCCAGACACAAGAGAATTTACATGGTCCAAAACCCCCTCAGCAAGTCCAGACCATGGCAAGCCCATCAAGACCCTGGGTTCTTTCTGGGGTCCCCAAAAGGACTCGATGGCTGAAGAATGGTCCACAGGGAAAGCCATGGTCTTGGACTCTTCCTCAAGATAGTTATAATGCTGTATCAGACAGACGATCTCAGAGAAACTCATCTTAACTCAGGGGTGCCCGAGTCCTGGGGCATAGGACCCTCGAGTCCTTCCAGATCACAGTCCTTCTGAGTTACTCTCTCTGCAGGAGAGGGATGCTCGCCAGAGCCCCCTGGCAATATCTCAACCACTCGAGCATACGACTGCTCCGGTCTAAGGACCAAACCCGGAATGCATGTTTCCGTGGTCGGGCTGGGATGGGAACATGAATGGTCTGGCTCCTGGAAACCCCTAAGGAGGTGGAGGGGACATGTGAGAGATCCTCAGCACCCTTGCCCAGCCTGCTGGTGGCCAAATTCCCGGCAGGTGAGTAAGGCTGTGGGCAGTCTCAACCTGCAGTGGCAACAGCCGGATGGATTAGGGAGAGTAGTCCCAATCACGCAAATGTGAATGGGGGCTGTCCTGGAGATGTGCTACAGTCTTCTTAGAAGCCGAAGCCTCTACAGTAGAAGAAGACTGGATGGGGGACCTCCCATTGCCTTGCCCAGGTGAGTGGGCTGGTAGGCCAGCATCACCGTTCCAGGACCTTTGCGCTGCTCTCTTTGGAGAGCGGGGAGGGAATGAGTGAGTGCCTGCCTGCTGTCTACTCACTTTCTCTCACTGGGCCATGCTGGCAGACAGCCCAGATCCATAGGCCAGGGACCCTTACTGGCGCAGTAAGGTGATTTCCTGGGACTCTTACCGGTGCACTGGGAGTCCGTGGAGCCCAGGAATTGGTTGCCCCGGTGCAGTTGGCAATGGGAGCTGCAGTATGGGGGTTACTGCTAGCGAGAGACCTGGCAGCCTTCTCCGTGGAGGAAGGCTGGCCGCCAGAAGCCCTACGGGACTTCTTTGCTGATGGGTGAGGAAACTTCCTACTTCCTCCGCTTGCTAGCTTTGCTGATGGGTGAGGAAACCTCCTACTTCCTCCGCTTGCTAGCTTTGGAAGTAGATGGGGGAGGAGGTGACAGCACTCGACGAAGATGAAAATGAAGACGATGGTGAAGACTCCCTGTTCCTTTCCTTTGACTTCTTCTTCCAGCCAAGGCTGACTTTGGACAGCAGGGTATCAAGGAGGATGTCACCAAGTGAAGATGAAGTGGAAGGCAACACCTGGGGGCACACTATCGGAGGCAAGTGCGTTGTTATCGGCGCCGTAATGGTGGCCCTCAAGCCGGTGGGAGATCAACCCGGAAACACTTGGCTACCCCGGAGGATCATGCCCCAGAAGGCTTAGGGGGGGGACCATAACTCTGTAAGCTCCTCGAGCTCCACAGCACCTGTAAAAAAATGTGGGTTAGGAGAGGCAATCCCCGTTCACCCCTAGGGGGAGAGTCCTTTCGAGGACCCCCCCCCCCCCCTCCGAAGTGGAAGGAAACCGCTGGGGAGTAGTCAGACTGGGCATCCTCCCCTCCTCTGATGGCTCTCTATGATAAGCATTAGGAGACAACAAAGGGGAAACTGCTCCCTTAGGAGTGGCAACAGTAGGTGGAAGCTTGGCCGGGAGAAAGAAGGTACCAGAGAGAATCTCCAGTGTCACTAGGGGAGTATTGTACTCCGATGACACAGGAGAAACTTTCTTCTCTCTCTTCTTTTTCTGAGCAAACTTCACCCACTGTTTGGAAGGTTAGACTCAACGGTCACTACAAGGACTCGATTGATTGCAGTCATGCTTAATGGCATGATACGTACAGTATAATGAGTGAGGGTCTGTTTCAAGGGAGGATAGGAACCAACTGCAAGGCTTGTCCTTTCCTGGGCAATTTCCAATTATTAAAGGTTTCCTTTCCTTATGGTGATGTAAGTTAGAGGTTTGCATTATTGATAATCAGCAAATGATCACAAACAAGCATATACTGTATCAAGCACAGAAACAAAAAAAGAAAGCAAACGGCAGTCAGGCAGAGAAATGCAGAGATGTCTTCACATGACAGCAGCTCAAAGCAAAGTGGAATGCAGACCGACAGGTGGGCAGGGCTCCCCCCTTGCCATCGGTAGCTAACAACCTTGTTTGAAAGTTAACAGCTGTACCAGCTCATGTTCGCAAGCAAAATCCTATGTAAAGACCGAAGGTTTGTATTTGTGCAGGAAAAATTTGCTATTTTTAACTGTTTGGGTTTAAGGAACTTTGCAAGTTGATCGGTAGTTGCTGTATCAAATTTTGCTGTGAATGATAATTGCAGATGGGGTAAAACTTGATTTGATGACAGGGTGCATTATACAGCATATACTTTATGTGCACTAGGGTATTATCAACCACCCCATAAATAACATAAAGGAAGCTGGTTTGTATGTGAAGTATTTAAAGTTACTTGGGTGGGCTGTATAGCTTGCATACCAGTTAATGAAAGTTTTACAAAACTAATTGACCCACTACTGATACAAATGGTAGAATTAAGAAGGGATTACTATCAACCATGCCAGGCACTAACACTTGCATGACTGTTGGGTTGGGGACTTTGGTAAAAGCTGCTAGTATACAGGCTGTACAGCCAGCCCAGGTAACTGTTTAGGCACTAGGTGCAGTCAAAGTCAAAAGTCTGCCTTCACTTATTCATGTAAGTGAACCTAATGCATTTTCTGCAGTGAAAAAAAGACCAGTAAGTACTACTAGAGTGTTGAATCTGATTGTATTGAGGTTCCAATGAAATTTATGACTGTGGTATGGTTAGTAATGCCATACTTTCTCATATGAGAGATCCTGAGTTTGATCCTGGCATCAAGTAGAAGTTTATTTCTTTATTTCACATTTGACTGTGGGTTGATTTCCATTATGCTTATTTTTGCACAAAATTTCATTATGAAATACTCAACTTCAATAATTATTCCAGGTACAACATATATGACCGAGCACCTCTTGCAAGTATTCCAGTGGGAAAAATGCAGGAATTTTATTTACATATGAGAAATCTTGGGAAAATAGTACGAAATTCTAGAAATGAACATTGGCTGAAACTACAACCAGGTACAGTATTTCATTTATTTTTTATTTTAAGGGAGTTTGAGTTATAAAACAACTGCATGCAGAGTGTATTTGTAAACTAAAACGTCCTTTTTACAAAATTAGACTGTTTAATGAGAAATCCATATAGCATAGCCCTAATATTCAGTGCTAAATTCCCCAGAATTATAATTTCCAAAGCCTTGAAGATAGATGAAGGAATGCTAGAAATCAACTAATGAAGATGGAAGAATTGCTAAATTATTTACAGGTACACAATCCTTTATCCAAAATCCTTTGGGCCAGATATGTTTAGGTTTTGGGAATTTTTCGGATTTCGGAACTGTGGGGTCAGGGGGATAATCAAACATCACTACTGCAGCGAAAAATATTTTTTATCCTTTTTTCATGTTTTTTCATTATAGTTATTTATTCATTATAGTTATTATTTATATTATGTTATTTTCTGAGTCTGATTGGAAGAGTTAAATTGAATTTTGAATGAAATTTTGCCATAGGGGCCAACACCTAGATCTCAGAACAAGCAATAAATGTAATTAATAGTATGACTTACCTTGATATTACATCTATTCAAGGAAAATGGGAAGGTTGCCTTTCAAACCAGTCGGGTATATTAAATTAATATATTTACAGATTTGCAACTAGAATTAATATGGACAGGCTGGCAGTTCAGCAATCAAGGCACCTGCTATGTGCCATAAAATGTATAACTACATTTAGCAAATAAAGAAATCTGAGTAGGCTACAACCCTACAAAGAGTTGGACACGAATCTCATAAAACACTTCATGTAAGACTGGCTGATAAAATTATTTCACGCTAGCACAACATTAATGCTTGAGGGGCCCTAACCTGTGGCCCTTGTGGACTGTCGATTGCAGAAGTATCTTGCACATGGCAAGATGGAATTGAGTGTTCTAAGGCAATTGTTTCACAAGGGCAGGGGCAGAACATAAAGAGTCAGACAACAGGATTCTTATTGCATCTGTGCATGGAGCTCGCTTGCAGAGGATGGATTCAGGCCACTCTTTTAGAAGTTCCGACATGTGGCCAGTGAGGGGAGGACAGAAAGCACCAAGACTTAGTGTGGTTAACAGTGAAGCGACCTTGCACTTTGGTGTCGGGGAATGGTGCGAGGCCAAGCCAGGTCATGGCATCGTCCCCTAGTAGGGGTCTCCTCTAGCTGCCATGAAATTTGACTTCCTAGCTAACGGGCTGGAGAGACGAATATCTAGACATGTATTAATTATTATACAGTACTGTTAAATGAATGTGAGATAATTAAGATCATCAGTAGTAAAATGAGTGGCTTACCTATCATCTGGGAGCCTTCTCAGAATGATGACATAAACTTTTAAATTTCACTGAAGATCTTATGCTAAGTCTATGAAGATGGGAGACCTGACAGCATCTTTTGATAACTTAGGAACAAGAGAAAATCAGCTAAAATTAGAATAAAGGCATTTATTTCACCAGTGCTTCTCTTGTCAATACAAAATCAACTAAAATTAGAATAGTCATTGTTTGTATGAATTTCTCCATTTTTTTTTGCCAACTAGAGAATAGGGCCCACTTCACTTGATATAAATTGAGGGTTGTCACTGCACGGCCTGGAGGTAACTTTGGCAATATCTGCTAAAAAGCCTCTAACCCTGAAGCTATGTTGGATGATCACCAAGAGTAAAGACGTAACATCTCTATGTTTCTGTGATATCACTGAATGTGATGTTAAGACTGTCTGTTAGCAAAATTAGAATGTCAGCAAACTATTTATGTTGCATCTAATAAGGTGCCATTAGAATTATTGACAAATGTTTGGTGTTCAAACATTATCCAATACAGTACTGTCTCGTTTGTACCAAATGGATTAAAGACATACACCTCCAGGGCATCTGTCTTCCAGGTTGCAGAGGCTGGTTGTGAAATGTCTGAGATGGACAGACCATTCCAAAGGAAGGACATGATTCCCCTTGTTAAGGCTGCCTGCAACCATGTGCCTTCTTGGAATGAACCTTTGGGTGCTTTCCACATCGTTGGTCTTAGTCTAGGTAAAACTTGTGATTTAGGATCTCTAGTCTCATTCCCCTAATGTAAGCTGTGTTATGTTTTCCGTTCCCTACTGTTTTGTTCTTGTGAGGAACAAAGGCTTAAAGACCTATATAGACTGCCTTCATCTCTCAAGTAGTTTTTATGATGCATCTTGTCTTGTACAGACCAAGTCTCAGAGGTTTGGATGTTTGGAAGTTAGGCTTCTCACCTTTGAATTAATGCATCTATGAAAAAATGGACTTCCAGAAAGGAAAAGGGGGAACTGTAGGAAATTTGCCTTGAGATTCCAAGTCCCCCCCATCAACAAAGATTTCTTATGATTTCTGATGGGGTGAATGGATGGTAGTCTGTGTTGCTACTGCAGAGAACAAATCCTGAACTAACTGCAAGGGGTTAACCTTCCCAGGGAGATTAGCTCACCTACTGGAGAATGCCACATCTTGGCAAAGGGATTCAGTTTTCAAAGGAAGTCCCACACCAGTGGGGAAATCTCTTGAACCTGTTTTATTAGATAAACTAGAACACTACTGAATTGACATCCAACTTGAAATACTAATGTACAGAGAGAAAAGTTATGTTGTTAATTAGTATATGAAAACAGACTGTTACTACCAAAAGCAACATCAAGGGGTTAAGGAACTTCTTGAAACCAAAACCTAAAATTGGGAGAAAACTGACAGATACTAACTTTGAAGTTAAACACTACTTAATGCTTGTAATTAGAAGTTCTACTGACACTGAATAGCAGAATACCCCATAAATCATTGAAAAACAATGAAAATTAGTGCTAGCTTAATTAAAGTAGTTTGTTAAATCCCCTCAAATCACATAAAATTACTGGAAATTGTATGCTAAATTCCATTCAAAAAGACATCAGAAACCCTTGAGCCAGCAAATATAATCTATCAGAAATTGATGGTTTCACTAGAATTCTTGGTTGTGCAAGCAGAATAAGGAGATAAAATGAATGGACTAATACCTGCAAGAATGATGATTATAAAAATTAATGAAGTCAATCCTTAAAAAAAAAAAAAAAATTTGCAAAGTTTGGGAACCTCTGTGTCTTGAGAATAGCTCACCAGACAAAAAAAGGGACAGTTATCTACTGGGGACTGATGGATTCATGTGCACAAGTGCAGAGCTACCTATTGGCTGTTGCTTTTCTTTTGTTTGTCAAGTAAAAGATTGACTTGCGTGGAATATTATTGATCACAAAAATTGGGTTAAATTATAAGCGCTATACAGTAATGGGTTCTTGGTAAAACAAAGACATTGGTTTTGTGTGGGAAGGCAGCATTGGTAATTCAAAGAGTTTAATGAGATGTTATTTGAAGGAAGAGACAGAGGGGAATGATATAGATGAAAATGACTAGAAAATATTAAATAGATATATGGGAAGGATGAAGGAAGAAATGGCTTAAGAAGACCATGAAGTATAGAGAGCATTATGTAAAGGTGTTCCATTGTTGAAGAAATGCAGTGCTGACACATTTTTTTTATGGTTCATAATATTTCTTGAAATAGAAATATTGTTCTGTTTTACAAATGCAGTATCAATTAATTTCTCTTTCAGGTACACTTCTTCTCATAGACAACTGGAGGGTGATGCACGGCCGCAACAAGTATTCAGGGCCTCGTGTTATGGGTGGCTGTTACCTGGACAATGATGGTTTTACCAGTAAAGCCCGAACACTGGAGGTGGCGCTTGATTAATTATTAATTCCATTGAAAATAAAACCACTGAAGTAGTTGAAATGAGTAACATGAAAATCACTGTGATTCTGGTGATGTATCATTTTAGATTTAAAGAAGTAACATTGTTTACTGAATTTACACATTCCTCTGTAATAATGAGCTAGTACGTACACAGTTTGCCAATATGCAGTCAAGATATGTTAAGTTTTAATATATTTGTTTAATGTTTATGCTGTTATTGTATATTTTCCACATGAGTTGCTTGTAATGTGTTGCTTTTAATTACCATATCTTAAGTTTCTAGGATTCTATGGTCTGACTGGCTTTTAGCTCATATGAGTAGAGATAGATCATCACTAAAGGTGCATATTACATTCTTTTCCAGTTAATTTTTAAGTCCAGGTACTAGTATCATTATATGCATTTTTCTCTTGAAGACAAAAGGGTAAGTCTCTCCTTCAACACCACCAGTAGTGGTAGCAATGTGTTCTAATTATGTACTTGAAAAACTGTGATTTTAGCTTTCTCAATAGTCAGTATGATTCAGCCTATAATGGAATATGGCCATAACTGTTGGCATCCCAGTTTAACCTGGGATGTCCAGACAACAAAGCATCTTACAGATGCTTTCCATGGTTAGTTATGTTCCTTTCCTACTTGGCCATGATTAATTCTAATGTCTTGGTTACTTGCAGGATTTACATCTTACAATTCATCTACTGCAGGGTTCATTGTCACCTTAGATCTTCTCCCAATTGTATTTCACATGAACCTGCAGGGATTTTGCATGCCTTGATCTTTTGTACATTTCTTCAAATAACTGATTGTATACGTTTGGCTTCTTGTGCTTCCTGAATTTTGCATTTAGTAATTTTACCAGCATTTTGTATTTGCCCTTCCCCAAATCTAGTGACTTTGGTTCATTTTCTCTTTGTGCATAGCATGCTGATCAAGTACAAAATTGAAGCACTGAATCCATACACACTGTTTTTTACAGTATAAACCAGCTTTTGCTGGATTCCAGTGATGCTCTCATTACTGTCATGTTTCTATAAAGTTTTCTATGTAGTTTATTCACAGTATATTATGTACTGGTATTCCAGGTCTCTGGTTAAATACTAACATTGGTTTGAAGAGTACTATATTTTAAATCTGTGATATTTGATGAGATAAAGACCATAGTGGTATGAATAGATATAATTGTTTTTGTTAAGTTGATGGATACTTTACCCTAGAAATGTAATATTTCAGTTTGACAGTGTCTCCCTGTACATGTAATCAAATGCTCAGTGGCCCTATGTTAGCACCAAGCAGCAGTCAAACTCCAATTTTTATATAATTGACTCTGGTATGGTTTGTATTTTTCTCTCTTGCAAATAATAATTGCTTGCAAAAAATATGCCAAGAGAAGAATTTTTTTCTGAAGTCAGTAAAAATCTTACCTTTTCTTACATGAAAATTTCACTTTTATTTTCAAAAGTTATTTACTTAAATATTGTTGTATTTACAGTGTTTATAATGTGATACAGCCATCGCCAGTATTTTTCCACCAAACTTCAGTCCGGCCTTGTCTTCCAGTTTTCTCCATATTTGGGGTACCAGTAAAAATCTTATCTTTTTCATATATGTATAAAATTTCACTTTTCTTTTCAAAAATAATTCATGTAAATGTTGTATTTCCAGTGTTTATGACATAATGCAGCCATCACCAATATTTTTCCACCAATTTTCAGTCCATCGTCATCAAGTCTTCTCCATATTGGGGGTACCTTGTATTACATACCTTGATGGTACTTAAAGTTCTTTGCAATGTCCTTTTGCTCCCAGCTGTGTTGCTTTTGCCTTTACTTTTCATCCATTCTCTTTGGCCTCTTCCTACCTAGCTGTCCAATTTCTATAACTTAACCTTGCCCTAATTTTCATCTCGACCAACAACAAACCCTTTAGGATAATCATGTGTCCAGAAATGCGACTCACTACTATTTAACATTCAAAACCATTTTTCTGTAGGGTTGGCATCGTAATATTTCATATCACTTTGAAAAACTTTGTAGCTATTAATATTGAACTCATGAAATGTCCTGATAGTTTTTTGTGATAGCAGATGGTATATTATGTATTCCTTTTTATATTAATCATTTCATACAGCGGTATCAAGTTAATATAATTTAATTTGCTACTCCAGTAATGTCAGTGTGCTTTTAAAGCTGATTTTGTGAATGTAATTATGCTCTTTTGTCTATGTAACTGTTATTAGTTCTTGAATATTTTTCATCATGAGAACAGATAGTTTCCAGCATAATTTTAAAAAGAAGCATATTTTTTTAGTTTCACTGATGAGCCTCCAGTTGTGGATGCACTTTGCTGCCTAAACTTATAACACTTCTGGTACTTTCAAATATGTTTACTCTGAGAATTTTCAAATATGTTTACTCTGAGAATTTTGGCAAGTCTCAAATGTTTTTGTAACAATATTTATCAGTAGTTCTTAAGCCAAAAGTGTGCCATTATCATCATCAGTATTGTTTGTCAGCTTACCCTTATAATGGGGTAGATGTGAAATAAGTTCTCTCCATTCTTATCAGCCCTAGGCTCTTTGTGCCTGAGCTCCCATCAGATTTACGTTATCATGTATCAGCTTGTTCAGTTATTTCTTGGGCCTCCCTGTAAGTCTTTTCCCTGCTATTTCTATATCAACTGTTGCTCTGACATCTGTGTTTCATCTCCTCTCTTCATGCAACATGAATGTATAAATTATTTTAAACTAGGTCTGAGAAAAACAAAGACCAGTGTGCAGAAAAGTGAAATGTTAGTGCCATCATTCAACAAAGAAACTTATTTGAGGAATAATTCCAATTTGCATTACCAAAACTGTCATTGCTCATACATTTGTGATGTTAGGGTGGTTACCACTCAAAGTCTGGCAGGGCTGATTCTCCAAGGAAATCATTCATGTTAGCCATATGAGGATTGAAAGTAGAGTATATTTCCAAACTTGCCATAGTTCTTTATGGGTTTTGACTGTACACATAATATTGTAGTTCAGAAAGCTTATACTGTATGCTTTTATGACAAATTTGGGAAGAAATTAGATTATAATTTATATATGCAGCTTGTTAAAGGTGATAGTTTCTAAGTGAAGTTTAAATAATTTAATGTGGATCTATTGAAAATGTTATTTTTATATTAGTTGTTATGAATGTACTGCAGTTTTTGTTGTATCTAACATAGTTATTTCACTGTTTATTATACTTTCATTTTCTGATCATTTTGGAGAACCTAGAACATATTTGCTTTGAGCAAAATCTTGATGCATACTGTGATATAGATTTTAAAACAGCTGTAGTTATGTATAAAACAACTGCAGATCTGCACTATGATAAATGATTTACAATTTAAAAACAAAAATTTAAGTAATTTATATTTTTCCTAATGTACAAACCTGAAGGTCTTTACTTGTGGGATGTTGCTTGCAAACACGAGATGGTATGGCTGTGTAACTTTTAACTTGGTATGCATTCACTTTGCCTTTCGGCCCAGGTAGCAGAGGTGGGCCATTTATGTAAAGACCTTCAGGTTTGTATGTTAGGAAAAATACAAATTACTTAAAAAATTTGTTGTTCCTAAACAGATACAAACCTTTGGTCTTTACATATGGAGACTTACTTCTTGGACCTCCTTCCTGGTCATGTAAAGCAGAGGAAGGAGTCTCATGCCTCTGACCTCTCAAGCGTATGGGATGTTTGACTGTCAGAAGACTTCTGGCCCTTTTGAATTACTTGTAATGAGTTTGTGTCATTGCTTCAAAAATGGCTAGGATGAACCCATAGTGTCAAAGACAATAAAAGGCTAATAAAACCAACGGGTTTGTTTTACTGTCAGCCCCTCTCTCCCCTTGCTAGAGAGAGGGGGAGGACTTTCATCTATAAACCTATATAATGTAGGTTATAGACAGGGTACTCAGTTATCTAACTCACCTGCATTACAAGCCTGTCCAGCATGTGACGGCTCGCCAACCATCCCTTTGCCCACGGGAAAGGAGGGGTCCCTCTGCCCACGGGAAAGGAAGGGTATAAAAGAGAAAAGGAAGGAAGCGCCACACACACACACACTTTCTCTCTCTCTCACACACTTTCTCTCTCTCTCTTTTTCAATCGTACACCTTGGGTGAGATGCTACCTGTCCCTCTAGGGGAGCTGGATGAGCTACACGACTTGTTGAGCAGCCACCACAGGACCCCAAGGAAAAAGTTTGCAAGGAACTGATAGGTTCTTTCTGAATGCGAGGGACAGACCAATGCCCCTAACCTCGTGAGCTCTCACCCGGTATATACTCCCGTCCACCTCGTCAGATGTAGAGTACAGTACACCCGTTTGATTGTCTCACAAAGCCAGAAAGAAATGGTGTTCTTGGACACCTATTTCTTGTTCAAGCCGCACTAACAAAGGGTTGTCAACACTCGGGCCTGAGGGGTCGAATCCTCTTAAGATAGTACCGCAGCACCCGAACTGGACACAGTACCATCTCGTCCAGATCACTACCAACAAAGTCCTTTAGGGAGGGGATCGCAAAGGACTCAAATCTGGTGTCAGGGACTGACGGATTCTGAGTCTTTGTTACGAATTCTGGGACAAATTCGAGTGTGACAGATCCGCATCCCCTCAAGTGTTTGTCAAAGGGAAAGTCCATGAAGTTCGCCAGGGTAAGCAAGAACAAAGTCTTGAAGGTCAGATCCCTGTCTTACGGCTCGTAGGGCGTACAAGTCAGGCTCAGTAGAACGAGAGTCACGTCCCACTCAGGGGCCCTGAGTTCTCTGGGAGGGCAAGACTGTTCGAAGCTTCTCATCAGCACGCACATCTCCCACGAAGAAGAGAGATCGATGCCTTTCAGGCAAAGGACTTGGCCCAGGGCAGACCTGTAGCCCTTAACAACTGAGACAGAGAGAAGCTTCTCATGGCGAAGGAAGATGAGAAAGTCTGTAACTGCTGAAGAGTAGCTCCGACTGGAGAGATACCCCATCTACGACACCAACCAAAGAAGCCAATGAGTGAGCAGACCAATTAGGAGCCTCCGTTTACTGACAGCAACTCTTCCCAGGTCCCCCATCTCCATTGCTCAAGCACAGGCAGATGATGCACTTCACAATGTCTGGGAGAAGGCTTTAATCGGGCACTGTAATCCTCAACTGCCGACATAAATTCAGTGCTGCCCCACCTGCAGCTCAAGGCCCCTATATATCTGCAGAACTCCATTTCTCCAGATTTGACTCTCCCATCCTGAAAATAGCATTCAGGTTGGCTATATTGACATTTAAAGAATCACCCTATGAGGAAATCTGTTGCTTGAGGACGACCTCCAAAATTCATCAATCAGATGCCCTCACTGCCAGAAACTCTATGGAAACATCTCTCTGCATTTCACTTCCGTCTACAGTAGTCACTGTATAAGCAGAATAAAATTACTGAAGTTCCAGCTCCTGTACCATTTCTCTCAGCCGTAATATGAACATTGGCCAGCTTCCATCTAGCATTAGCACAGAAGAAAAGAGAATTTTATGTAGAATTAGGAAGACTCAATATCAAATCAATTTGACTGATGCTGCCATTTCATTTAACAGAACATATTACTTTACTGTATTATTATTATTATATATATATTATTTTAGTGAAGAGGGATGGCAGCTACTGTCAACCAAGGGCAGAGGAAGATGTCTACATAAATAACATTTCTTTATTAGACAAAGCTAACAGATAAACAACCCAAACAATGAATCTAAATATTTCTGAAATGCAAATACTTCCAGACATCACTGTTCTGAAGGGAAACTGTATCTGCATTTCTGGAAATGTTTCTTATTTAACAAAAAAAAAAAAAAATGTGAATGAATCGCACACTGAAGACATTGTTAATACTTGCACTAGTTTTCATTCAAATTTTGTAGGGTTTTCTCAAAACAGAAATGCAGATTAAGGTATAATTCTCATGTTTTGGTATAGTCCTTTTCCTTTGTTTTCCATTATTTAAAAAAGATAAAAACCTTGTCCAAAGAATATTGATTAATGGAATGCTTTATGATAATTAACAGCAATCTTCTACCTCCTCCCCTCATTACTCATCAAGAATTCCCACACACCCTCCTTTCCCCCTTTATTCCCAGACTTTTTCTCCTTTTTCATAACACCCTCCTTTCCTTACTATATTATTTAGCAGGGAAACTGTTCACTCAGTAGCTACATGATAAGACTTGTTTTGTATGTAACGTACATAGAAAACTCGAACCAATGTGAAAATAACATTAACGGGGCAATCTAGTGTTATACAGTGGTCACAATGTGGCTGCTCTCATCATTTGTGGACTGTCTTATCTTTTTTTATTATCTTTCTTTTTATTATCTGTATACAGCATGTACTGAAGATAGGCTGACAAAAAGTTGAGCAAGGAAAACTCAACTTCTAGATGCCAAGCTAACTTGGAAACTATTTGTTCTTTGCTGTATATAATCAAGGAGTCAGGATTCACTGAGCAAGAACACTGCTTACCCCTAAATACAAACCAACAAGGATATTATCACCAAATTGACCAGCACAGACATGGATTTACTGACTGATTTAAAGTGTCCAGTCATCATGACATCAAAGGTCAAAGCCATGTCTTCTGCTACTCTGCTTTAATTTTTATCCTTGCTGGTTTGTATTCACAAGTACTGTATGTAGTATTCTTGCTCAAAGTGAATGTCAACTTATGCTGATCTCCAGAACTAGGAATTTTCTGGGTAATTCAGCATCTACAAGTTGAGTTTCCTTATTCAGTCTATCTTTTATACAGTACATGTAATAGTTTGCATCTAGGAAATTAAACATTCAATATTTTTTATTTTGGTAAAAAATGTTGCAAAGATGGAATAAGTGGATAATATAAAAAGAATGGACAAATACCTCTACATTGAGAATTTATTGGGTTTATACAAACATTTAGTTTATAAGAAAATGTAATAAACAAAACTATAAATTGTCGGCACCTTGGAAACTAGTTACAGGCAGTCCCCGGTTATCGGCGCGCTCAGTTATCGGCAATCCAGTTTTACGGTGCCTGTCTATCGACGAAAATCGGTGATTTTCGGCGCCGATACACAGATTTCCGCTTATTGGCGCTGATCTCTGGTTATCGATACCGATAAGCGTAAAAAATCAGTTTTTCTGTTATCTGCGATTTTCGCTTATTGTCACGCCATCAGAACGGAACCCCCACCAATAACCGGGGAATGCCTGCATTCCCATGAAATAACTACAATAATTTTTGTGCTATGGCAAGAAAGCATGGCGAGTTATTCAAATTTTAAGGAGCATTTAAGAAAAACTGACAAATTTTGTATTTAAATAAACAATAATGACGACATAAAGAACTACATACCTGGGTATATATGCTGCTGGTCTGAAATAAATTTTCAAGAGATCTAAACTATCATTTAAGGCACAAATTTTAAAAATTAAGATAAGCTTTTCACTGGTCTATTAAAACATACTTTTTACTATTAAATAAAAATCACAATTCCATAAAATACCATTTCATAATTACGTATATACAACAGTAACTGTGAAGCTTCCCATGCAGTCTAAAATATTTTAACAAAACAGCAAAAATTTTACAGGCAAAAGTTTCACTTCCCTGTTTCCCGTCCACAAACACAGCAACGAATATAATCACCCTGTCATCACCAAAAGTGATACCTCAGTCAACCAACAATAGACTTCAAGTAATGTACATAAATTTATCCACGATATATATAAAGTCCCCTGACTTATCTCGGAGAAAAAAGCAACATTTTCTTTCATGTCTAAAATGAAGAACTCATTTCAATCTCCTTCATCTCTTGGATATCAGCTTTGAGACGCAGCTTGAGAATTTCACGCCATATTGCTTCAAGATGTTCTGGATGATTTATTCCCAGTCTGATCAGAGTTCCTTCACTCATCCTCACCAGGGCTTTACCAGTTATGTCATTCTACAAAGAAAAATTTGTTTTCAAAATCTACACACAGTTCCTTTACTCATCCTCACCAGGGCTTTACCAGTTATGTCATTCTACAAAGAAAAATTTGTTTTCAAAATCTACACACACTAATTGTAGCTCAAAATACACATATGTATTAATAATATATTTCCTTATATATCTTGTTCCTGTACAAATACCAGCTCTTTAATTGAGCTTAATTTCTAGGTAAGCAGAGGGATAAGCCAGTCAAGACTTGTTTAAACTAATGTATCAAAAAAGATTGTCATTTAATTGCTGGTTCTGATTAACAGCAGCATATTTGGTTAGGAAAAGCTCATAAGTTTTTACCCTCTCATTTCCACTATTTATAAGTTCTAATGAATGATTTGGTACCTCCTATAATTCTGTTACACTGTATTTGATTACTGATTATTAATACAGTAAGTATACAGTATCTTACATCATGTTATTTCAAGCATAATAAGTATGATTACTTGTCCTGCCTTCTAGCATATGCCAGTTGAACCATGCTGGGTTTATAATCAAGTGTAGCTATAAGCCATCTGCTATGGATGACTTAATAATATGAACCTAAAGATAAAAATGGCTGAATATAGTAATTTCTTGAGCATAAATCCTTGTAATATTTCTTACTTTTGGTATACAATGTACTCCAGTACATCCTATGGCCTTCTCATGTAAGGCCCTTACAAATCCTTGGTTTCACTTGCTAAATACTTATAAAAACATGATGTGTCATAACATATAAGATCATCAAAATCATCATTTTGGTTTTATAGTGGCATGGGGTTGCTGAGCTACCAATCAAGTAAATCTAGCCTTCCACATACCATGACAGCAACCTCAGATGATGCTTAAGGGTGGCTAAATTCTTGCCAAATGGAGGCTGGTGCCAAGAAAATTATGGCCAACATTGAAGGTGACCTTACTGTATTCCCTATTTTTAGTCACAAAGGAGGTAAAGAAACTTACTTTACTGGTTGCTGCTCTGGATATCGGCTGTCAGTTTCTGGTCTGAAGCAACAGACATTAAGTCTAAGGATGTCCAAGAAAGGCCTTAAGCGTCAAGGTTTCACTCATTGTCTTATTTGCTATGTCATACAGTGTCTTTGTTGTCGACTCAGTAAAAGACTGATACAGTATCTAAACTTACAGATTCAATTCTGCCCTTCTGAGAAGGAAGAACTGATCTCAGATTAATTGAGAACACTTACGTGAGATCTTAAGTGCCTTTTGGAGGCGTGACTCTTCACAATGCTCTTTTTGAAAAAAGGGTATGATGCATTAGGCTGCCCTTTCCATTTTCTTTATAATGTTTTACTACAGACTGAATGCGCCTAACGCTCACCAGTTTCCAACAGCATTACACACTTAACCCATATCTTTTATGTGAGGTTTCCAACTGACAACAAAACATGAGGCATTATAGCCACAGATAAATAAAGCAGTCACCAAAAATATAGGTACAGGCAGTCCCCGGTTAACGGTGGGGGTTCCGTTCCCGGCTGAGCGCCGATAATCGAAAATTGTCCTTAACCGGAACATCACAATTATTATGGTAATAAATGGCATTTATGAAGCCACAAGCACCAGTAAACAGCTTAACAGCACCATTAACTGCTTACCAATGCCAATAAACCACTTACTGGTGCCAAAAATTGCTTACCGGCGCTGAAAATCTGGTTAACAACGTTGTTAGACAAGCGTAATAAAACCAAAGTGCCGTTAACTGATGCTGCCAATAAGCAGGGACTGCCTGTACAGTATCTGCTGTCAGGATATGGTAATAAAAACCAAAATATAAAGAAAACACACAAATGTATAGTGCTATGTAGTAAATATAAAGAGTACTAAATTTTTTTAAACAAATTTTTTGAGGGATGGGGAGGGGGCACATATCCATCACTCAGACTACCTTCTGGTGTGTAAGCTCCTTTTCCAGAAAGGCTTAAAAACCACGATGGGAGCGGGCTGCGATTCCTCTTCATAGCTTGTTTACGAGCCGGAGGCGCTAGTCATCTTCCACCAAGGCACCAGGCCTTTTCAACAGCCCCGACACCTCAGCAAAGCGCCAACTGCGCTTTTTGGCCCCATTAGAGTCCGAATCACTTGACAATGATGTATGTACATCCAAGCGGATGCCTTTCCAGTGGCAGTCCTCTGAGTCCTGAGATTTATGGACAACAGGCTCGGTTGAGGAAGCGACTACTCATGGGTAAACCCCACCGACCTCCCTTGGACTGCCAGTTTGCTTCCTCCCAGGTGAGCAAGGGGAGTTTAACAGGGATCTTGGTCTAGGAGCATCAGTGGGAGAAGTAACCACCCCCTCCACTAATACTGCACTTGACACTGTACCAACACTGTTAAATTTGTCCAATCTGGGAAACGGTATTTACCAAAAAATTAAATTTCTGATCTACTTGTGCTTCTAAGCTGGCAATGGCATTGGGTTCAGAAGAATGGGAGTCAGGTATTGGAGTAACAGGAAAAGTTGGAGGACTGGAGATAGGGGAAAAGGTGGTCACAGGTGTTGAAGGGATAGGTAAAGCAACAATATCAACTCCCGGAGAATTAACTGAACTAGCAGAAGCCTTAGCTTCAGCCCTAGTGGTTGCCTTTCTCAGTGTCACGTTGCAATTTATCTAAATGGGTCTGCAAAGCCTTCCACTTCCCCTTATCCCAATCCTTATATTCTTTGCAATTAAGATCAAGTGAGCAAATCTGCTCCCTACAAGAACTACAGATGGTATGGCTGTCATACTTAGCAGAAGTAAGTCTAGTCTTGCAGCCTTTACTGCAGTACCTAATGCGAGACAAACTAGAGCCTGACATTAGTCAAAAACAGTCAAAATCAGGAAAGTCATAATCGTGAATGTTACCTGAATATTAGCTAAGCTAATTAAATGCTGAACACTACCAAAAACAAAGTGTACTTCACCAAATGAAGAAAATATCCAACCATCTGGAGAAAAACAAAAGCCATGAGCTGCTCAATAACCAATGTTCAGTCACTGACCAGGAGAAACGAATTGAGCTCTTTAGCTGTGTTGTACCTATTCTTCCCCAAAAGTGGGCGGGGCAGTCTATCTACATCCAAAACAAAAGAGCTACTGTGAATTTTGAATTTTGAGCTGCCGCGTAAAGTAGAAACTAATAGCTATGTAATTATTTGGTAAGTTACTTATATAAAATTACATTTTATCTTTAATATAAACCCATAAATTATTAGAATTACCCTCCTCCCATCCCTGCTCTTCTAGAGGCACATCTAGACTACACAGAGGAATGGCTTGCTCAAAAGAGGCCATTTAGTTCCTGGATATGTACAGTCAGTCCCCAGTTATCGGCAGGGGTTCCATTCCCGACAGCATGACAATAACCGGAAATCACTGATAACTGGAAATCAACGATTTTCAGTGCTTATCGGAGCCAGTAAGCAGATACTGGCAGTGATTGGTGCCTCTATTAGGTGTGTATTGGTGCTGATCTTTGGTTATCGGCACTGATAAGCAGATATTGGCATCGAAAACCTGGTTATCGTTGCCGAAAATCCAGTTATTACCGTCGCTAGACAAGCGCCAAAAAACTGGATCGCCGATAACCAGAACAAATGATAACCGGGGACTGCCTGTATTTGGCTAATGGGAGTTGTTCTGCCATTTCTGTGGTGCCTGTTTGGAGCTGCTGGACTGCAGGATTTGGCATAAGTAAACTGACAGGTTTGTTTTACAAATTTACAAGTAATAAAAATAATGAATAAAACATATCCAAAATTCAGTTAGTCGGGACATGATTAGTCAATAGCTTAAAACCAAATTGTTAATTAGCGAATAGCTCTTCACTAGACATACACTTAAATTTCAAACAGTAAAATCAAAACACCACTAAAAACAGTTACAGAAACAATTTTTTGAGATCAGAGAAAGTATTAATAGTACTCATTCAAAATTTCTGGGACTACCTACACTATGGTGAAGGAAATCACCAGCACAAAGAAAAATATAATTAAAAAGAATGAAATGGAATGACATATGGTAAAATGAAAATCAAAAACAACAGAATAACTATGAACAGTTTCAGTCTGAGAATCTCTAGATCATACATTGTGATCCATGGGATCTTAAAAAATAAATGTGTATGCTAAAATCTAAAGTGGAATACGTCTTGTATTTTGCAAAACACAAAATATGCTATGCTAACGTAATAAGTTTGTGGTCAAACTAATACTGCGTTTACTTCATGTTGATTTACAAGTCAAACAATTTTAGAGATTAACACGGTAGTTTGCTGATAAGTATACTTACAATTATAAGCAGATGAGAATATAAATGAAAGTATTCACTGCAATGTCTCTTAAACCACTTCTGAACATCAGCAGTTGTCCACAGGTAACAGGGCTTTGGCCTAGCTATTGGTTTGCCCTGTTTCCCCTGGAAAAGTAGATAATCAAAAATAACATTTGGGAATAAAAGAATTCTTTTAATTTTCCCTGACTCCTTATAATGCACAGTCATAGTATACTTACTCATACTATTAACTATTCCTATTCAAAATTGACACTACTTCACCATAAACATTTTTATATTAGCTTTCCCCTTTTTGAGGTTAGATGCAAAAAGAATTCTCTACAATCTATTCTGCTTACATTCTTTCTGCCACAACGGTCAGGTCTAGGTCATCAGCTAACCCCATTTTTTATGATTTCCTAGGCCTTCATACAATTCTTTGTCCAGCTACTTCCATATCTACTACTTTTCTGACCAAAAAAGGATATCACTTGAGGTGCAGTTGCATGACAGAAAAGAGGGATTGTGTCAAGAGTGCAGAAGGATGGATAAGATGGCCAAAAAGTTGGTGAGAGAGATTAAGAATGCTTGTAATAAAAAAGAGGGGAGGAGGTAAAAGTAGTAAGGACTCCAAGGAGAATACGGTGTTCTACAATAAAGTATATGCAGAGAGGTAAATGAGCAAACAAAAGACGTAAATAGAGAGAGGCTGTCTGAAGAAAAAGCAATCCTCCTCCCATGAAGTGAAGAATTTGAAGATTTGTTAGATATAGATGATAGAAGAGAGGAAGAGTTGAATGACACAAGAGTAGAAAGGGCTAGGATAAGCTGAAAATGCTTGTGGAAGTTGCTGTTTGGATACAGGGAGGGGATGGAGGCTGAAAAATTAGACAAGTGAAGTGCCCCAGTACAACATTGAAAGTGTGGCAGTGGCTGAGGGGGGTGTAAGGTATATCTGCATATGGGATAAGTTCCAAAGAATTGGGTGAGAGAAATAACAGAAATTATTAAAATAAAATTTATATTTTTATATACCTTTCTATTATGATAGCTGTATTCCGTGTCAGGTTAGAGGATGATAATTTTTTGGAAACTAAAAAATTAATAGGATCATTTTGTAAAACCCACACTGCAGGAGAAAGTTTGGAGTTCACTGACTTTTTGCTGAAGCCAAGACCACTCTTAACAGTCTTAAATGTCAAATCTTGTAAGAGGGCTGAGTTTAAGGGTTCAAATGGAGGCATACTCAAATACCTCAACATAATATCTAAGTTTCAGCTCAGAGGTTTAATAACTGATTTAAGAATCTCATTTTGAAAGGAACAGATGGCTTCCTTAATGTCCAGGTTAGAAGAGATATCCAGACCAGAATGTCGTAATATGGATGCTAACATGGTGTCACAATATGGATGCTAACATGGAATGATAGCCCTTGATAGCAGGAACAGACAAACTTTTAGTGAAGTGTAAATGAATAAAGAATTTAATTATGTTATTTATAGAGGTACAGGTGCAGGATATCTTCCTGGAACAGCTCAAAGCTCTAAAGATTAAATGCTGTCTTTGGTACAGTGCATTGCTCAATTGCTTCCTGGAATTAATGATGGATCTTCCACACTCCTTGGAAAAACCTGTTGCTCACTGAAGCATGGAGAGGTTTTGGTGACACCTCATGCATCCAGGCTGTATGAGACGATCCCTCCTTAGTGGAAGGAGTTCGGGTGGTCTAACAGCAGAAACGAGATCTGGAAACCACTCCCTGCGTGGCCACCATGGAGTCATAAAACATGCGCAAATTTACAGTAAGCTGGAATTTTCCAGAACCCTTTGAATCAAAGACAAAGGGGGTAAAAGCATAGAGGTCCAGTAAAGAGCAGATCAACAGCAATGCATCTACTGCCCAAGCTTGTAGATCCAGAACCTGCAAGTAGTGTACTGGCAGGCAATAGTTGAATCTTGTGAAGAGATCTCTAAGGAAAGTGCCCACAACTCCCATAGCTCCTTGTAGACTTGGAAGTGCAGGGTCTAATCTAAAGACAGAACTTTATCCTTCCTGCTCAGTTGTCTGGCCACAATGTTCCCTTTTCCTGGCACAAACTGAGGATAACAGAAATGTTCCTCCTTCTGCCCGAGTGAAAATGCTGTTTGTGATCAGGAACAAAGACTGACTTTGTCCCCCCTTAATTGACTATGTAAGCCAGAGAGGAGGTATCTAAAAACAGGGCTATCTTCTTGTCCTGAACTAGCTTCCAATGTTAAAAGGGTCTTCCACACTATCAACCTCTCCAGCTGATTTAAGTGTAGCCCCCTTTCCTCCTCAGACCAGACACCTTACACGTGTCTGTCAGTTGCCTCCCCTCCAAGTCTGGGATCTTTAACCCTTAGTGGACGGATCCCCTCATGAGAGGATCTAAAACAGGTTTAAGGTGGTGGACGGATCCCCTCTGAGGAGTATTAATATTATGCGCCATAACTTGATTAGTTGTCAAATGTTCTGTAAGACAGATTTGTTAAATTTGTATTAAACATTTTATAGATATTTTGCTGTGTTTACATCAATATTAATATTTTAAAATTAGTAAATCATTGTTATAAGCATTTTCGGGTGTGTACAGTATATACATAAGAGTAACAGTTGTAAAAGAGTACTAATCTAAAATGACTTAGGATGTTTTGGGATGATGGTTTGGGGTGTATTTTTGTCTGAATTGATATTAAATTGTTTTAGTATGATAATTTATGGCATATTTTTGTTTGAACTACTAAGTTTGGCAGTGAACTTTTGAAATACATCGTTATAAGCATTTTAGTTTAAGGGGTACAAGGTATTTGGCAGTTATAAGCATTTTTGGAGGGGATTTTGCATTTCCGTGGTAGGTTCTGGAACCTATCCCCGCGAAAAAGTGGGGAAGCACTATAATTAATTAGGGGAAAGGAGGGGATCCACCCTTGGCTCACATCTGGAAGCCCTAAGTGACTTACAGCCTTGGACTACTGGTTCCTCAAAAAAAAAAAAAGCCTGAAAATTTACTAGTGTATAGGCCTTAGTAAAGCTGACGACAAAACTTGTTCCTCTTTCCCATCAGAGATGAATTTGGGAAACTTAGGATCCACAGAGGGAATAATTAAAGTTACTGACAAGGGAGTCAACTATCAATGGATAGGGATAACTCCCACCCACCTGGTGGTCTCCACTCCACTTTGCCTTTCAGTCCAAGTGCCACATGAGAGGGGTGTCTGAGGTAGGCCATTTTCAGTTTGTGTATTAGGAAAATACAAATTACTTTTAAAATTTGCTATTTGTTCTTACACAATCATAAACCTTTGTTCTTTACCTCAGGAGACTTACTACTTGGTGCTCTCTGAACCAACTGGTAGGTTTGCCCAAACTAGGATGTCCCTTCCTGGTTCATCAAGAGAGGCGCAGAGAAAGGGATCCCACACATCTGGCATATTGTACATAACGTGCAGTTGCCAGACTTCCCGTCGATCAAGTAATGGGTTTGTACACAGTTACTTGATAAGGCTGGAAAAACCAAGTAAAATGTCAAGAGACAACAAGACCTAGCGACTGTAATAAAAACATTTGTTACTATTTGTCCCTTTCTCCCCTTGTCAAGAGAAAGGGGGAAAATACATTTTTACACTAAACTACATTAATTAAGGACTGGTGCCTTATGTAACTTACCTGCACAGATCGTCAGCCAGCACTCTGACTCTCTGCCCTGAGCAAGAGAAAGGAAAGAGAAAGAGGGAGACCAGTCATTAACACTCTCTCTCTCTCTTGCTCACCAAAATACCTTAGACAAGATGCTACCTATTCCCTTAAGGGAACCGGGCTGGCTACGCAACTTGTTGGACAGCCACCACAGAGCCGAAGAAAAATGTGTCCAAGGACTTGTGGGCAACATCCCTCAGGTAAAAGGAGGTGAACATGGTCTGCCTAAGACACACACACACACACACACACACACACACACACACACACACATATATATATACAGGCGGTCCCAGGTTTACGACGGGGGTTCCGTTCTTGCGCCGCGTCGTAACCCGAAAATCGTCGTAAGCCGGAAAATCGTCGAAAATCGTCAAAAATCATAAGAAAACCTTACTTTTAATGCTCTGGGTGCATTGAAAACGATGTAAACTGCATTATTATTGAGTTTTACATAAAAAAAACCTTCAAATTATGATTATTCTGCCGTTTTGGGGCCATATTTCTTCCGTCGGATCGGCGTACGACGCGTCGTAACCCCGGAACATGCGTCGTAAGCCGGGAAATAATTTCTGATGAATATATTTGAAAAGCGTCGTAACCTCGGAACGTCGTAAGCCGGAACCGTCGTAAACCGGGGACTGCCTGTATATATAAATGACAGGTTAACCGTAACTATGAAGTACTGGAATAATTTTTCCTGAATATAGCAAACATACCTTTGACTTTGGGGTCTGGCCAGCGTCAACTCCTAATGTCATGGTCATTGTTGCAGAAATCTACTGAGTACCTGAAATAAAAGGATGGTTTCATTTTTTTTCTTACAATAAACAAAAGCTGTTTTTCTTCTCTGATTTATAAATACTGTACACAATATTCTGAAATATTACATTCAATTTTTACTGTGCTCTTAATTCATGCTTAAAAACAGGGCCTAAGAACATTGCTTATTTTAACAATCCTCTTCTTTCAATTTACAAACTTTAACCTCCTGTGCCTTGTAAATTCATGGCATTTGGAAATCTGTGGATTACAACTAGGCATCTCTGTTAACCTTTAAACGCCGAGCGTCTATTTACAAAAGTGTCTCCCGTATGACAGTGGGGTTTGAGAGTTAGCGCCAAAGCAGAAAGAAAGTTTTTTTTAAAAAATCACAGCACGCTTAGTTTTTAAGATTTAGAGTTCATTTTTGGCTCCTTTTTTTTGTCATTGCCTGAAGTTTAGTATCCAACCATCAGAAATTAAAAATGTATCATTATCATATATAAATATTGGAATATATGACCGTGAAAAAAAATTTCATATATAACTGTATACAAATCACGCTGTGAGCAAAACGGTTAAAGCTACCTAGTTATTTTTTTTTTCGTTGTATTGTACACTAAATTGCAATGATTTTGTTATATAACAAATTGTAAAACGATCAAAGCAACACAGAGAAAATATTATCACAAAATGATGCATGAATTCGTAACGGGCGGACGTAAAAGTTTTTTTCAAAAATTCACCATCAATCGAAATATTGTGCTAGAGACTTCCCGTTTGTTGCAAAATGAAGGCAAATGATTGAATATTACTAGAATGTAAGAGTTTTAGCTTACAACTGCATTTTTCGATGATTTTGGTCAAGTCAAAGTTGACCGCAGGTTGAAATTTTGGCACTTATCGTGATTTATATGAAAATATTTCAAAACTGATAAACTCTACAACCATGAGTTATTTTTTGTTGTATTCTACATGAAATTGCACATATTTTTATATATAAAACTTTATGTAATGGCTAATAGAAAACGGTGCAAAAATTATGACAAAGTGACTAAAGAATTTCAGAGATTTTCAGCAGAGTTAGCGCGCGCGGACGTAAGGAAAATGTTTTTTTCAAAAATTCACCATAAATCAAAATATTGTGCTAGAGACTTCCTGTTTGTTGCAAATTGCAGATAAATGATTGAATATTACTAGAATGTAAGAGTTTTAGCTTACAATTGCATTTTTCGACCATTTCAGTCAAGTCAAAGTTGACCGAAGATTGAAATGTTGGCACTTATCATGATTTATATGAAAATATTTCAAAATTGATAAAAGCTACAACCATGAGTTATTTTTTGTTGTATTCTACATGTAATTGCACACATTTTCATATATAAAACTTTATGTAATGGTTAATAGAAAACAATGCAAAAATTACGACAAAGTGACTAAAGAATTTCTGAGATTTTCAGCAGAGTTAGCACGCGCGGACATAAGGAAAAAGTTTTTTTCAAAAATTCACCATAAATCGAAATATTGTGCTAGAGACTTCACGTTTGTTGCAAAATGAAGGTAAATGATTGAATATTACTAGAATGTAAGAGTTTTAGTTACAATTGCATTTTTCAACCATTTCGGTCGAGTCAAAGTTGACCGAAGGTCAGCCTAACCAAGCTGAGGCTGTGGAGTGGAAAGAGGTTTACATTTCTAGTATTCTTTGTCAAACTTTCATTAAGAAAATTTATCAGTCTCATTCTAAAAGAATAGATTAGTTAAAATCTTCAAACTCAGATAAATTTCTTACCTACAATCAAATTTACAACAAAATCTTTTCCTGAGGCAAGCACATCAGTTAACACCTGCCAAATACTGCGGTAAGCGGTTCCTTTCAGACAAACTCCAAAAGAAGATGATAAACTACTCAAGTGGCAAGACATCCATTCTGGACCATCAGTACCTCTGGTGGTAGTTTCAAGTAATTCCCCATGTTTTAAGGACTTACTACAAAAAATGAGGAGGCAGGAGTCATGCACTTTTTGTAAACTGACTGCTTTGAATTAAAAAGTTCTAGTTTGTTTTGAAAAATTTCATTTCCCACAACTTCATAGATTTACAGTGTCCTTAGTAGCTATTTAGGAAGGAAAGCTTCATCTTGTACCAAAATAAGAGTAAATTATTGCCAATCACATGCTTGCTCTCAATTAACCACATTGTTACCAAACTTCAACCTCAATTAACCACATTGTTACCAAACTTCAACAACAGTTTCCAGATCATGCCAGTAATACAGTATACTTCTACGTATATCAAAGCTGATGGTTTTGATTTCTGTAGAGATTATTGTATTTCAACAAACCTGAAGTCTTTTAAATGATCACATCTTTGACAAAAGCTGGTTCAGTCATTAAAATGTACTTAACTACTGGCAAGAAGTGAGGGGTGGGGAAATGACCAACTCACTCAACTGTCAGAATTCACTATCTCCACTGGAGGAACAAATGTGGGGCCAAGCAAGTGAATGAGAGGGAGCTCTCCATTCTGGAAATCAGAGATTCCACCTCCTCAAGTATATCAAAAGCAAGCAGAGATCACAGCAGCCAAGCCAAGGTGAGCTCTTAAACAGAACAGTGAGTACCTTTAGTACTCCTGGTTGCTTCCCTGGGCCAATTTGCTTACAAATGAGCTGATGACCTTGTAAATTCCTCTCCAACTTGGCCTGCTTAGGTTCCACCAAAGGGTCTCTCAAGCCAAGTGGAATTCAAAACAGACTGAAAAGTTCCCTCCACCAAAGCAGAGGGAGAGAACAAAACAGCCCAGCCCCGTGCCTGCTCCAGGGATAGTGACAAATACCCAAAACGAGACCTAGAAACAATCTTGGCATGAAGACACAAAAGGTGACTGTACCTGACCATTATCAAGGCCTTCTAGCTTCAAGCCAGAAACTGAAGTAGCCAGGTTGACCCTGCCATCTAATCATGGTGAGCAGGTACACATACTGCCTGTTCTGTGCAGAGCAGTATCACCTGGTGAATGGGCTGGGTCAGACCCTGAGCCATGCCTGCTCCAATACTGACTCAGATAAAGCACGTTCCAAGGCAGTAGTGCACAAAGGACTAAGGCCATGCTTGTGACAGTCCAAGGATGTACCAACCTAGCTTACAGATTAGTTTGATTACTAGTGTGTAAATGTAGTACCTTTTATAAAATATCCAAGTTAACTTAAACCATTTTAAGTTTAGGTTGACTGACAGGATATAGGGCTGCATTACTTAAACTGTTAGTCCTTTTGCAATGGCTATGTGAAATTTTAATTCTAAATTGTCATGCCATATAGACTAATCTTCTATAAACTAATTTGTTTAATAATCTGGGAACGTTGGGAGAAGGTTCAGGAGAAAAGCACTCGGAGACTGCTGCACCAACTGGGGTTACTGGGAGCTTGCGCCTGTGAATGTGGGGAGAAGGTTCAGGGAAAAGTGCTCAGGGCTGTCCCAAAAACTGCAGGATGAAACCGACTCCTTAACCTTCTTGCATGGCACCTGAGAGCAAAACACATCCACCGCAGACCTTTTCAGTGGTCTTGACACATCACTAAAGCACCATTGCTGCCTCTGTTCAGGGCTGGAAACCTCTGAACTAGAGGACAGGAGGTGAGCCTCCAAAAAGACGCCTTTCCACTGGCTGTCTGTCATCACCTGGGACTTGACTCCAGGTGCAACTGAGGGGCCGACTACCCGTAGGCAGACCCCACCAGCCTCCCTTGGGCATCTGGTTTGGCTTCTCCCAGGTTTTGGGGAGTATGCCAGGGACTTTCTCCTATGAGAATCAGCGGGACAGGCAGGCTCCTCCACTAACACTTCACTATTATCACTCACTTTACGCTCCATAAGGTTTCGAACTGAAACCCCTATCTGAGCCATTGTGTTCACTACCAATTCAAACTTGCGATCAAATTTAGACTCTACGATGGCAATGGCATTAGGGTCGGGAGTGAGAGAGCTGGGTAAAGGATCAAGTGGTACAACTGCGGAACTGGGAATGGGAGAAACTACAGGTAAAGATACGATAGGTATATCAATGGATTCCTGACTAGCTACAGTCTTGTCATGCTTAATGGTCGCTTTTCTCTTCCTATCCCTCTCTAGCTTTGATGGATGAGAATTTAAAATCTTCCACTGTTTCGGATCCCAACCCTCGCATTCAGCACATGATTTCTCTAACAAACATACCTGACCCCTGCAAGTCGTGCACAATATATGTGAGTCATATCTAGCTGAGGTTAACCTCGTACTGCAGCCTTTGCTGCAATAATGAGTAGTAGTCGTACTTTTGTCTGACATCGCTGGCAAAAAAGTCGATAAGGAAAGTCCAAAAGTCACAATCAGGAAGTCAAATCCGTGATAATTAAAGGTTTTTCAATTAAAACCCTATCTATCTAAATTGCTAAAAGGCTACTGAATGCAAAATACTTCACCAATCAATCACAACCAGAAAACCAGCAAAGGACTGAATTCCGAATTCAGCTGCTGCTCACAACCTACATCGTAAGCTGGCAGAAACAAATTGAAGCCCTTTGCTCAGTTGTTCTTCTTCTTACCCAAAAGTGGGTGGGGGTAGTCACCTACACCAAAACAAAAGAATCGCTACTGCGAGTTTCAAATTTTAGCTCCTGATACTAGAAACTGTTAGTTATCTAATTACTTGGTAAGTCACTTATATAAAATTCTTATATTTTGAGAAATTGACAAGGCATAGGCCTACACATCAATTTCTTATATTTTGAGGCAATGACAGGGCATAGTCTAACACATCAAATTCTTATATTTTGAGGTAATGACAAGGCATAGGCCTACACATCAAATATGACACTTTTATGATAAAATAAAGTTTTATATATGCTTACCAAGTAATTACAGTACATTGCTACTAGTTTCACTTGTTTGGCAGCTAAAATTTTGAAATTCGCAGGTCGCGCTATTTTGTTTGGGAGAAAGGGCTGAGTCTGCCGCAGGGAGACTGTCCTGAAGGCATGAGCCGGCGTCTCTTCAGGCCACCTAGGGGATTGGGCAAGATCTCACATATTCTTCTTCTGAAGATCTGAAGAAATCTCCGGAACTGTAGCCTGCAGGAAAAGGTGATGATGATCCAGTGGGAAAAACAGAAGGGCTGACTTCTGTGAGGGAGTCACTCCCTTAAGAGGTGTAGGAACACCTGAAAAAGTTATGTATGAGATGATTCAAACTAATCTGCGAGTAGCCCATGAATCCCTTTATTTTGGGAGGCATTCTTGTACATTACCCTGTTGGACAAAAGGGTACGTAAGAGTCAGCCTCTCTCTCTCTCTCTCTCTCTCTCTCTCTCTCTCTCTCTCTCTCTCTCTCTCTCTTGTTAGGAGATTCTAGCATAAACTATACTCATAAAGATCTTAATTATTTTCAATTGAAACAAATGACAATTTCAGTTAACAATAGTAGGCAGATAATTCTTCACACCAGTATTTTACGAATAGGTCTATGTTTATCTGCAATGTTAGGTTACCATATGGAAAACTTTTGAAGACACTACAATGACCATAACAGTAATGACAAAAACAAGAATAACCACAACAAGAACCACAGTAAGATGGCAGAATATAAGATAGCCTGCAATCCAAACGTCATAAGCTGCATAAACCGACAAAAGGACACAGGACATTATAGGTTACATCATTTTTTATAATCCTGTTATTTCTAAAGGAGAAAATGTCCTTAAGAATATTCTCAGCAAATTATATCCAATATGACTCATATAGCCTCTCATACTGTAACTTTAAGCTAAACGTAGGCCTATTCTGGTTTTGTAAAGTACAGTTACTATTTATCACCCCACTGAATGTGTAAACAATTGCAATGAAATCAATTTTACGACTATTAAAATGTAATAAAATTTCCTAAAATCAATACGAAGTACCAGTCTGCATAGCTCTGAGACAATCTTTGTGTTTAAATTTAGAATGGTGAATGTGCTTGATAATATCAAATGGTAATTATCATTGTCCTGTAATTCAAACGCACCAGTTCAAACGCAGACATTTCCTGCGTCACGTCTGTATTCAGGTGAACCTCATTTATGAAAAACAAGATTGCAGCATTGTGGAGAACTGACTTCATTCACATTTTCCTTTTTTTTTTTTTACCATTTTTAGGAAGATGTGTATTATGATTTTATTTCGGGGGATAATATAACATTTCCTTTTGATGACCAGCAGAACGTATTTTAGTTCGGTACAAAAACCATTGCAAAATAAATGAAGATGAAAAGAACCACAGATTAACCAACTTTTTGAAACTAATGTTGCCAACCAATCAGCTTCAAGGAATGATTGTGATGCAATCAGTGGGCAGGGCTTAGCAGGAAAGCATGGTGGATTCTGCTATAGTAAGTATATCAGAGAATGATACAGCTGCTGTGCAGCTACCAGAACATGTTATGTGTCTGATCTCAAGAGAATTCATAACAGCAAGAAAAACACAAACTTAATTCCTTGCAAGAAGGCTTATTTGGCTGATGGGTTTGAAAAATTGCAATACAAGCACAATCCACAACCAAAAAGGGAAAAGGAATACTCAAGTTTAATCAACAAAAGTTTGAGTCATGAAAGACATCTGGACTCGACGGCAGCCAGAAGCAAAGTGGTAAGTAGACCAAGAGGTGGGCAGGGATTACCTCTGCCCGTCAGTAGCTTACTACCTAAACAATAAATTTGAATGGCCAATCCAACTCATGTTTGCAAGCTAAATCCTATGGAAAGAATGAAGGTTTGTATTTGTGTAGGAACAACTACTGTGCTTTTGGCTGCTAACCCAGTATCTTGACTAATTTAACTTTGTAAATTATCATAACTACAATCCAGTAGCTAACAGGGTAATTGAATATATTAATTTTTCATTAAATACATGAATATTTTTCATATAGTATAGTATTAATTTTTCACTGAATACATGAATATTTTATTTTTCATATAGTATATCTTATGTTTTTGACCATTCAGAGATAAAAATCTGTGGTTACACAAATGTCTTTAGGAGCCAATGTGGAAGGAAGAGTCAGGTGGTCTGGCCTAGGATAACACTTAACTATAATAGAAATCTCAAAAGGACTGTGACCTACCAGACCCACCTACCTTCTAATCTTACCTACAATACCATGCCCTTACCTGGTCAAGGGGCAAACAGTGGATACCTCAAAGTAAGTTATGACCCCTCCCTATATGCATGCTACCCAGTCTTTCCTGTAAAGACTTATTACCACCAAATTCACCAAACTAGCTTATGCATAATGATTTTTGGTGCAAAACCAATGCACAAAACATTATAAAGTCATGAAAAGAGGTTATACCAGAATAACCATATTTCAACAAGGTAACATCTTAACCTAACTGGGAGGCCTTTGCCCCGGCCCCCAAAAAATCTGCCCTGATGTTGAGTGCCAGAAACCGTAGCTATGCACGACTAACCTACATCCCATGGTTGGTAAAACTGAAGACTACAAGCATGGCCTGGTTCCCGCCAGTCGCTGATTGGGATATTTAATGCCTGTTCTTTATGTTTCTTTTTATGTCTATGTCTCTTTTGATGTTTATGATGTATGTACAGGGTACTGTCTTTTGTTTTTCATATCCTACATTCATCCCCCAGGGGCCAGTACTAAACACAGCGCTTACATTACACAAACTGGTAACTCCCAAACCAGAGGGGCTCGGCAGTAGTCTTCAGTTTTACCCCTACGTTTTTTATGTTGGGATTTACGTATATCTTGTTTAGCTTAATAATAATTACTGCCGATTAAGGCTGAAGAAACCTTGACTAAGATTTTCTTAAATACTGATAGGCTATATCACGTTTGACGGTCTGGTGCAAACCCATGGTTTTGCATTTCCCACGTTCCTACAAGCTATGGAGGGATGCCCGGAGGTAACAGTGCATTTCGAGTGCCTCAAGTCCTGATGCCAATACCGTAGATTATTCCCCAGTCAGGTTAAGTTGAATTCTACTGGGCGAGAGCGCACCCACAATCTGAATCACTGTTCAAGAACTAGGCCTGTCACTCACCTGCGCTAAGTTACCTACCTGAGCCGAGCTATTTAGATATGAAATTAAGCTGCTACAATTAATCTAAAGTTCACACATTGCGGAAACTATGCCGAACTGCTCACAAAACTTCTACACTTCAAACTTTCAGCGTTTAATTCTCGATAATTGACGACGATTACCTGTTCTTTGCTCGGGACTCGGGAGGAAGTTCTGCAATGTCAACTCAGTATAACATGTTTGTTTACTTCCTTTACAACAGCCCCCACCCCCACACACCACCTCCCCTTGACAGCACGATTCCCATACCGATTTCATAAGAAGAAGAAAATTATATATATATATATATATATATATATATATATATATATATATATATATATATATATATATATATATATATATGTTCTAGATTTACATTTTAGCTTCGGCATGTTTTGTCTGTTGTCTGGCCTTCATCATTATTAATACCTCTCCTGTACCGTACCGAATTCATCTGCATATTTCTGTCTACCCCTCCCTTTCTATATCCTTTTTCGTTTCTTTGACAAGCATAACTTTTATTTCCATTTCGGCTTTTGTTTTGTTTACTGTTTTTTCATATATTAATTTCACACCTTCAACATACTGTATATCAATCTTTATAAGATTGCCGTATTTGGTCTTCTACTACTTCCTTCCAAGACCTTGCTTCCTTCTAGCCTCTCTCTGTATGCTGTTATGATGAGAACACCATTATTATTATTATATATTTTTTTTTTTACATTCTCTTCCATTCTGAACAGCCCATATACCTGCTTCAGCTATTAGCTCCAACTTGCATAATTCTGTACTGTATCCCCTTCAGTTCCTTCATTTCAAATAACTTCAATTACCCCAGGATTCTACATTGGCTAAAGTATTACGGATTACCACCACGGTGGAACTATTCTTATGTGTTAATCGTCGCGACCCGCTCAATGACGAATTCTTTATGTAAGAAAACCGATGGAATCCTACCTTTAACAAATTAGTCATTATATATATATATATATATATATATATATATATATATATATATATATATATATATATACATATATATATACATATATATATATATATATATATACACACACACACACACACACACACACATATATATATATATATATATATATATATATATATATATATATATATATATATATACATATATATATATATATATATATATATATATATATATATATATATATATATATACATATATATATATATATATATATATATATATATATATATATATATATATATATATACAGTATATATACAGTATATATGTCGGCTTCAGAAACAGATCAGCACCTACTGTATGAGCCTACAGAGGCCCAGGAGGACTTTTATATATATATATATATATATATATATATATATATATATATATATATATATATATATATATATATATATATAATGATTACACACACACACACACACACACACACACATATATATATATATATATATATATATATATATATATATATATATATATATATATATATATATATATATATATAAATATATATATATATATATATATATATATATATATATATATGTATATATACTGTATATATATATATATATATATATATATATATATACAGTTATATTCTGAGGCCGGTTAGAAGAATGAAATTGGATTTTTACTGTCATTTGCCTGAGGGGCCAACACCTAGCGCTCAGAATATAAGCCAGTAAATGTAATGACTAAGATGGCTTACCCTGATATCACATCTAACTAAACAGGGGAAATGGAGGTTGCCTTTCAAACCGGTCGAATAACTTTAAATTGAACTTATTTACAAAAACTGAGCAATCAGAAAATCAATATGAAATGGCTGACTGAGCAGCAAGCAAGGCACATACAATGTGCAATAAAAGCAAGGCAATGCGTAGCAAATAAATGAATCTGAAAGATCTACAGCCCTGAAGAGTTTGACACATAAATGAAAACCACTGCTGTTGAGACGGGTTGACAGTTCTAGTTTAGCGCAACGTGAACACCGAGGGGGGGACTGTGCCAAGCGCCCATGGGCCGTTGATAGTTAGAAGACTCTTGCACATAGCAAGATGGCAGTTAAACGCCTAAAGGCTATTTGGTTCACAAGGGCAAGGGCAGACCACTCAAAGAGCCAGATAACAGGATTCTTATTGCATCCGTACATGTAGCTTGCTTGCAAAAGATGAATTTCAGCCGCAGAAATTCCGACACCTGGCCAGTATAAGAGGAAGAGAGACTTCACCAACTGCGTGCGTTCGCGGTCTCCAACGGAGTGTCGAGTCAGGTCGCGATGCATCTCCCATTCGATTTCTAGGGCTGGGCACAAAGGCATTGGTCGATCTGGAAGAGCAATGACAGGCAGTAAAACGGTCGAAGGGAAATAGGTCTTATAGCTAAGGCTTCTAGGGTCAGCATAGCAGCCCAATTACGGTCCTGACTGGACCTTCTATCCCCCAGAATCATACGATGCTGGGCTAAGACGTCGGCATTTTTCCCCCAAAATCAGACAATATGGAGTAGGACGTCTACATAGGTCCACCCCCAGCTAGTGGAGTCTCCTTCAGCTTCCATTAAATTTGATTTCCTAGCTGACGGGCTGAAGGGACGAATTTTCTAAATACGTGAAAGCTCCCCCCTTTAAGAAGGCGTTCACTCCCTTTCGGGCGTGAAGGCCTTGGCTAAGTAAGTTATTCGTCTTGACTAGCAGTTAGCTTCCCTAAATGAGTTGTACTTTTGCAATGCAGCTAGCTAAAAGGACCTACCTAACTGCTAGGGGGAGATACTAGTTTTGCTAACTTACTACAGCAGAACCTAGAACCTAACTCCTATGCAAAGGTATCTACAGACTTCTACTGGCTGCCTCTGACGACAGGGGAACTCTACTCCTAGGCAACAGGTACATGGTAATGTGTCTTGTTGACATTGTCTACTATCCTACTGCCCCGGCACTAAATTAAATGACACTGACCTAACTAAATGCAATTAATAACGGATTACGCAATTCTTTACGGGATAACACACGCAATAATTTTGGACATGAGCAACCTGAAGGGTTGATTATGTTAAGCTGTCAGGTTTTTACTAGCTTGAGTATTGGACAGTTTTATCACGAGGTTATTATCAGGGTTAATAATACAAGATTGCCTAGGATGTTAGATGTCAGTCTACTTGGGCAGAGGTCACACAGGCTACCTCCTCTGGGTAGGTGTCAGGATCGCTCTGAGATGGAAATGGCACTGTGCCAATGGGACACGAGTGCCAAGGAGAGCTTGTGGCTCTTATGGATTAATTGGATCTCTTCCACCCTTTCTTCTACTTCTTCTTCGGGTTCCTCCAAGGTCTGGCTACGCCATTCCTAGAAGGTGACGAGGGCAACGGCTCTGGGGAAAGGCCAGAAGTGCCACCAGGAGCAGAATCAGAGGTAGCACTAGAAGCTACCGGGAGGCCCCCTACTTCGGCTGCTGCGACAACCGTCGTAAGGGTAGAACCAGCGTCTGCAATAACTCTGCATTCTAGCCGGACAGTTCCTGGTCGACCAAAGAAGGTGTAGCGTTAAGGTCTGCCAGAGTTTCATCCTCAGCAGATGAAGGTGATTGAGAAGAAACGTCGGGGGTCGGAGGCTGACGGTTCAACGACTACGGGAGTCGCGGTGAGCCGAGGGATTCATGCTAAAGTAACATATTTAGTTTTCGTTCTGAAATATTATTGTAGCATGAAATATTTTTGTTTTTCACGATCCAATGTATTTCATTAATGAGATTCTGCATAACAAGTGACCAACTTTTCCTCATACATACTTGTTTGCAGAGTAAAATATAAGATTTAACACCAAGTGGCAACTTAAGAACAACGCTTGTCCAGTACAAAAATAAAAAAGTCGTACGAGCTTTGCTGCATACTGTACAGGGCGAGGGGTGCGTCCAAAGTTCCTGTCCTATATAATGATAATCCAGCATCAAAAACGATTCCAACAATTTCCAAGTCTGGTGTCAAAGGGGGGGGGGGGAAGGCAGCATGTTTGCTGCACCGCTGGTCTTCTGATCGGTTAAGCTTAGATAAGTTTGATTTGGTCAGTGCATGGATCGGTGACCCGCAGACTGTGATGTGAGAAGCCCGAGAACTTCGGACGAGAAAGCACAAGTCACTGGATATTGGCGAAACCAAGATCTAAAGACTACCGAAACGGCTTTCACACTTCGATGACTTGACGTTGACGCGGATCGAATGCTAGCTGTTTAAAAAGCTACTGTCATAAAAAGGAAATCTTTATCAGGGTTAACGTAACCTGTCAAAGCTAGCTATGCTCCCATTGCAAGCAGTTCGGAGTTAGCCTGCATAGCTAACACGACTGCATTACTCGCCGAAAGACTGAGATCTCCCAGTACTTTAGCATATTTGCACATAAAACTTTTATTGCCTGTGCAGTAGATATCGAGTTATTTGTGGCAATAAATATTCTTACTTTACACAGCTTTTTTCGTGAATGATTTGTCGATGAAAATCGATTTTCCAAAGTTGAGACTACCAAAAAAAATAAGTGACCAGAGCCTATGGTTGAATTTTTTCCCATCTTTTTGCAATCTTTGAATGTTACAGGAACTCGAATCAAATCAAGACTAGGGTATGGATTTCTTAGAGAATTAATTTGAATACTATGGTCACTTCAAATTATGTCTAGTAGGCTATAGGGAAGCACGATTTTGGCAGCCCTTTCACCCGGTATCCCAGGAATCTGTACACCTACACATAACTCTCCTTCCGCCCTTTTCCCATCACAAGTCTACCACAATACTGTCTATAAATCTCTCTCTCTCTCTCTCTTCTTCTTCTTCTTCTAAAACACACTTTACAAATATATTATTACTGAATCTCAAAGAAAATATAATGTGAATTAAGTATTTATAGACAGGCATGTGCTTATACAAAAACTGACTCTCATCATAATATTGCATTCATCCCTTGTGTTGTTCCTCACGATTTCCCTTGAATATCGCCCAAATTTTAAACGTATTCTCTTATTATTTAAGACTGTATTTCCAATTACGCATGCATTTTTTTTTATTTTAGTGTCATAACATCAGATATGAATAAGGTTTCACGGTAGGTTTCAAAGAAGGATGACCGATATTCTACTCTGAGCTGATGCTAGCAAAACTTCAATGAACAATGAGGAGGTTGTTATTGCATTCAAGTATCAATGATTATAGGACTTCTTCAGAATCTTTATGGTTTAATATTATTGGAAATCTAGCATGCAACACACACGATGACTTTGAAGCTCCCCCTTTGAGGAGTTGCCAGGTGTGGCATTATTGAGTAATATGTGTCCGTAGAATTAAGAAAACTGCATCTTCACTTTTTTTGCCGAGTATACTTGGTATCTTTCTACGTCAGTTTATTTTCCCCATCACCTTTTCTGTTTTAGTACAATACATTGGAAACACGTTTTGAATCTCACGCAAGTTACACAGTTGTTTAAATTCCCTTTGCCGCAAAACCTTAACATACAACCGGAGCCACAAGGAAAGCGGGTTTTCAGTTAACGTGTCTTTATTTGAATTCACATGTCCTATAAAACCCATTAAATAGAAATAACAACAGATACCATCAATAGTATCTGAAAAATTTCCATGCCTTCAAATATTGCAATACGATCTGAAAATAGTACTAGAATTGAGGTAAAATGGGTTGAAATAATGTCAAAATGTGGTAGGACATTATTGGAATCTGAGTCACATGAATTGACTCTGACTCTGTCTCCAACATTTGCCAGTTACCTCCTTGTATTGTTGATCAATTGACGATAGTGTAGTGTTAAGTAATATTTTCTTATTGACTGACAATGTACTTTCTTAGTTTTGAACAAATACATAAATAGCCCTTTTATTGGGAGATTGGTTAGTTTAAGACTGTATGTAAACAACCAGCAAAATAGAGTTGTTATGGTCACCAAGTTTAACCTATGAGGTGCAGGGAGACGCCGCTTAAGTAGACATTTTGCAGCCACTGCACTGCTAACTTTACTGCAAAGTGAAAGGTTGTCCGAATTTCGAAGCTTCATTCTGGCGGTCCTGCTGAGATTAGACATGTTATAGAAAATATGCCGTGACAAGTAAGAAATCTGAAGGATGTCTAGAAATTGCCTCTAAAAATAACGTAAGTTATCCAACAGTTTGTTGATACCCCCTAGCCGGGTAGGACCGGCAGTGCACCTCATGCGGTGCACTGTAGGCATTACTTAAGATTCTTTGCAGCGTGCCTTCGGGCCTTAGGTTCTTTTTACTGTACCTCCTTTCATATCCTCTTCCATCTTATTATCCACCCACGGAAGAACTAAGCAATAGGCCTAGCTCTGCATGGGGTATTACTTTGGAAATTGATTTTTCGTATAGTATTTTGGTGGCTTATCAAGTAATTAACTTGTAATTAAACTCAGAAGTTGAATACTGGCTATCCTGGAATGGCACCGCGCATCCGCAGTGTTATAGGGGAGCTTGTGGTAAAAAGTGGAGTTTCCTTCACCCCCGGGGTTTCCCCGTTGCTCCGCCCCCCCCCCCCCCCCAAGCTGAGTAACAGCCTGCTAGGTTAGGTCAGGGAACGTTAGGTTAGTATGGTTCCTTTTATAATAGTTTCCTTAGCCAATCCCTTCTTAAACATATGGCTTCCTGATGACTTGAGAATGTGCGGAACCGTTCCATAATAAAAAACATCGCCGGCCTGTCTTTCTATCATTTACAAAACCCCGCGTTCCGTAAGGGTTCCAACCATGATGGGTAGATATGAGGTTAATATCAATTGACCGATAATAAACACACCACCTCCTTCATCAGAAAAACTAAAAGTATAGGAAAAATGAGTTTGCTTAGGTTTACCTCAATTTCTGTTTAAGCACTCAGTGACCTCATAGGTCCCAGTGCTTGGCCTTTGGCCTAAATTCAATATTCAATCAATCAGTCGGTCAATTTGTTGATAGTCATAATGGGTCCAGGACAGATTCATAGCCACAATTGTATTCCATACTCATTTTAAAATTTTTGATTATGATGACTGAACTTGACATAGGATAGCCTAAGATTAGAGTGCAACTCAATGACAATCTCCCTAGGCCAGTGGCTTTGAGTTGAAGTTCAGTGTCTTAGGCAAGCCTATGCCTAACCAGAAGGGAGGCCATTCATTCACTTCTTTGTAAATAAGTTTAGTTTAATATATCAGTCTGTCTCGGTTAGGTTTTTAAGATACAAAATTTGAAAAGGAAATATCCTAAGAAGGCTAACTAATATGCTAACTTCTTCATAGGCCAAGGCTAGTGTAATTAAAACCAAGACTAAGAGTATCCCTGTACCTAGGGAAAATGTGACTGGTAATTCAACATAAGCAGCATTGAATTAAGTGTTGCTATTAAAGCTAGTAAATTTTTGCTTTAATACCACAGCCATGCTCATGACTGCCATGTTTTTAGTACTAGCTCTTTGGGAATGAAAGCTAAAACATCAAAAAGACTGGAAGTATCTCTGTAACAATGAATTTGAGATAGATTTTAGTATGAATTTCATATTAAGGAGATTTAAAGATCACAGAATTTAAAATCCAGTATCAGGTTACAATATTAAGTAAAACACCGTAATGCTAGACTAACTTAGTGAAGTATTGTCATAATTAGTTTGTCTAGCAATTCTAAGAAAGAGCTCTTTACCTTATTTTGTGGTTTTTGTTTTGAAAATCACTAGAGCACTTATTAATTGATTGACAGAAATATGAGGAATTTATATATAAACTAATAAAAAGAAATAATGATCATTGAAGCAACCCCCTTTTATTAAATGATTATGGGGGACCACAGTGGGAAAGCAGGGGATTTGGATGGGGAAACACCAAACGAGTGAATTTCAAAAGTACAATAAATAATCTAACCTAACCAAGGTTGCCACAACCTTACCCAGTTAGGGAGGCCCTTCCCCCCCCCCCAGAATGGAACCATACTAAATGTAGCCTAGTGTACAATAAAATAAAATAATCTACAATATATATATATATATATATATATATATATATATATATATATATATATATATATATATATATATATATATATATATATATATAAAGTCTTGGACGATTGTGAAGAACTATGTGCTGACCTGTCAGTGGCACTTCCGCTGCAGGTGCATTTGTGTCGATATTGGAGGTTTACACAGATACAAAGTGGTTGTCTGATGCATGCATGTGTGTTTTCCTGACCATGATCAGGATTTAAGTGCATGGAGACAATGTGAGTGTGTATGTGTCTGGCACTCCCTAATGGTATATTGTCAAGGGGATAGACTCTTGCGGGGGGACTTCATTTTGAGACTGGGTCTGATTTGGTTAGTGGTGCAGTGTTGAAGAACCGCCACTGGAAAGTCTGTTATTTGTCGCCATAGAAAGTGAGTTTCATAACTCATGAACACACATCTTTTCCAGACATTTTGTGGAAAGACTCAGTTGTGCTGCAGTGAAATTCCTCTGTGTTTCCATTATGGATTTTCCTGTTCAGTTCTCCATTGTATATACATTTTTCTGTTTTGAAAAGGAATGTCATGTAACAACATTTCAGGTTTTAATATATGATATGCTTCTTTCAACAGGAATTCTGGTTTCGTCCTGTGAGGACGAATATTTTGGAAGTGGCGTTTATTCTTTTACATACTATATGACATTTATTGTGTTCTAGAAAAATTATGACCTTATTACTTTGTTTGGTGACCAGGGTGTTAGTCACTAGTTTTAGTTGGTTTTGAATCATTAATCTGAATGTTTGTGAATCAGAATTTCCTCCTGTGATGATTTCCATTTGTAGGGGGTGGAACTCACTCCATTTCATGATCGTAGCTTTTGCTGAATCACTTTCGTTAAATTTGCAAATAAAGTCTAGTTTTGTATACCAGGGTTTAAAATTCTTGTAGGCATTCATTTAAGAATAGATTCAGTGATTGAAGTCGTCGAGGGATAAGGAACCTGCTGACCCAGGATGAGCCACCGCTACTAGAGACATCTTAGGAAAGTAAGATGTTTGATCCGGTTCTTAAAACAGGTATAGCAATAAGAGATAGCCCTATTTGACTGGGTGATAGGGTCATGTAACACACACACACACACACACACACTATATATATATATATATATATATATATATATATATATATATATATATATATATATATATATGTATATGTATATATATATATATATATATATATATATATATATATATATATATATATATATATATATATATATATGTATATATATATATATATATATATATATATATGTATGTATATGTATATGTATATGTATATGTATATATATATATATATATATATATATATATATATATATATATATATATATATATATATATATATATATATATATATATATATATATATATATGATTTAACCTGGGGAATTGTTTATCATGAGCCAATTATAGACTCTTAAATGAATGATCTCGTTACTTACCTCCATTTTTGTATAAAATCTGGCTGCTGTTGATTCAGGAAATTATAAAAACAAGAAAAAGGGGACAATTTACCTGAGCTGAGGGCTATACTCACAAGGTGTTTGTAAGTAAACATGTTAGTGTACGTTTAAAATTACTTGTATTTACATGAAGTGAACTATCAGAAGATGAAATGGACTGATCAGGCAGGCAACGCCTGAGAGGTTAATTATAACTGGGAAAGCTTGAAGGTATTTCCGTTGGTGTGATGATGCTGATACAAGGCACAGTCAAGAGAGATTCCACGGCTAACAAACCCTCTGTAAATGGAGAGATTCATGGATTAAAGGCAGTAAGGATGCAATAAAATATGCGTAGGACAAGGCAAGCACGGAGGGTGCCAAGAAGCCTTGAACACATGATTTTGTGTAATTTGTGATGAACCCCTAAAAATTGTTCCTATAAATACAAGTTACGTTCTCTAAGACAGTCTAACTCGTTCCTACAAATACAAATAACGTCCTCCAACATTCCCTTGACCGTTCATTCAGATGTCCTCCGAGATGCCCTAATCATTCCATTCATCCCGAACACCCTCAAGTCCTCCGAGATGCCCTTAACAGTTCATTGAGAACCCACCATGTCCTCCGAGACCCCCTTAACCGTTCATTGAGAACATCCTTCGTCCTCCGAGACGCCCTAATCATTCCGTTCGTTCCAAACTACCGCAAGTCCTCCGAGATGCCCTTAACTGTTTATCAAGAACACCTCACATCCTCCGAGACACCCTAATCATTCCGTTCATTCCAAACACCCTCAATTCCTCCTAGACACCCTTAACCGCTCATTGATAACACCCCACGTCCCCTGAGACGCCCTAATCACTCCGTTCATTTCGAACACCCTCAAGTCCTCCGAGACGCCCTTAACCGTTCATTGAGAACACCTTGTCCTCCGAGATGCCCTAAGCCATTCATTCTGAACACCCTATGTCCTCTGTGACGCCTTACTTCGTTCATTGAGAACACCCTACGTTCTCCGAGATGCCCTAGGAATTGTTCATCACCTGTCCTTCGAGACACCCTAAGGCGTTCATTCTGAACACCCTATGTCCTTCATGGCGACCTAACTCGTTCATTGAGAACACCCTGCGTTGTCTGAGACGCTCTACAAATCGTTCATCACGTCCTTCGAGACACCCTAAGCTATTCACTCTAAACACCCTACATCCTCTGTGATGCCCTAATTCATTCATCGAGAACCCCCTACATCCTCCGAGACACAATAGACCGTTCTATGTCTTTTGAGACATCCTTGGGTCTTTAAGGCCTATGAAATTCACTCACCACGAGCTAGAACCTCGAGTTTTGTACGGACCTACTGAGTCCATTCCATTTGCTTATTAGAGGTCCCCATCACAGGCTCCTGTCCCATGTCCATCTCAGTGGCATCCCCTGATGGCTCTAGCCTGCCCATGGACCTGCTGGTTACGGTCGACACTGCATCAGATAGCTGTCAGATTGACCAGGCTAGAGTGCCAGCTAGTGCCACTGTAGACGAGAAGACTAGGTGGACGATGACCTGGCCAGAGCACCACACCAACTCTATTCCTACAGTCAAGCTCCAGGTCACAACCCCTTGAGGCACTCGACCTCACTGCCCTGGTGTGGTGAGTAAAATCAGGCACTGGGCAGTTTCTGTTGGGATGAGACCACCTCTGAGGATGTCCTCCTTCCATGCCATGGAATGGACTCGGTAGGTCCGTACAAAACTCGAGGTTCTGGCTCGTGGTGAGCGAATTTCATAGGCCTTAAAGACCCAAGCATGTCTTGAAAGATATAATGGTGTTCGTAATGAATGGTCTAGTGTGTCTCGGAGGATGTAGGGGGTTCTTGATGAATTAATTAGGCCGTCACAGAGGATGTAGGGTGTTCGGAGTGAATAGCTTAGGGTGTCTCGAGGGATGTGATGAACGATTTGTAGAGCGTCTCGGAGGGCGTAGGGTGTTCTCAATGAACGAGTTAGGTTGCCATGAAGGACATACGGTGTTCGGAATGAACTGCATAGGGTGTCTCAACGGACAGGTGATGAACGATTCCTAGGGCATCTCGGAGGACATAGGGTGTTCAGAATGAACGGCTTAGGGAGTCTTGGAGGACATAAGGTGTTCTCAATGAATGATTAAGGACGTCTCGGAGGACTTGAGGGTGTTCGAAATGAACGGAGTGATTAGGGCGTCTCAAGAGGCCGTGGTGTGTTATCAATGAGCAGTTAAGGGTGTCTCGGAGGAATTGAGGGTGTTTGGAACGAACGGAATGATTAGGGTGTCTTGGAGGATGTGGGGTGTTCTTGATAAACGGTTAAGGGCTTCTCAGAGGAATTGCGGTTGTTTAGAATGAATGGAATGATTAGGGCGTCTTGGAGGACGTAGGATGTTCTCAATGAACGGTTAAGGTGGTCTCAGAGGACTTGAGGGTGTTCGGGACGAACAGAATGATTAGGGTGTCTCGGAGGACATGGTGTGTTCTCAATGATAAGGGCATCTCGGAGGACTTAAGGGTGTTCGGGATGAATGGAATGATTAGGGCATCTCGGAGGACATCTGAATGAACGGGTAAGGGCGTGTCGGAGGACGTTATTTGTATTTGTAGGAACTAGTTAGAATGTCTTAGAGAATGTAACTTGTATTTATAGGAACAATTTTTGGGGGTTCATCACAAATTAATGTATGCCATTACGGTTGCTGAGAGACATTGGATCGCGCTGGCCCGGGTAAATAATATGGTGTACGTAGGGTTGAGTATTACGTTTGGAACGGACTTTCTTAAGAGAATAGTCGTAAGGCTTAAGATTACCATGCACAGACAGGGCTAGGTTGCCACACAGCTAAGTCACGTGGTTGGAGGAATGTATTTTATGTTATGCTAAGGAGACCTGATTCAGGGCATTTGACTGGCTTTACTCATGTTTACATTAGCGTGCAGTGTGGGCCAGGTTTGGCAATGGCGTGTGAGATTTGGCAACAGTGGTGGGACAGCTCAAGGCTGTCTGGGCAGCGAGACAATGCATGGTCGACGGGGAGAAATGAATGAAAAGGGGGCATTCTGGTACTGCTTAGTTACTGACTGGAATGGAATGTATCACGTGTTGCTTTATAGAGGAATTTTAAGTAAGGTGCAAATACTAAACAAATTTTCTTTTGGCTAGCATAGCCAGAACAAAGTTTTATGGTTTTACGAGATTTACTCGATAATGAAGAATAATATATTTGCCTAACGAATTCCTAACCTCTACGAGAGAGAGAGAGAGAGAGAGAGAGAGAGAGAGAGAGAGAGAGAGAGAGAGAGTAAAAAAAGAAATCTTAATTCCAGCGATACTGCAATACGAAAATTGCTGGAAAGGTTAACCTATGTAGGTTCTATTGTGTGCCTAACTAGGCTTCTTCGAATGGCGAAATTGTTCAAGCCACATGGGAATGGGAAGGAAATACATGTACTATTTCCTTTTAAACACCCACAGCAACAAAAGTCACTTTCACTTCCTAGCTAGCCTATAGTGGAAAACATGCAAGCTATCATGTGTTAGCCATCAAACTTGTGTGAAGGTTGATAACTCTATTCTGTATGGGTTTGCATGTATGTGTCCTAACAATTTCCTACTCTCTTTGCAGTCACGATTTGGTCACACCTAATATAAAATAAAGATAAAACACTGCACCTACTGTGGAGCTGGATCACTTGTGCTCTTGTACGGGAATATTTTTACGCCAGCTAGAAGGTTCGTTTCTTTCTTTTGCAACCACCTTGAGTGAGGCTGTTCAGCTGATGATTGCGGTTGGAAAGAGGGAGGGGGGCAATCTGCAAGATTCTAAGCAAGGGTTGCCACTGATATGTTATGGCTGAGTGCAACAGGAACTTACCTTGAAAATTTATTATATCTGATTCTTAGACCGAGTCCAGTAAACTTATGCAAAGGTGTAGGCTGAAGGCCTGCTTCAGAAGGGGAAAGTTTCAGGTAAACACTCAGGTTTTCACTTACATGAATATATTTACATTAATTACATATCAGAAGAAAAGGGAGCGTAAAATAGACAGGTAATCAGATTCCTGCTGTGTCAAAGGAGTAACAAAACAACTGGGGTATTTTCCAATGTAACTCAAAGGCCCGCTTCAAAGGGGCACCAGAGAGGTGGGGGTTATACCACTGTCCACACAAGATGATGCTCAGATCCACAGCAGGCCCATGAATTGGCCATGCGGCAGCTTCCATAAGGGTGGTGGGCTGCTTATCACTTACAATATACAGTGTGGGGCCCAGGCACACATTGGTAAAGGTCCTCCAGCATGGTCCGATTGAAGAGGTCCTCAAACGTAGTGCAAGACAAGGAGTTGAACCAGCGGGTACCAGACTGGGTCTTGTGACAGGCCCATTCAGTCCAGGACCAGCCGACTTCCTTGGCAAGACCTTGGAACCGCTGTCTCAATTTCTCTGAGGTTATTTCGTAGGCCTTCATGATGACTCTACGCACTTCAACCGTGTCACCTCTCTGGCTCTTCTCCAGTGAGCGAAGGGCTGCCTTAGCTTTTCCCTCCATGTGCTTGGCTAGTCCTAAGGCCCTCTCTTTCTCGGTGGTGCTGTAGTTATCAAAGAGTGCCTCTATTTCCTCTAGCCATGCTTCTGGCTCGTCCTCAGTCCACTTGGGGAGAAGGGAATTAATGCTGGAGATTGGAGCATTTTGGGTAGCAGGTGTGGGGCTGGAGGCTTGCTGTCTAGTCATAGCTTCGGCATTTTCCTTTTTGGCTCTTTCCAGCTCGAGCTCCTTTTCCTTGAAGGCTAACTCATGCTGTCGTCTCCTTTCTTCTCTTTCGTCTTCCAGCTGCCTCTGTTCAGCCTCATACCTCCTCTGCTCAGCTTCATAATTCCGCCGTTCGAGTCTTTCTTCCTTCTCTTGCTTGGCCAAGTCATCCATCTGCTCCTTGACCCACATGGCGAGGTCCAATCCGGTGAGACCTTCCGCCATCCCCAGCTCCATGAAGGCTTCATAATTCTCTGCTGTCATGGTTCTGGTGGGGAAGGATGTCTATCCGGGTCGACTGGACGTACTTGGACAGCAAGGAAGGGTCCCTCAGATTTAGGGTGACTCTTCAGTGATGTGGCACCCTCTCAATAAGGTGGCACTGTGGTTGGGTGTGCCGTGTAAAGGTCACACTGGTTGCACTCAGTATCCTTAGGTACTGGTGTAGCTTAGGTACAAAAGGACTTTTCTTTTATGTTCCTTTTGTCTGGTTTTGGTTTTTCCTAGTTTGTTTGCTGGCACTATGGTGCCAGTGCATTCCTAGGAACCCTTTACTTGAGTCCACTAGCTTGTATTTAAGGAAAATGCACTCTACCCCAGCAGAGTGTAACAAATCAGTGAGAGATCAAGGGAAGATAAGAGAGAGAGAGAGTGATGTAAGCTATTCGGTTGATGACAGCGCTTCAGATTAGTGGTACTGTGGAAGGAAAATGGAATTGTGGTCGCTTTTGAGGCCCTCATGAGTGTCTGGTCCCAGTACCCGCTGTGCTACTACCCCCTTCTCATGCAGAGAGGGGAAAGCTACCTTCTGCTTAAGTCTGAGTAAAAGACCTTGCTTGTGACCGACAATTTCTAACCGCAATTAATCTTAACTTGTCCTCATCTATTTGTGGGACAGAGGTGTTTCTGGTTATTTGGCTTAGTTGAATTAATTATCTCGGTGTCGGCCCGAACTTTCTATGAAGAGGGGCACGTACACTCGGTTAGGTTAGGTTGAATGCTTACCTGAATATATGAGAGAGAGAGAGAGAGAGAGAGAGAGAGAGAGAGAGAGAGAGAGATATTCTGCCAGCAAATTTGTGCTGCCTGAGGAAATTTAAGTAAAATTTTTATAACTGCACACTGTCAGTGTTCTTATTTGAAGATACATCTTCTTGGACTCTCTTTGGGGATTGGTTTAGCAATCGTAGCTTTCCCTGTGGCCCAAGTCGTACGTCTTACTCAGAGGAGTTATGATTAAAATTATAAGTTCTTTTCTTTATATGATTTCTTACTCCAGTGGATTTGTATAGGAACTTGTTATATATTTCCTAACTAAGACCTATCATTCCCTGACTAAATTATATCTTGTTTTTATCTATTGTATGGAACCCTGTCCTACTTTCTATCTGTCGCAGTCAATGTCTGGCTAAGATTTTGCAAGGTGGGTTACTCCGCACACCGAAGTGGCAATGAGGCAGATGCTAAAGGTGACTGTGGCACTACAAACCAATCACACAACCAATAACAACAAAGGTTTTAAGATGGTGGACATGGTGAGCGGTCAACCTGGGCTCCAAAATATTGGATGAATCCCGTTAGCACACAACAAATTCAAAACAAATGCGGCTGGAAGCAGGCTCGGCGGATGAATACACGACGTCTTGAGGCGCATTTGTTTGCAGTTGAATCACACAAAGCACTCGAATTCCTCTCACAAACGAACGAAGCAAATGCAGGAATACAGATTTACTCTAAATACACCAACAATGCAAAGGATTTTACATTTGGGAGATGGAAAACGAAATTACTATGAGCTACGTTTTTTTTTTTTTTTTCTTACGCGGAATTAATGCCGTCCACTGCCGTCACGCTTACGGAATGGCCGCTAGCAAGACAAGGCAATGGATTCGTGACGTCCTGACGGGACTGAATTTACTTTACGTAAAAAAAATGCAGATCATTAAGAAAGTAACTATTGCCGTCCGTTTGCTATACTGATGACACAGGATTTTGATATGCTTCCCGCTATATGAACACTTATTAACTCTGTTACGCTCGATCAGACCTCTTCCTAGGCTGAACGGTTACTGATTTTGAAATTCGATGAACTTCACAAATTTTTGTTCTTACCTACAAGAGAGACGTTAGGCACACTTTCTCCGTTCTTTGTCGTGCACTAGTTAACTCGTTAAAAAATCAATCTGCATTAATCCTTGGCCGGGGAAAATAGCAAAATATTAACAATGACTTGATAACTCGGCCCACGACCTTTGCTGGAATGCAGAACCCACGGTATCTGAACGTGGCAAAAGTGTTTCTTTGTAAAATTTTGCAAATTGTTAATTATAAATGCTCTCAATGCACACTTTCCTACCTACGCTAATTTCTTAATTACAAACTGGTATTCTTATTATTTTTATGCCTTGTCCTGTCCCCTTGTTTGGAAGAATAGCATGAAATTAAATATCTGACTTTCTCTTTGGAATTAATGTGCAATTAATTTGATTCCAGATTCTTTTATCACTAAATTAATAAGATCCTAGGCCAGATCGCCAATGTTACGTGTGGGGCTTGGCTGATGAGTTTATTAATTAATTAATGCACTTTATGGGGCCCTGCGTCGCCAGTGGCACACGTATAGGGTAAAGTTAACCTCAAAGACAGACAATTACTTAATTGAATAAGGTCACCAGATGGGGAAACAATGTATGGGGTAACGGATTACTCTGCAAAAAATGGATTACATCCAACCCCCTTACTTCCGAATTAGTCCTGACAAAGAGAGAATGTGCGGTGATAGCGAGGAAATTACATACATGAACAATTGGTCAGCATCTGACATAGTCAATTTTCCCCACTCCCGTAAGAAAATATAACACAACGGATGTCTATACTGGTAGATATAGCACGCAGTTTCGTACTGGTAAAGGCTATTGCTCTTCCGAACAATGGGATCGACTTAACTTTCCCTAATTCCTACTTACTGCACGGGAATAGCTTAAACAGTGTCACTAGGCAATATTAATTATTCGTACACTACACTTCATAAAAGTAAATTGATTATACCAGGTTCTCGTTGATGGTTGTGAAGTGGTGAAAACAAAGGAAAATGGAAATACAGGGGAAGAGATACTAGTAAGGCGACGAAAATTTGGCAAATTTCAAACTTACCGTTGACATGGGTTGTTTGCGCATGCAACTGACGATCAGAAGTCTTGAAAATACCTGTTTTACGCCTCACTAGTACCAATGAAACATTAAGAGGGCAAGCACAAAGAATTAGTTATGCACAAAGCATGTGCTTCGCATGATAGCAAGTTTCTCACTCTGAAGTCTTTCAGGGTCAAACCTGTAGTCCTGGGCTGTTTTTCGCGTCAGTATGCCTATATGCCTCCGGCAGTCTGAAAATTTGACAAAACATCGCCGAATGCATAGGACTGAGCAAAATGAAGCTTATGACCACCTTCACTAGAGGTTACTTGGTGAAACCCTCCCTATGGGTTAGACTGCTAATGCTATATTATCACCTACAAAAGATGTTACTTTTTTTTTTTTTTTTTTTTTTTTTTTTTTTTTTTTGACACAGCCTACCTCTGCCCGCTGAGCTTCCCTTAGCATAGACAGAGATGCCTTCCTGTCTTTGTTAGAATAATATTCTTATTTAATTTAATAATGCAGAGAGCGCGAACAGCAGAACATTTATATATATATAGTATATATACAATATATATATATATATATATATATATATATATATATATATATATATATATATATATATATATATATATATGTATATATATATTATATGGGTGTGTGTTTAAAAATTACAGTAGATGTACGTGACTTCAGTGTATAAGTGAATCCCACAGGAAAATGACAGGCAGAAGTTCAGTACCATTAATAAGCTTTCACATTAACAACCATGAAAGTGCTTGGTACTGAACTTCTGCCTGTCATTTTCCTGTGGGATTTGCTTATATATATATATAAGCTGGTTCGACCCCACGGGACGGTGGACTTATTATCAACTAAAAAATTCCCCTTCGGTAACACATATGAAACTATATTATTTCCGAGGTAGAGTGAATTGGATATTAAAGGACGTATGTAGCTTTCTGATTGTATATGAATCACGGTGATGTGATAAATAGTCATATATATATATATATATATATATATATATATATATATATATATATATATATATATATATACATATATATACATATATATACACAGTATATATGTATAGTAATCACTGTTATCCAGATCACCATTATCCGAACCTCGACATTATCCGACACATCCACACCAAGGATCGAGGCCCCAAAGATATATATATATATATATATATATATATATATATATATATATATATATATATATATATATATATATATATATAAAATTTTTTAAAAATTTGAAAAAGCGCCCTCCGATGGTTGGCAATGCTGCGTGGCCTCAAGAAAATGTTAGTAATACTGCCTACACTTGGACTGACTGAGAAAGTGTTTTGGGAGATGGGGAAGCCTGAGAAATTTTCCATGGTGGGCCAGGGGGTGGGCAGGTCGGATGGCTAGGGCCCCATCGGAGAGGAGGGGCAGTAAGGCTGTGTAGAGGAAGGTTCAGAGGTGTTGTTTTGGAAGGTGGGTGGAGCTGGGGAACAGTTTCTATGGCTGGGAGGGCGTGGGGATGCAGTGTTGGATGGGTGACAAGGACTAGGTAGACATGACTTGTTAGAGCTCGTTTGGTTTCGTGTTTTTATGTTTATGATAACAGTAATTCACATTTTAGTAAAGGATATGTATACTAATGAGATATGGAGACCGATAGAGAGAGAGAGACAGACAGACAGACCAATAACCAAGGCATGTTTACATCGAAGTTTTTTCTGTATTTTCTCATTTTTTGTTCTTTCAAACCAAAAGATAAAAAAAGCAAGCATATTTGCATAGGGTACAAGAGTGAGTGAGCTTAGTTGAAATACTTAACTCTCTCTCTCTCTCTCTCTCTCTCTCTCTCTCTCTCTCTCTCTCTCTCTCTCTCTCCTGTTGTTTCTCTGGCTTTCCTACATCCAAATTGAAAGAGATAAATGCCTCACAAGTTGTGGAGACGATTCCTTTATAAGCCCCTCGTCATCGTTTAATTAATGATAGATTGATAACAATCAGTGATAAGGCTTAATGCCCCCCCATCCCCGACACACTCATTCACTGTCATAGAATTCAACATGTATTCATCACCACCCAGTGACACCTGGCAACGACAACAACCCGGCAATCCGTACCTCTTGCTGATGTAATCACATACAGGAAAATGATTGTTTATGGTTATGTATTAGAATGGTATATATTAATTTCTATCTTTTATCAGCGTACCTTTGTACAAAACAATAACCGTTTGCCTTACGTTCCTCCATGGAGAGAATGGTTTTGTTTGATGCTTTATTACGTCATCACGAAAGGTACGAATTACCGGGTTTATAGACGCTGTACGGACATGCATAGTGGTAATTTTTTTTCTACAGATCTAAGCATGCGCGAATGGGTTAGAATTTTTTACCTCTCTCTCTCTCTCTCTCTCTCTCTCTCTCTCTCTCTCTCTCTCTCCTTTTCATTAAGATCAGAATCTAACATCATGATTTCACAGCAATAATGGAAAAACAACCGCAACTGATGAAAGACATGTCAGCAGGTGTAACTATTCTCGAGGTCCTTTCCACCAAGCAACTTAATTGGCAACGTTTTTATGAAGAAAAATCGCGAATAATTTACACATTTGAATAATTTTGTTATACCAAATCTATTATAAAATATTGTATATTAAATTTAAGACTTTATAACAATACACTAATAGAAATAATACAATTTATATTTGAAAATAATAACGGTTAGGTTTACACTGTTAGTGATGTATGGCAACGATTCCTTTCACACAGCAGTGGGAGGGAAGCTGGAACTTCATCGAGTTCCTCTAGTTTTATGCCCTGTAGGTTTTCAGTGTTGATTTTTTCGAGGTAATAAACAGTTATAATAATAATTATCATAAATTATGATAAAAATTCACGTAAATTCTGATAAAAAATTGACATTATAGGGGATTTGGATTTATTGTTGTAGGTTAATCATACATCTGACAGCGCCTGCAAGGAAAGTTGGAGACTCAGGTGAAAAATGAAGGAAAAGGTGACGTAAAAAATGAAAATTTCATTTGTTTTGTCTGTTTGTATGTCTTGTCACGGGCTGTGGGTTTGATTTTAAGTTATAAACCTTTCTTTGGTGACAAAAAGGCAGTGTACAAAATTTTTTTTTGGGGTCTATCAGGTGGTTCGGATTTCTATAGCGTCCAAATGAATATACAAACATTCACTTTTATAAATAATATATATTTTATACTGTATATATATACATATATATAATATATATATATTTCTTATAAATATTTATATTTATATATACCACATAACAGTGTTCACTTTACTCTGGGAATTATTGCATCCAAAGGGAATTATTTATGGTAAGCCAAATGCTTGTGGTGAGTCATATGCCAACAGTTTATGCCATGCAAAAATTAAATGGAAGAAAAAGCGAAGTTCATTTCATTGAGTAAAATAGTTTGAAACCTTTGCCATATGTCATACAATTTAGCCTTGATCATATGAATAAAGAATCTATTAAGAATTAAACTTTTCCAAGAAAAATGGAGTAATTAGGAACAAACAAAAAGGAACCATTGATAATCTGGTATTAAAGTCACATCTCCCTACTGTGAAACAAAGCAAAGCTTTGCCTTTTATTGATTAGTTATACTTCACAATCTTTTATTCATTTGCTTCGTGCATGTTCACATAATTTGATAAAAAAAGCAAGCAAAGATTCAAAGCTCTATTAGATTAACAGGTATGAAGTTGTTTTACAATATTG
>JANJGK010000038.1:17454072-17461572 GCA_039081455.1 Macrobrachium rosenbergii | reverse complement strand
TGTTTGTAAGGCTTTCAGTACATTCTCTCTCCCTCCCTCACACATCAAACTCAATAATGTATAATATTTATGCACAAACACCATCCACTTTCCTCTCAGATATTCCATCTTCTTGGTAAATTCCACTTAAAATTATATTTCCATTCGCGGATGGATTATGAAAGTACATATATACGTGAATTACGCGGAATTTCATATTCAGAGCCTAACTTAACTTCAGAATAATAGGTCAGTAGACACTGTGCCTTACTGTAAGATTGATTATGTACGAAAATTTAAAATAAATATAAATGTTTTGATAGCGGCAAAGTGAACGAAAATCTTTTATGCAGATCGTTTTAGTCTTATCTCCAAGAATTCAATTTCCTTGAGTTGAAACTTTCCTCAGAATTGAGTTCTTGGATCAAGTCACGTCTCCAGTAATATCAAGGGTTAAAACTTTACCCATCCCCCTCCATTTTTTTTTTTTAAGTGTTAAGCTGCGCGGCCTCTCAGAATGTCTTACTAGTTCAGATGTTTACGCTACCAAAATTTATCACATGAATACATATATATGTAATATATATACGTAGTTTTATATATACGTATACATATACATAATATACTGTATAATATATATATATATATATATATATATATATATATATATATATATATATATATATATACAGTATATATATGTATATACAGTATATATATATATTATATATATATATATATATATATATATATATATATATATATATATATATATATATATATATATATATATATATATATATATATATATATATATAATTCATCCTGTGGAAAAGACTGAAATATGGATTGTAATAGAATATAGTAGTCGCAACATATAAAATATACAAGAAGGGGTATAGGAAAATAAGCAGAAATTAGCAAACAAGACTTACAGAAGGCTGGAGATTTCGAACATGAGACAAACAACGTAAAGTAAGATTAAACTGAACACGTACTTGGTAGTGAATGTATATATGGTGGTTGTTACTGCTATATTTCGTTAAACTTCACGTTTATCGTTAAATAAATCCGTTGTTCATCAGTACTTAGAAACGAAATTATATTTATCAGAAAGAAATTTCTACATCTGACACGCAAGCGCCGGTTACTCTGCCCCTCTCGGCGCAGAATAAAAGGAAATAATATGATACGAACCACAGCTCTTACGCCTAGGGAGCCAAAGATAGTTCCCATAGCCCTACAAAGGTAGTAAAAGATGCCGCAATCTCCGATAAGCGCAATACAGCCATCGCCCTTAAGTGCCCGAGAGCAGCGTCTTGCGGCCTAGATGGTGGGGAAAAGCCTTTTCTAGATTCTTTACTTATTTTACTTATCACGGAATAGGGAAACGTCGTTGGTTTAAGCATATATCACCCACTGTATGGAAAATAGTTAGGGCGTGTTTTTGTTTGTTTTCGAAATCAGTTAGACATGACAGTGTCGACAGTGAACGTGATGAAATAAATTTATATTTATTTGGATAGTTAAATGCTTAAGGAATTATATATATATATATATATATATATATATATATATATATATATATATATATATATATATATATATATATATATATATATATATATATATATAAATAATTCACTGATATTTAATATATTTTTAATTCTTTAGAAATTTCTTTTCCTCTTTTAACCCAGGATTGCGAGTTAATTTAAATATTAAGGGGATTTCTCTGCAAGGTTAATCACATTCACGGTCATAAATATTCAAGAATCTTGGCTGAAAGGACCCAGGAAAATATTGCAGTGAGAATTTAGTCGTCAGACTTTGCGTTCTTCGTCACTTATCATCTCTTTCCATCAAGAAATTTAGTTTATATATATTTTAAAGTATTAGATGGTATAAGTCTTTGCAACGGCTCCCTTCTCGTTCAGATATTCTAGTTCCTTCGCTCTGCTCCTACTTCAGAAAAAAATCAGATCATATTTAAAATAGTGGATGGTACTAGTCTTTGCAACGGCTCCACTTTTCATTAGTTTTCTTGGGCCATTCTTTATCTTCCACTTTCGACTTACTGTAGTCCATAAATTCTTTCAATATAATTTTTCCGCTTTCACTTTCAGTGTTAATTTACGAAGATATGTTGCTAATGAGAATCTCATTCAAGTTGTCATCACCAATGAAAAAAGTTAACAAAATGTCTTGAATTGCACTTTTCAGAAAGCTGTCAGCTTTTGAGTGCTTTGACTTGAAATGCTGAAGGAAGGCGTAGCATCAGAGAACGTGACAAGGCAGTTTTCTTTTCAACTAGAAGTTCACAGGTTTTTTTTTTTTTTTTTTTTTAAATTTAAGTGCGGAAAATAAAGTTGATAAGTACCACATTACGACTGTCAACCAGCTCGACGCCTTTAAATGATAGAATTGCTTTATATAAGATGACATAGTATATCTTCATTGTGGCGTACGAAATTGAAATCAGGAAAACTTTAGTTAGTAAAGAAAAAGACAATCGAACGTTGGCGATGAATTTCAAATATGCAGATAACAGAAAAAGAGAAAAGTGTCATGTATATAAGCTCGTCAACTTTAGTTTTTATATGTAAAAGAATTTGTAGATTATACAGCAACTGAAAACTTCATTTATGTACATCAGATATATGGCAAGGCTTTCACAATTGCCACAATTGTTAGATGGTCAAAAATCCATTGGATGGGATGTTTTCTGCCTGTTACTTCCAGGAAAGAACCCATTCAGAATTGAAATAACAGATTGACTAATTGTTTTATATACACAGGTGGGGAACAAAATTATAGCAACTTCTCTGATCGTACGACTGAAGCTGGGAAAAATCTGAACACAAATGTGTGTATGCTTAAAGTATTGATTGTTTTCAAAAGCTAACTAATACCCTCCACCGGAACGAAGCTAAAGATGTACTTTCCAAAATAAAAAGGAAATAGACATTTTCATGGCAAAAAAAAAAAAAAATTTATTTAAAAGAATTAGAAATAAAATGAAGTGCTTACGCTTCCTTATGGCCATAGCTTTTAAAAATGGTTCCTGGTCCCTTTCAAAGCTTAAATGTCATAAAACACCCTTTCGGTCTCTGTCTCTGCTGATTTCCAATTTTCTTCTCCCGTTGGAAGCTGGATCGGGGCCAGATGGACTGACATTCAACGTTTAAACATTCTCCCCAGTTTTTCGTTCGTTTTTAAAGAGAATCCTTCGGAAATTCTCTGCTTGGCCTGATTTGTTAATACCGGTTGCATACACGTATACACAACCAATTGCAGCTCTTTGAATAGCGTATGATTCTCTTGCTCTATATTATTTAAAAAATGAAAAAGGGTAATTAAAAAAAAAGGATATTTCGTCGCGGGGGTGGGGGGGGGGGAACTGACGGCCAAACACCAATGCAGAACACACAAAATGTTTATTAACCCAAGGGGTTACTCGAGCATCACGCATTAACTTTTTTTTTTTTTTTTCTCCATATTTCTTGGTTCCTTGTTTTTGTTTTATTTGTTCTTAAAACATAAATGATTTTTGGTAAGCTCTTGTAAATTTTAACGGCCATTTAAAAAAAAAATTGAGAGACGAATTCCAGTTTCTAGGTGGTTCATATTCTTGTTTGGGATTTAATTTTGTATCTGTGATTTGAGACCAAAATGTGAAGAGCGAATTTTTTTTTTTTTTGGTGCATAGGATTGAAGAGTAAATCTGAATCCTGTTTTTATATATACATACACCCCTACCCTCCCAATCCTGTACCTACCCTGCCACCACCTGGGGCTGGACAAACAGGTTTGCAGGAGGAAGGTGGATAGCCTATGTCATCTCTCCCCTACCCTCTGGATCCCATACCTACCCCGCCCCCACCTGGGGCAGACAAACAAGATCCACTCTGATTTTATAGATATATATATAAATATATATTATTTATATGTATAACATTTTGAATGTTTTATTATTGCGAGGATGTTTGAAGTCATAATCTTCTTAACTTCTGTTTACAAATGCTTTGTTGATTTATTCCTCAGTAATCCCTTGGTTATCCGGAATATGACATTACCCAGCACACCTGGACCATTAACCAAGGACCAAAGGTATGATGTATAAATTTCAAAAAATATTTGAAAACTGCTTTCAGATCATTGGCAATGCTGTTTTGGCCACGGGAAAGTGTTGGTAACATTTCTTACGCTCATGAACAGACTGAGAAAGGGTTTTGGGGGGTAGGGGAGGCCTCAAGAAATTTAGAAGGTAGGGGGAGGGGTGACTGGCTGGATGCCATGGGAGAGGAGGGGCAGTAAGGCTGTGTAGAGAAACTCGCTCAGAGAAAGGTTGTTTTGGAAGGTGGGTGGAGGCGGGGGCGAAGTTTCCCTGTCTGGGAGGGGGTGGGGATGCATTGTGGGATGGGTGAAGAGGGCTAGGTAGATGTCTGACTTGCTAGAGCGTGTTTTGTTACCTGTTTCATGTTGATGATAATATTTTATTAAAGGATATTTACGGTACTGAGATATGGAAGAGAGAGAGAGAGCATTGCTTACATTGAAGCCTATACAGAAGCACACACTCCTTATGTAATATTCATTAAAAATTTTACTGTATTTTCTCATTTTTTATGTTTACAACCCAAGTGATGAATGCAGTCGTGTGTGTAGGGTACGTAGGTATGCACACTCATTCACTGGCGTTGGTGAACTATTACAGTAGAGCTTGTTTTGTTTCGTGTTTTAACACATACGATATTTCCACATTTTATTAAAGGAAATATGTACACTTTTGCACTGTAACTTGTAATGAAATACATCAAGCACAAAGAAAAAAGATATGACATATATATATATATATATATATATATATATATATATATATATATATATATATATATATATATATATATATATATATATAATATACAGAGAGAGAGAGAGAGAGAGAGAGAGAGAACAACAACTGAGATATCACTTACATTGAAGTCAATAACACACACACTTCTTCCCTTTATTTTATTTTATGCAATTCTCATTTTTTACTGTGTTTTCTCATTTTTTATTTTTACAACCCAAAAGATAAGCTCAGTCGTGTGCATAGGGTACTTCTTGCCAACATTTACAAATTCGCATTATAAATATTTTTACTTAAAGATGAAATATCAACAGTGATAAAATATTCACTCATACACAATTTGTATCTCGTGTATGGTAATAGAATATGGTAACAACTGGTAAGAAAATTGCTGTATAAAATACATTAATGGTCATGAAACCATGGTAGGCTGTGGGTAAACACAGGTCGGTTACCGGCGTACCACATTGTGCCATGTACGATAGAGAGAGAAAAATACGGGGTTGCATTTTTTTCCAAAGTGTATTTTTGCAGTACATTTTGTTGCAAATGTGGCGGTAATGGTGGATAATTGTCTTTTGCATAAATTTTCAGTTTAAAGTGTGATGGTGGTTGTTTATAAGCATATGGAGTGTTTAGGATTATGTGGTATTGACAAGGTTAGGCGAGGAAGGGTGCGGAGTTGCCCTTGAACACCCTTGAACAGGCCCTTATTCGGATTTCGCCATTATCTGGTGGGCCTTTGGCTCTATTAATCCGGATAATTGAAGGGTTACTTGTGTATTTGGAGTGCCAAACACTAGCATTTCATTACTTATTCTATAGGGTTTTGTAATATATACAATTTCTTATGGAATATGAATTTTGTCAGATTTTATCATGATAACGAAAGGTGTATTCTGAATTAAAATTGCTTCACCCAATTTCCCCTTAAGCCGAAAATTGAACGGATAACGCTACATCTTGTAAATGTAGCAAACGCAGCCATATCTCAGAATCCCAATCGACCCTCGTCAGTAAAGTCCCCGAGAGTAGCATCTTAGAACGTTTCAGGAGATGAATCTCCTCAGGGCCACTTGAAGTGTAATTAAGACTCATTTAATTGCTTGTTGCTTTAGTAGCATCAGCGACGTTGTTCGCTGGCATAAAATTTCAGTATTAATGAGATGTAGATTTTTTCTATAGGGATTGTATTCCTGAAGTTTTAGATGAAATTAATATATCAGATTAAAGTAATGAGTGGAAAAGATTCAAGTCCTTAACCGGTGGGATTTTGCATTTACGTTCTTCAAATGGAAATAAACAAAATTGTTTATATGTACTGAACGCTGTGTGCTGGTGCTTGAAATGGCTGATGTGGAAGTTTGCTGTTCAGTGAATTATTCTTGCAGTATACATGCATCTATTCATATAACTTTTGTAAGTATTAAGAAGTAGGGCTCATATGAAAAGTTAAAGCGAGCCTTAGTTCTTCATTGGAGGGGTGGCTAGAGCTCTTGGCTAGCACGCTGTTGGCCCAGCGTTCGACTCTCCAACCGGCCAGTGAAGAACTAGAGGAATTTATTTGTGGTGATAGAAATTCATTTCTCGTCATAATGTGGTTCGGATTCCACAATAAGCTGTAGGTCCCGTTGCTAGGTAACCAGTTGGTTCTTAGCCATGTAAAATAAATCTAATCCTTCGGGCCAGCCCTAGGAGAGCTGTTAAGCAGCTCAGTGGTCTGGTTAAACTAAGATATACTTAACTTTAAAGCGAGCCTAAGTATTTTTGTAAGTGGTTAACCCTTCAGTTTCCTAAATCTCGATGGTGGAGGATCCAGTTCCCGTGTATACAAAAATATCAAGCCTAAACATGTATCCACTTGTGCGCCCAGCACCTCATGAATTAGACGGGGAAACTAGAAAGTCCTAAAAATGACATCAAACAAGTTTCTGGCTTCAGGAGATTTCCATAAGCTTGTTTTAATTAGCTTCATTCATTCCTTTCTTCCTGAATATGTTTTAATTGTTCCATTTCATTGTTTACGAAAAACAAGCCTGATCATTATCCTTCTCAAAATATTTTATCTTCCCGCTACAGATGGAAACTGTGCATGCAGCACAAAATTCTCTCCGTAATCCTTAACATAAAAGTTATGATTTGAATTAATAATCATTCTAATAAGTATCAGCCTGACTGGCTGACTGACAGTTTTTTACCGTAATGAAATAAACCAGACTTATTTTCTTTCATGAGCATTGCCACATATCGCTTGCCTTTCATCATTATAAATGAAAATGGAATAGAGTGGCAGTCAGTATTTTCCCATTTATTTTTATTTCTTTTGACGGATTTTTTTTTTCTCAGATATAAGCTGGTAGAATTTAGTATTATGAAGCAAAGATTCCATAAATGATAACTAAGTAAAGTAACTATCGGTCATATGAGTCAAGTTCAATAATAATAATAATAAAATGACAGTAATTTAAGATACCAAGGTATGGTCATTCTAAATACTTAGAGAAGATTCAGTTGACCATCGTTTCTATTCATGGGGAGAATGAGCATACGAATACAAACTTCGTTATATTACTGCTCTGATCGTTATTGTTATTAGCTTAGTTGTTTTTATTAATGTATGGTTTGTATAAACTTCCGATCTGTGTTATGACCCCATTTAAAGCTTA
>JANJGK010000038.1:17441572-17449072 GCA_039081455.1 Macrobrachium rosenbergii | reverse complement strand
ACATTTTCTAATATATGCCATTCTGTTTGAACTTCAGTCATTATTCATCTTTTGCCATAAAAGTTTAGCTACATCACCTCCATTGGTTATTTCAGTTCAGACTGTACTGCTCATTACAAACTCCTCTTCATCCAGATTTTTTTTGTACCACAGTGTTAGCTGGTCATTATCTGTGCCATCCCTTTAATTAATCGTTTAATTTAAAAGCTGGTATTTGTGTTCTTGAAGGAAACCAGGAAAATGACAAAAATTTTTGGGGATGAGATTATAAATAGAGTAAATTAAATATAACTTCAATATATAAAATATACCCACAGAATGACCGAAAAGTATTGAATAGTTTTCGGTCATTCTGTAGGTATATTGTCATATATTGAAGTTATATTTAATTTACTCTATTTATAATCTCCTCCCCCAGAAATATTTGTCATTTTCCTGGTTTCCTTTAAGAAAACAAATACCAACTTTTAAATTAATGGATTTATTATTGAATTCCATATACTTTTGAATCAAATGATGAGAGAGAGAGAGAGAGAGAGAGAGAGAGAGAGAGAGAGAGAGAGAGAGAGAGAGAGAGAGAGAGAGAGAGAGAGAGAGAGAGAGAGCTTGCTTTTTTGCTTTGAAACAAATACAAGATGCCAGTTCCTCTTGTTGGAGAGGACCCCAGCCATAATGTCTAAGAGATACGACCACAGCCGCAGCTTCAACGGGGACCTCGTGAAAAGAACGGGGCGAAATATCCCATCCTTAAAGTCTAAAAGGAACCGGGAAAAGGGGAGACGTGAATTAAACCACTGGAGGTGAAACCAAAAGTGGAACTCAATCACAGTTGAAGTGAGGACCCTCTGTGTCAAAATTTAAGAGCCTCTGACAGGGAAGAAGTTTTAGTTTTCTGTAAAAGAAAACTGCTGAGATGGCTATTTGTCTGTCCGCCCTCAGGTCTTAAAAACCACCGAGGCAAGAGGGCTGCAAATTGGTATGTTGATCAACCACCTTCTAGTCATCAAATATCAAATTGAAGCCCACTAGCGTCAGTAGTTTTTTCTATTTCATTTGAGGTTAAAGTTAGCCATGATCGTGCGTCTGGCACCGCTATAGGTGCCAACAACACAGGCTACCACTTGGCCTTGCTTGAGAGTTTCATACAGCATTATACGCTCTTCAGAAAACTCGGTCGGCGCATTTTTTACTTGTTTGTTGTTTCTCTCTGGGCATCGAATGGCTAAACTTAGTGCGTAGAGCATTGTACGAGTTTTAATCATTTTGATTTCCCGGCACCAAGTGTCTTTCAAGCAAGAACAAAGAAATACTACCGGTTGTAAACATTTTCTGTTTCTCAGGAGGTAGAACTGAGAAACACGGAAGGTTCCTGAGCCAGCAACTCATTATTCCTGAAGGAGGAGTTCTTACATCGCTTATTCCCCCCTTATTCCACCCAAAATTTTATGGGAACTTTTCATTAAATAGTGTTTACTAGTACAGCAGAACCAGTAGTATGTTACAAGTATATTCCCAATATTACCTTTAGCACTATTTATGGAGAGTAGTAATGGCCCAAGCAGTTTTGTAACCGTAGGAAATTGTTTGAAAGTTCTAGCTCTTAGTAACTTGAGATTAATTAGTCTTTAAAACTACTAGAGGATAAATTTGAACTCTTAAAGCAGGGGTATCTAATTTTCTTCAGAATTATTTCTAGCTTTGACCAGGAAGTCGCTTTGTAAACAGAAGGGAAACGAATACGTGATTGGGTATCTTAAAGAAACGTAACTCCCCCGTAATGGAATTTCAGTGTTCATGGGTATTTTTCGTCTTCTCAGAAAATTACGCACACATATATAATATATATATATATATATAATATATATATATATATATATATATATATATATACATACATACATACATATATATGTAATATATATTGCTATATGTATTAAGATTATATATCCCAAAAAATATATGGTACCTCAAAGAGAGCATGACTAATGACATAAGAATAGAAAGTCGGGAGTTAATGGGTTACAACGAGGATCATACAAACTGGAAACTTAACAAGACACAGACAGAACAGAACACCGTAATAACTTGAGTAGACCTCTGTAGAGATCATAATTATAAGTGATAGTTAGAAATGGTACAATAATAAATAGTACAATTGAATAGCGAAGAACTACATTGAGGAAATACGCTTTGCCTTAACAGAATGGGTAGAAAAGGCAACGAAAGAGCGGAAAGGATCAGAAATAAACAAACAAAAAGTGTAAACAGACTCAAAGGCAGACAGGAAGAGAGTACAAGTGAGAGTCAGAGTAAATGTGAGTGAAGAGAACGCTTCTATATGGAAAGATTAGGAGTCAGGTTGATGGAAGTTGTGCGTGTTTGTTTGTGTGAGAGAGAGAGAGAGAGAGAGAGTAATAAATAGGATGCATGAAATGAGAGAGAGAGAATAATAATAAATGGCATGTTTGAAATGAGAAAGAGTGGTCGAGTTGGGCCAAGGACAACGAAGTGTTATTTAGTATTCTGAGAGAGAGTGAGAGATACAATAAATGGGTTGTTCGAAATGAGAAAGATTGATGGAATGAGCCAAGGACACCGTAGTGAGAGTTTCTTTAGGACTCTGAGAGGGAGAGAGAGAGTAATAATAATAATAACAAAAATAATAATAAGCATTATTTCCAGTATTTACATTGGCTATTCTGTACCTTACATGGATAAAATGTATTTCGATGCAAGAGTTACATTTTATGCTAACAATTTACTGTATGCAACAGACCTGAATGAACATCTTAAAAATGCAAAACGAAACGTAGCCCTGTAATACATAGTGTAGTAGTATGTATGATTTTATTTACATGTGCAAATAAAGCATCACTGTGGTTTAGAAAGTTTTACTCCTATCGTTCCAGTTCTGGAAAGCAGTGATATTACAGTATAAAGAGTAATCAGTCTACAGGCAAAATGTGTTTCTTTATCGCTGATTTGAAAGAATTGATATTAACTATTGTTTTTATACCTGTTGGTAGCTTATTCCAAGCCAAAGGACCCTGTACGGCGAACGATCTTTTACCCAGCTCGGTATTTGTCCTTGGTATGTAAAGGTCGTTGCTATTTCTTGTTGTCCTGTCACTTCAAAATCTAACTGATGTCAAAGGAAAAATCCATGCTAGTGATAAATTACTGAATATTTTATAAACTAGTAGACATAAGTCGTACTGTATTCTTTGTTCTGTATTTAGCCACTCTAATTTCCTTAAAATCGGGGTTACATGATCGTATTTCTTTGCCCTCCCATCAGCCACTTTTGCTGCAAAGTTTTGGAGTTTTGTATTCGATGTTGTTGTTGTTTAGACGTAGTGCCCCAGACCTTCAAACAGTAGTTTACTCTGCTTAACGCGAGAGATTGAACGGCCGTTTTACGCATTTCATCATCAAATCTGTCTTTTATTATGTCCAGGTAAATTAGTGTTCCGTTCACTTTCCTACTGACTTCATTTATGAGCATCAAAAAGCATGTGCTGAGCGAAGTAAACTCCAAGGTTTTTTACATGGTCACTTTTTTCCAATAGCGTAGCCATTAAAATTTGTGACTATATTATCAGGAATTTAAGAAATGTATTGCCTCGAGCCAAGGAAAATTTATTGAGTTTTAGATTCGTTTACATTTAATCCATTGGTTTGGAAATAATATTTAGCATTTTCTAAGATACTTTCGCTCATGAAATTAACATTTGTAATTCTTCTATGGTTCCGGTGATTAGGATTTGACTGTCATCTGCATACTGAATTAAAAAACAATCCTGTAATGAAGTAGACATGTCATTGATATAAATTAAGGAAAGAATTGGTCCTAATATTGATCCTTTTGGGACTCCAAATTGTACTGGTATATTTGCACTGACTGATATCGATTTTCCAAATAACTTTTGAACCAAAACGGGTCGATTTTTATTTGTATACATTTACTAAGTAGGACATCATGGCTAACGCTATTAAATGCTTCAGAGAGATCCAACAATATAAGAAGAGAGATCTTTTTTTCGTCTATGTTACTATAAATTTTTTCTGTGATCTTCATCAGTGCGTTTTGGGTTGATAGATGTTGTCAAAAACCATGTTGGGTTTGTGATGATAATTTATTTTCTTCAAGATATTGCATGAGCTGAACTGAACTGTTTTCCGATATCTTAGATAACACTGGTAGAAGTGATGATATAGGCCGATAACTTCTTGAAAAATGGTATCACATGAGATAGTTTCCCATCGGCGGGGTATAAACCGGTTACAATGGAGGTGTTTACTATAATGGTTAGGTAACGACTTATAACGGGTAAGGCATCTCGAGAGAAATACCATCAGATCCAAACGCTTTTGAGTCATTCAAACCCCTCACTACCAAGGCAACTGTATCTACGTCAACGGGTTGGGGACTGAAAAAGTTATTAGCGATACCTTGAGGTGTAATAGTATCTAAAGTGGGCAGATTATTATTTGTATTCAAGATCAGCTGAGGATTTTCGAAGGTCTGTCGACCTATATTCGCAAAATATTCGTTAAATTCTTCTGCTTTATCTTTCATATCTATGTAATCATGGATACTTATATTACTGTTTATGGAAGGGATCATTTCATGGGCAATTTTCCGTTTAGTAGACAAATTACCGTGACAGTTTTTAAACATCTTTAAAATGTTCTGCCTTCTTTGTTTTAATAAGTTGATTTACTCGTTTTTTTTAATAATCTTTATAAATATTTCTTAATTCTAGGTTTAATGTATCCCTTTTGACTCTTTCATGCAATTCATCTCTTGCTTTCATTTGTATTATAGGAACTTGAGTACTTACATTGCCAGTACTTAAAATAGCATTAAGGTCATAGGTTCTATTTAATATTAAGGCTATTACAGAACTTATTTTGACTATAGTGTCTTAAACTACGAAATGTTCTAGTTACAGGATGTCTTTTTGGTTCTGAAATATCAGTTTGTAGTGCTGCCAACTCATGATCAGCAAGAGGACAGAGAAGTAGCCTAGGCTACTTCAGCTTGAGAAATCATTTCTGATCTGTTTGTGATGATAGCATCTAGCAATGATGAGATTATACTTGGAATTCCTGTAGGTATGTTAATTGCCTGATGGAGGTTTAATTGGTATAATTTTGCTTAGTTTACTATTAGAGGATGATAATTCATCATTAACGTCACCTAGTATAAAAGCTGGTTTTCCACGTAAGGAAACAGCTTTAAAAGCAGCCTTAATGTAATCGGAAGAGAAGAGTAAAACTTTGGGATGGAGGTAAACGCACCCTACAATGAATGATGGGAGCTTTGTGTGTTGTATAGTTATCCAGACTTCTTGTACTCCTACTACTTTATCAACATTTAGGGTGATTCTGTTAACTTTTAAATCATCCCGAACATAAGTACAAGGTCCTCCTCCTCTTCCCTGGTCGCAACGATAGATATTAAAATTGGAAATGGTTACAAAACTGTCTCGGATACCCGAATCTAGCCATGTTTCATTTATACATAAGATGTCTTTTTCTGTCTTTTATTAACAATTCTGCCTCATCAAAATGCGATAGTAAAGACTGAATATTCAAGTGTTCTATAGACAGCAGATTTCTCACATCCTTCTCAGTGATAGCGATCCTCACTATACCTTCTGCAGTGGTCGTTATCCTATGGAGCATAGCGAGGGCATAATCGACTTGTATGGCAGCTGTTGCATCTAATTCTGTGATCTTTATGACATGAACTTTGATTGTGGTTATGTTCACCACAATTGTAACATCCGGGCTGGGATTGATAATGTTCATTTTGTCCGTAGTTTTTGCCACCATCTTTACGATACTTATTGATGGCTCAATTCTCTCCACGCCTATTCTCCCTGTAGTTAGTACTGCCCTGAATTCCACCGGTGTCCAGTAACCGATTCCCTGTGTTTATTTATGATGGGGGGGGGGGGGCGTGCTTGCTGATGGATAGCACTACGTTCTGATTTTGTTTCTATCCACTTATGTTAACTTTTGACGTCCTTCCAGGTATCACAGATGTTAAAATGCTGGCATTTCTTGCTAAGAGACTCGAGTAGCCTAATTGCACAACACCTATTTAAGAAAAGTCCAGGGTTTTCATTGTCATTTCTCCAGTAGCTAGCTTGAAAGACGACTCACAGTTTATATCTAATATACCATTGCCTAAACACCATTCACTTAGTTGGTTATTATGGTATGTAATGATGTCCTGATATTCGTTAACACAAAGGTTTGGAAACAGCTGACATATGATGATTTCCAACTAACTCTTAAGCTCCATAACGAGACGACTTATGTTATCCAGGATGTTCGATGACGTTGTATCATCCAAAATATCATAGATACCACATACTAAAATGCATATCTGGTTTCCGGTTTAACTCTTCAGATACCCAACCTCTTATGAGGTCTATATTGGCACCCTTTATTGTTCTTTTAAAAGTTTTGTTCGTCAAGATCTGTTGAGCGTATGTCGCATAAGTTTGTATCACCCAGTAGCAGTGCACCATCTTCCTGTGTTGTAGTTGTATATACTCTTTGATGTTGGGTAGACGATCATTCTGTCTCTTTATAGTGACGTTAGCGGACTTCAAAAATTCATTTAACTCTTTGATTTGTAAAGTTTTCTGGCTCAGATTTTCTTTAAGAGAGATAATTCATCTTTTAGTTTTCGAGTAGCCTCATTTTCAGTCAGCAATGACTGCGATATTCGAGGGGAATGCGTTTCCTCTTCTCTCGCAGGATGAGCTTGTTTATAATTTTTCGTGATAAGGTCGATCAATTTGTCCATAGAGATCCATATTTTATTTAATCCTAACTTACGGCAGTGCGTTTGTGGTTCTGGTTTAGTAAAATTTTCGTTCAAGAAATTCCAAGTTGGGTGTTCAAAGCTAGGTGATAAAGGAGTAGAAGAATCGTTGTCCATCGTTCTTTTTCCTATTCTCTTTCTCTGTAGTTTGTGATGACGACGACTAGAAAAGTGAACGATATGTAAAGAAACAGCATCATATACCACGTCATAAGGACTCGGTGCGCATGCGCAAACTTGGAAAAGAGAGAGAGAGAGAGAGAGAGAGAGAGAGAGAATAATAAATGGGATGTATGAAATGAGAAAGATTGATGGAGTGGGCCAAGGACAACATGGTGAGAGTTTCTTTAGGATTCTGAGAGAGAGAGAGAGAGAGAGAGAGAGAGAGAGAGAGAGAGAGAGAGAGAGAGAGAGAGAGAGAGAGAGAGAGAGAGAGAGAGAGAGAGGCAGGCATATTCTGTTTACAAGAATTCTTTCAACGTATCCTTGGCCGTAGCAGTAAGATTTCAAATCTCCTTCATTTCTACATGTCTTACCTATATTGCAGGACAACAGGCAATTTCTTTTACTCTAAAACTCGGTGGAATTTCATTTCTGCAACTCTCCAGTTCTGTATGTCTCTATTCTCTCATGCCGGTTTCCCATACTGTATGGTG
>JANJGK010000038.1:17432981-17441472 GCA_039081455.1 Macrobrachium rosenbergii | reverse complement strand
CCTGTCAGGGCTGAACTTTGACTTAAAGAGCATTGGGAATGTTACCATTCATCTGAGCAACTTTAAAAACTATGGATTAGATGCTAATATCTGTCATTTTTGACATTTTATTTTTCACTCCTTCCTGGGGCTGAACTTGGACTTCAGTGGTACCAGGAGTGTCACCATTCACCGCAGCGACCTCAAAAACTATGGATTAGACACTAATATATGTAATTTTTGGTTATTTTTACTTGTCACCCCCTTCTCACCCCCACTCCCTTTGTTGCCAGTGATGTCTTCCCCCCCCCCCACCACACTATCCTTTTCGCGATAGTAAGTCATATGTATACCGAAATGAGGTATGATAAATTCGCAGAGGTTATTTAGTTACTAGGTCTATGGGCAGAACCAACCCTGTTTCAAGGAAGCCCTTCCCACCCCCGCCCCCTTTGGTGCCCTTTGGTGCTAGTGATGTCGTATCCTCAAAGTATTTTTTTCAAGATAGTCATATGTATACCAAGTTTGGTTGAAATTGCTCAATGCATTTCAGTTATGCTGGAAGATATAAACATACAAACACACACACATCCATTTATATATACTTTATATATAGATTATATTTTCCTGTCTCCGTAGGGTTGTAGTGCTGTCAGTGCACTTCACTGTACACATTACTTCAGATTCATTGTAGTGTCCCTTCAGCCCCTAGCTGCAACCCCTTTCATTCCTCTTACTGCACCTTCGTTCATATTCTCCTTCTTCCATCATACTTTCCACCCTCTCCTAACAGTTGATTCAAATGCAGCTGTGAGGTTTCAAACCTTTTTACTGTCAATTTCGGCTTCAGCTGGAATTACCTCATAGGTCTCAGTACTTGGCTTTTGACCTAAATAATATATTCTGTCCTGTTCTATATTTTCCCGTAAATATACAGTGACTGAATCAAGTTCAATGCCCTCATATGGAAGCAGTTGCTGTTTGTTTTTTTTTGCGTGAAATTCTTTATTCTAATAAAATTGGGTTTTCTCAGGACAAGCATAGTTCAAGAATAATAATAATAATAATAATAATAATAATAATAATAATAATACTGAATACAATGGCCGTCTGGATGCTGTTGAGTGTGTATTGTAGTTTCATAGTCTGTCAAGTCTCTTTGTAGCAGCAGGTAAAATGTATAGCAGCTGTCCAAAGTTTGTTTATTCCTTCGTTTATTCCATTTTTCAAAAGGCAAATGAAGCCAGGGGTACAACTACGCCATATTTATACCCGCAAGTGGCTTACAGAAATTTTTGAAAAATTTTGAGTGGTTGTCATAGTTGGGGGGCTCCTCCTATTGGCTGGGAGCAGAATGACTCGTCCAGGAGAGTCTGGCTGACTGAAGTAGGCGCTGACTGACTGGCCCCGGGTCCCGGGATTTTTGGTCATAGGGCATGCTGCTTGAAGCAGCAGGCGGCTGAAGGGTTATCCCAGAGCTGTGCCTTACTGTTTCCCTGACGGATGGAAGATGTAAGGAAGGGTCTCCTGGGTTACGTTTGGCGATGGTTTCCATAGGAGGATGGTGAGGGCCTCCTAATATCAGAGGTGGCTGTGGTTGTTGTCGCCGTCCAGGATTTTTCCACTCATTATGATCTGTTGGTGTTGGGGGGGTGCAGCGCTGCTATGGTCCCTTATGTAGTGCTGGTATACTGGCCCTTTGTGTAGGTGTCCTCTTGGACAGTTGAGTCGTAGTTATAGCAATGTCTTAATGGTAGCTTCCATTGTCAGGGCACAATATTTGGTAAACCACTCTTCTCCAGGATCTTCATGGGATCATCACTAGTGAAGGGGCTATTCCTCATGAGGTACTGGGCAGCCTTCCGATCCTTGTGGTAGATCGTAAGCTTGACTTTTTAGTCTGCATTGGTGGTTTTTACGCATTTGGCAATGATGTTCACCAGGGCTGCCTCATCCAAGGTCTACCTTGGCCTTGTCTTTCTTATACTCGGTATTAATATAGCCCCTGAGGTACTCTAACTCTCGCTGGGGGCATGGTTCCTGACAATACCACCTGTTGATGGCATTTCTTGTTACCACGGTAACCCGATGGTAAGATTATCCGTCATCCACAAGAGTTGTGGTGACGTATTCAAGCTCATAGAACAGTGTGAGAGGGTATGATGTACGTAAGCGTGTGTGACCAAGGATTTAAATTTTTCAGGGTATACACTATTGCCATTGAGGTAAAGCCCAATGTCGGTTCACTTACACTGGGGACACTGACAACCAAAAAGGGAATGGTGCCATCCACACTTCTCTCTCACGTAAAGCAGAGAACCGATTCCTCTTCAAAGGTGCTGTTGAGTATTTCCAATTCATTTTTGTCACCAACACTGACAAAGATCATAGTTACTTCAATGACACCTTTGTCAACATTGCTGATGAAGATGAACTGGAAACACTCAGGCTCACCTTTGAGGAGGAGTCACTTCTCTGCTTTGTGTGTGAGGGATTGGTTCCCCGATTCTTGTGTGAGAGAAGTGTGGATGGCACCGTTCCCTTTTTTGTTGTTTGTGTCGCCAGCACTCTGCAAGACTTTCACATGCAGGTCCACTGTAAGCCAACTGACATTGGGTTCTACTTCAACAGCAATAGCGAACAGAAAAATTTTAATTGTGGGTTGTGAATGCTTATGTTCATTGTGCCCTCTCACACTGTTCCTGGAATACCACTTATGATGAGCTCGAACACGTTGCCCAAACCTTGGTGAATAACAGATGTTCTTACCGATGGGTGTCCAGGGTGATGAGAAATGCCGTTGACAGGTGGTGTCACCATGAGAACCATTAGATGGTTCTACAAGGGCTACAAGAATACTGAGTATAAGAAAGACAAGGCAGCACAGAAGAACATCATCAGTACCCATGTAAAACCCACCAATACAGACAAAAATTTAACCTTGTGATCTAAAAGGATTGGAAAATTGCCCAGTACCTCATGAGAAATAGCCATGTCGCTAGCAACCATCCCATAAAGAGGAGAGCAGTTTACCAAATATCGTGCCTGAGAATGGGTGCTACCATTCGTACATTGGTATAACTTTTACTTGACTCTCTAAGAGGATTACTGTTCACTTACACGAAGGGAACACTAGTGGCCCCCAGTGCCACCAGATCATTAAGAGTGCATAAACCCTGGATGGTGACAACGACCATGGCCACTTCCGATATAAGGAAGCCTTCGCCATCCTCCGATGGAAACTGTTGCTGACCGTAACCCAGGAGAATCTCCCTACTACCATGAAGAGAATGGCAAGGTGACTTCCTGGGATAACTCTTCAGCCGGCCGCTACTTTAGGCAGTGCACCCCATGACCAAAACTCCCGGGACCAGGGGCCAGCCAATCAGCGCCTACATCGGTCAGCCAGACTCTCCCGGATGAGTCATTCTTCTGCCAGCCAATAGGAGGAACCACTCAAAAACCCCCCAAAATTTCTGTAAGCCCACTTGCGGATATAGATATGGCATAATTGCACCATTGGGTTCATTTCGCTTTTTTAAAAATGGTAGAAAGCCCTATTGAAAATCAAGGAATAAATGAACTTTGAACAGCTGCTGTACAATTTACTTGCTGCTGCAAAGAAACTCATTCGAGAGGCTGAGAAACTACAATAAAAACTCAACGGCATCCAGACGGCCATTCTGTTCATTGAAGTTTGTTTGATAGAGGTTCTACCGAAATAATAATAACAACAGTAATAGGAAATTGCCATAGATATTAGAGCAATAAATCTTTTTTAGGATGAGCTCTATAATTTAAATCTAAAGTAAATCTAGAGCGAACCATTATTTCGATTATTTAATTTTTAAGTAAAAGAGAAATAAGTACTGGGTAAATTCAGGTTACTAAATCAATAACTCTAAGGATTTTAATGGGAATTAACGGTTTGTTTGAAAATATTGTTTACTAAACACAGCAGATAATACTTTATATTTTACTGTTTTATATATGGATGTTATAATTAAAACCTCTTTTACTTCATATTGCGCTTTGTAGCTTCCGTTAAATCTTCTACATGGACATTTCCAAAATTAGTCATCTGCATATTCAAAGGATATGATGATTCAGGTATTTGTAACGGAATTTCTCTCTCTCTCTCTCTCTCTCTCTCTCTCTCTCTCTCTCTCTCTCTCTCTCTCTCTCTCTCTCTCTCTCTCTCTCTCTCTCTCTCTCTCTCGTACTATATATATATATATACTATATATATATATATATATATATATATATATATATATATATATATATATATATATATATGTACAGTATGTGTTTGTGTGTGTGTAAATCTTAAAAACTGCTGTGTCATTCTTCCTCATTACTTATCTTCATTAAATATTCATCGTTATTTTACATATACTTTCCGTTTTTTACACAACTTTTCCCTTCGTCTTTAATAAAAGCTTTTCAATATCAAAAGCAAATGTATGAGATATAACCTTACAAAGCATTTGACCCATTTCATTTAAAAAGGAACTCTGAAGAAATCTAAAAAAAAGGGTGAAACTTCTTTTTATAAAAATTCAGGGAAAAAACTTCTTCATCTCGGTGGATCAGTGATTGAAATGCTAACCTATTCAAGCGTCAATTATTTCCCACTCCATTTACTGCTCAATTGCTGATCCCACATTTTTATTGCTGTTTTCGCAGAGAAAATTGAGGACACTGAATTCATAATATATATGAAATAATGGGTATGCTTTCTGACGGAAAAAATGCAATAGTGAAACAAGAATCAATATAAATACTCGTCTAGTGGTATTTGCTTTTTGGAATTTTGAGTTTATAATCCACACTTGACATTCTTATAGCTTGGACCCATTTTCCTAGATTAATTGGTTAGGTAACTATACTTGTATTAGAGTAATGCAGTTTATCCGATGGTCTAATGTTGTTAGTCTTTACTATTTTAACAAAAGGTCAACATTGTCTCTTCAGTGTTTGAAATAATTTTCTTGTTTACCTTGGTTTCTCGATGAAGAACTCATCATTCACTTTCCAAGGGACACAAAGTTTTTTGTTACTCATAATATTTTCCCATACGTAGCTATCATTCATTCCTTTATGCAAACAACATGTGTGCATTTTGAATCCTTTGAAATAAAAACAGTATAAAAATGCGCGGAAAACAAGGGAAACAGAAGACAGGTCAAACATTTCTTTCTGATGGAATACAGGGATGAGCATGTTGATGTTCTCCACCTCTGTTGCAGTAGTAATGTGGTATCTTTTTTTATATTGATTGAATGAAATGCAAGTTTATCTCTCTCTCTCTCTCTCTCTCTCTCTCTCTCGTCTCTCTCTCTCTCTCTCTCTCTCTCTCTCTCTCTGTACACACACACACACACACACACACACGCACACAGGGTGTCCGTAAAGTCTCTTTACAGTTTAAAAAATATATAACAAGAGCAAATGAGCAGACAAATATGTGGAAATTATTATTAAATGAGGAGTAGATACTGAGTTTTTTTTTTTGCCTCATTTAGTACACCTCTATATGGGCTCCATTAGTTGCATGAAGTACATCAAGGCGGTACTCGATTTTTTGCCATGTTCGCTATAGCATAGCCTCATCAATGGTGGCAATGGCATCAGTGATCTTTTGCTTGAGATCAGTGGTGTCCCGTATTTTTGTTCGATACACGATATCTTTAACTTAACCCCATAGAAAGAAGTCCAGGGGAGTGATATCTGGTGAACAAGGTGGCCAGGGAATTGGGCCAGCCCTTCCAATCCACCGGTTTGGAAATGTTTGATTTAGGAACCCACAAACATGCCCCCAATGTGGTTGTGCACCATCTTGCTGGAAAATGATGGTTGGTTGAAAGTCATCTAGTTGTGGTGCCACATATTCAGTCAAAAGGTCAAGGTAACCATCTGCCGCAATGTATGTCTCGTTGAAGAAAAATGGACCAATGATTCGATTGCACGTGATCCCACACCACATATATTCACCTTCGGACTATCTCGATGAAGTTCCCTAGTCATATGGAGATGTTCTGATCCCCAGATTCTCGCATTTTGAGCTCAGTTTCCCTGAAACATGAAAGGTTGCCTCATCAATAAAACAAACTCGGCTGGGGAACGTTTCATCCTTATTAATTCGTTCTAGCATGTTAACTGCAAACTCTTTTCGTCTTGGTTTATCGTTAGTCTCGAGTGCCTGAATGAGTTGCTCTGTAAGCGTACAATCGCAAGTTCTCATGTAGGACTTTGTAGGAGAACGATCAAAGGCTTGTCTTACACGATCGATGTTTTCCTCAGATGTTCTTACTCGTCCACTCCTCCCTTTATCCAACGTTGTCCTTGTCTCCATAAATTTCATGTGCCATGCACGAACTGACGGACGTGACGGTGGATCTCTTCCATGCTTAGTTCTGTAGTTTCGCGGAGTCTGCGTATCCGATTTTGTTTCAATAAACCATGACTCACAGTGTGCCTTTTCTTAAGGAGTAGCCATTTTTTAGGGGTTCATTTAACAGTACCTATTTCATCAACAGGGTACTTGAAATACACAAGCGCAATGTGATTAAAAACTTTGACAACTGCTGAGTACACAGAACAAATCTGATTAAGATATCTCATCAATGGCATTTGTAATATATTTTTTAAATTGTAAAGAGACTTTATGGATATATATATATATATATATATATATATATATATATATATATATATATATATATATATATATATATATATATATATATATATATATATATGAGCAAGTAAGTAGGTTTAAGTTTACAGAACATTTGTACAGAGTAAATTTATTTATTTTTCAGGGGGCATGTGACAGACAAAGTAAGTGCACTTTTTAGAGGCCACGACAAATAAGCACAGTGTTAATTTACTATGTATAAGTATCATCATCATGAGAAAATATTTTATGAAATCACATACTCTTCATAGCAACAGCTTGATATGAATTGTTGCAGTCATATTCAAAAAGCCCATTGTAGAATTTAAATGCCTAAATTATGGTGGGTGAAAATGAAGAGTTTCTCCTAAAGTAAAAAGACAAAATTAGATATTTGTGATCATATTGAGACTAAATGACCTCTGATTACTTCAGTAAGGGTAATTTGTTGCGATAAAATAATCGACGAATATGTGATTATAATGTATATAGTCCTCTTTTTTTTTCACTCGATTGTTATTTTTGTACTTCAGTAAATCACGGGGTCCTTGCCTTATTAAGAAGTTAAAGTAAAGCGGTACATTCAAAGATGGTATCAGAGTTGGGGGAAGGTTCAATGGTTGTCACTTTTACAGAACACAAGACATTAAATTTCTCAGAAATGAGTATTCTCTCTCTCTCTCTCTCTCTCTCTCTCTCTCTCTCTCTCTCTCTCTCTCTCTCTCTCTCTCTCTCTCTCTCTCTCATATGTATGTAATATATATATATATATATATATATATATATATATATATATATATATATATATATATATATATACATACATATATACTTAATTTTAGAATATTTTGCGTCTTTAATTTATTGTTTTCAACCAGTATTCGTTTTTATAATCTGAAAATCTCAGACTGCACTTAACAAATAAAAATGTTCTTACTGATGTATTTCGTCCGTCATTCCGCGATATTCATTTTTAAGACAGACTAATTTTAATCGCAGATCTCTTACCAATTAATTGTAAACAGCGTTAAAGAATTATATTGCACGTAAGACTTAACGCTATTTAGTATTTACTTTTAGTTTATAAAACAGGCTCATAGCATATTGGTAGGAAATTACAAGTAGTAAATGCTATATTTTTTTCATTTGCTTCAGCTTGGAAAAGGGTTGGTTATTCTATCTTATGCTATACTAATAAAGCAACTGCGTTCTCACATATAATTACTAATTACCTTTCGGGTATCATGTATATTGGTAATTTTCTATGGGGAGTAGTTAAGTGACGTCATCTACATTAAGGTCAGTTTTATGTCGAGTATAAATGGTGGTCGTTACTGTTTCAAGAGTTACAAATAGCTTCTATCAATACGTTCACAGAACACTGAGATCTGATAAGTTTTGTTATAGAAAATGAGCAGACCTCCAAAGCTCAGTGGGTTGGGGAAGAAAAGCTCTCAAAACTAGTGAAAGCATTTGAAAGCGGTAGCAAGATGAGAATTTTGGAAAATAAAGTCCGCAGAAGTATGTATGTATATTGCTATATACAGGAAGCTGTCGCTAACTTGATCAGTTGGCCTCTTCGGCCAGCTGATAAAGTTGGCGAAAGCTTCCTGTGTATAGCAATGTACATACATACTACTTCGGGCTTTATTTTTCCATTTAAGATCACGAGAAAGTGATGATATCAAATAATGAGAGTTTTAGTTAGGCAATTCAGAGAACCGAAGTAAACATTTGCTCACTTTATGTTTTGGAGTGAACAAGTGTCAGATGTAGAGTACACATTACACAGATTGTGAAGCTAAATGAAGCATTCACCTCCGAATTTTC
>JANJGK010000038.1:17410481-17427981 GCA_039081455.1 Macrobrachium rosenbergii | reverse complement strand
CACTGCAGCCAACACAGAAGACTGATAGTTAATGAAAAGAGGGAATTGGAAGAAGTAATTCAGATGATACCAGGAAACAAGCAGCTTAAATCTTTAGTGTCCACTAAATATTCAAAGATCGTTACCCTACAAGATGTGAGAAATATGAAGAAAAAAGCAGAGGCTCTTGGTAATCTTTCCGTAATCTTTCCGAAAATGCTGTCCTTATGTGAATTAGGCTAGTTGCAATTTGATTTCTTCGTTTGAATCACTGTTTTATTATCCCAGTGTCATAAAAATGGAACTTACGAAAGATCAAGAGTCGACACATGTTTTATATTTCCGGGCGCGAATAACATTGTTATTATCACCACCGGGTGCTAATACCATTGCGTTATTTTCACCTCCGGATGCAAATACCCACGTCCAAATATTTATATATATATATATATATATATATATATATATATATATATATATATATATATATATATATATATATATATATATATATATATATATATATATATATATATATATATATATATATATATATATGTATTATATATGTGTACGTATATATATATAATGCGTGTATAAATATATCTACATATAAATCTATATGTATATATATGTATATATATATATATATATATATATATATATATATATATATATATATATATATATATATATATATACATGCTCAAATATGATATCTAATGCGTAGGATTTTATCCCTTGGTCAGTTGTGTGTGTGTGTGTGTGTATATATATATATATATACATATATATATATAATATATATATATACAGTATATATATATATATATATATATATATATATATATATATATATATATATTATATTTCACAACTGCTCGTTGTTACCCATTCAAAAGAAAATGCTTTATATCTGGAACCTGGTCCATTTTATCATATATATTATGTGCACAAGATTTTGTGCTAATATTTGTGCTTCAGTATTACAAAAAAGCTTTATTCGCTTTACAATTTTTAATTAATGAATAACGACTATATAGAAAAATCATATTCCAGTGTCAGTATTTCACATTTTTTATGAGCGGTGTTGAGAGAGAGAGAGAGAGAACAAAAAGTAATTCCTCTTAGAGAATTATATACCGTCTTAGTATTAGGTACGTAACATTTTCAGGTAATAAACCTTTTAATCCTGGATATTTTAATGGAGTACCTTCTGAGGAAATATAGGCTAATTCCTTTTCACCCATTTAGGAAGTAACTAAGTAAAAAAAAGTACAACAGTCAACTCCATTTTTCTGTCTACAATAAAAAAAATAATAATGTCAACACATTTTGTAAGTATCTCATATCTCCGTAGGGGGTTAGAGCCGTCAGTGCACCTCACGCAGTACGCTGTAGGCATTACTAAAGGTTCTTTGCAGCGTCCCTTCGTCCCCTAGCTACAACCCCTTTCATTCCTTTTATTGTACCTCTGTTCATATTCTCTTTCTTCTGTCTTACTTTCCACCCTCTCCTAACAATTGTTTCATAGTGCAACTGCGAGGCTTTCCTCCTGTTACACCTTTCAATCCTGTTGACTTTGTTTTCGTTTCAGCGCTGAATGACCCCATAGGCCCCAGCGCTTGATCTTTGACCTAAATTTTATATTCCATAAATATTTCATAGAAAATTTAGTGAAGAAAATGAACTCAATGCTCCACTGAATAATTTAACCTCACTTTCCTCAAGTCTTTCATTACAAAGGCTGTTGTTTCGCTGTGCGCAGTTGGTACCCCTGTCATGGAAAGTCTGCTCTGTCATTTTGCCCAGCGTGCACGTTGGAATTGTTAAACCTCGGGGTTTGACCGTAAACCTCTTGTGACGGCTGTAAATAATGAAATTGGGTTTCTGCCTCATGTGTATGTGCATAGGAACGACTTCCTCCCACAACCGTATTTGTGTGACCTTTTTGTCGAAGTTTTTTTTTTTTTTTTAATATTTTGCAGTTTTAAGTTTCTTTTGTATTTTGCGAAACTCACAAATTTAGGTTTATGTCGATAAGTTAGAGTTTGGGGGAAAAAATTCTGAAATTCTTGAAGAATCTATCATAATTTTTTTTATTCCCATTTTGATCATACTTTTTATGGTCTTAACTACCTACCAAAATAAGACATAACTCTCTCTCTCTCTCTCTCTCTCTCTCTCTCTCTCTCTCTCTCTCTCTCTCTCTCTCTCTATATATATATATATATATATATATATATATGTGTGTGTGTGTGTGTGTGTGTGTGTGTGTGTGTGTGTGTGTGTGTAACTCCTCCCTTCCTGGGGATACGTTCAAGATAAACTTGCTCTTATTTTCTCTCAGATTTCGCAAACAAGAATTTATCCGGTATCATTTTAAAGGTTTTCTCGTGAACTTCATCCACTATTTTGCGGATGAGCGCCATTTCCCAACCAGTTTTCATATTTAACTCTAAGTCAAGAAAAGGATTTCTTTTTATTATAACGCTTTCAGAACGTAGCTCAGAAGTTAGCTATTCACATTCTTCTGGTATTTCATGTATGTGTTTATATGTGCATATATATATATATAATATATATATATATATATATATATAATATATATATAATATATATATATATATATATATATATATATATATATATATATATATATATATATATATCATAAAATGATAAAAACTGATAAGTGTTATTTCAATGCTTATACTGTATATATATATATATATATATATATATATATATATATATATATATATATATATATATATATATAAAGGATTTATGATTAGTGGTATTCAGTCAGCTCAGAACACTTTCAACTGATTTAATATTTATAACATGAATTATCATTTAGTCAGCGATTAAAACATACCGTCACTTCCATATCAATGCTAGAAATGAAAAGAGAGTTTTAGACTCTGTATGGAACAAGTTTAATTTAAACAGTGAAATTTGCTTGAAATTAAAGTGTATGTAAATAAACATCAGCGTTCCCTGTAAATAAACTTTTGATATTACTCCCTTTTAATTTTATTGTCATCAGTGCATTGAAAATATAAGTAAGTTTTTCTTCTTTTATATTAATGGTAAAATATTAAAACTATATTAAAGATTAAGATTTCAATGTTATAAAAAATCGATATAAAAGACAAGGGTCTTTGTACATAATTTTAATAAATCTTGAAAATAATAGTTTAGTATTGAGAGAAGTCATTGATATTTTGAAATGCAAAGAAAGAAGGGATTATTATAATGATTAGGTGCAGGTCAGGGTGGTTGGACTCCGCAGAGGCTGAGTTCGAAGGAAAGCCTGAATAATTAATGAGACAGCCCAGTGATTAGATCTCTCGGGAGAGAGCAGCTCTTGTCAAAGGCAGTTTCCGTCATATGTGATGCAACGTTTCTCGCGACTCTTCATAATCCACTAACATAATTGTGATTAGAATATGGATTCGACATTTATTTTGTATTGACTGATAGGCAGAGCAGAGGAAGATCCTAGCGAAGGATATTTATTTTACCCACGGTAACAAGACAGCCTTCTCTGCAATGTCAGCACGTGTCAAGAAAGTGGCTTTGCCACATGTTAAAAATCGTACTGTTACACAAGAGACCCACCAGAAGTGAATTGACCCCCCTACACATACAAGCACTGCCTTTCCACGTCAATATCTCAAGACTGTCAATTGCGTCATCCTTGGATGAGTCATCTTTTCACTTTCAAGTTGCTTTCAAATTTGATTTCATTTAGGTATAACTTTTCGAAACTGAATGTACGTGACTGTAATCCCAAAAATTAATGTTTCCTTGGACAACTACATCAGATTTTAAAATTTTTTCTTGAGTGTTTGGCGACTCGTTTTTAATGCTTTTGCATTTAATCCTACAATTATAATCTGTCAATATACCTTTGCTTTGAGCACCTGAAATAAAAGCCTAGTACTCTAGGGATATGATGGCACATTCTCTCTTCAGTACTAAATTACAAGAGACACGATTCTCATTCTGTTCGGGGAGAAGAATCATAGTTTTGAGTAGAGAGGATATAATGAAAGCTTGTCAAACTCGTTCGCAAGGATTAATTGCCTTCCATTCAATGCAATTCAGAATTACAACCAAGTAAAAGCAGCTTACTTTATGTCAAAATTTATTGAAAGAAAGTCAGGTTTTCAGTCTAGAAATAATTGCTCAGGAGATCATTATTGTTGATGACACATTTACCGGAGAATGCCATTACAGAAACGACACAAATATCCGTAACAGAGAAAAAAAGTGAGCCTGAATGTGACTAGATCACAACGTAATATTAAGCCAAATAAAAAGGGGGAACTGAAGTTAATTCATATTCTAAGACTAGCCAGATCGCGAGATCCTTAGTAGAATTTCTTTTCATTAACATTTTCATAAAAAAAAAGAAGCCCGGACAGGCAACCTGATACCGTGTCTAATCAGGTTTTTGAGGGGAAAATCAGAAAAAAAAAGGGTTAAAGAAAAGAATATTGATTACGCCCAGCGGAAGCGATAGACCAAATTCTTTCGAAGGGGAAAGTTATACGACACGCAGAGGAACGGGAAAATGAGAGAAAATTCATGACCTTGTTGAAAGAAAAGAAGAACCAATCAATGAGTGAAAACAGTGTAATCAGAGCAGTCAGTACTGCTTTATGCTTGGTAAAGATAGACGTTATGTCACTGAGCCTCTACAACAATAACCGAAATGGTATAGTTAAGCCCAGAAAATAAATTAAAGCAGCTTGGTTCCTGACGCGGATTGAGAGAATGGGCCAAGGCACGGTCTTTGAATTAATGAAATGCTCTGAGATAGATCCAGTCAAGAAGAGCAACAAAAGATGAAGCAGTCATAATATGAAGTTTCATTTCAGACTGGGATGATGGATAAGGCCAGTATAAATGGAAAACTCACCTGTCAAACGTTCCTATAGTCTGCAGTTCTTCAGGAGTCCAGTTTAATGCTTATAATACTATAAAATATTCAACTACACACATTAATATTGTTGTTTCTTGTTCTTGGAGTGGTGGCAAAGTCAAGAAAGAATTCCTAAGCGTATGCGAGTTTTTGTCAGAGAATGTAATAATACAATGAGGTGCAATGTAGTCCAACATCTGGTCAGACAAAAGCACTTTTCTTTTTTTAAACAGCATTACTCTGTAGGTAAACGATTTTAGACACTAAGTTATTTTATTCTGTTGTTGTGGCATCATCTTCATATATTTCCCTTATTAATATTCATAAGGTAAACCTCTAGTCATATGGAACAAGCCTACAGGGGCCATTGACTTGAAATTCAAGCTTCCAAAGAATATAGTGTTCATTTGAAAGAAATAACAGGAGGTTATTGGGAATACAGAAAGAAGAGACCAGTTATTAGAAAAGAAAAAATAAAGTACTAGATTAATAAATTAATAGATAGAAATATAAGCAAACTATTAAAATACAAGGTCAATTGTTTTGGGGTAGTAATGCACTGCATCTTCGCTTGAAATTTTGAGCTTCCAGTTGCACAACACAAATCATAAATCAAATAGTTAGTTGTTCTGATTGTTGAATATATATGCTTCCAAGATGTAGAATTTTTTTCGCGTCATTGTTCCATTTTTCGAGAAGTGTAAATACCACATGATTTGATGATTGAGTTTAATAATCATCTAGGCTGGCAGAAAAATGTAGGATAATCCTTACAAAAGACCATATGATTAGTCGTTTCGTGTCTTGGCAAGACTTTCTGGGATGAGGTTACTAACCCTATATGCAATGGCTGCGACCTGTAACAGTTGCGTAACCAGGTGAATTATTTATTGCCCAGGCCCAAAGAAAAAAAAAATTCCCTTGGAATGCTGTTTTCTATGTGGTGAGAATCCCTTAGAGGGGTAATGCCGTCAGTGCACCTCATGCGGTCCACTGTAGACATTACTTGAGGATCTTTGCGGCGCCCCTTCGGCCCCTAGCGGCAACCCCTTTCATTCCTTTTAGTGTACCTCCATTCTTATTCTCTTTCTTCCATCTTACTTTCCACACACTCCTATCAATTGATTCTTAGTGCAGTTGCGAGGTTTTCCTGTTACACCTTTCAGCCAGTTTTAGTCAATTTCTTTTTCAACCATGAATGACCTCAAAGGTTCCAGAGCTTGGACTTTTCCCTTAATCCTATACAGTATTCAATTCTTCTATGTGGTGAGAGGGATTAGGCTTCAGCATGTCTGCCATTGATCAGCCAGTACTTGTGTACTTCATTATAATGTGTTTGTGAAATTAATCAAAGTTAGGTCATCTGTTTATCTTAAAAGTAGTGTGAAGGAATCTTAGTTCAAACGTGACCCAGTGAAATTACTCTAATTCTCATGAATTTTCATTTTAATTGGTCCCCTCATACTCAGAGCCTTCGGTTTTCTCTTACAACTTCTACTGTATTTTACAGAAAATCTGTTTGTATTTCTCCCATTCTCCCCCTCGCAATCTCATTCCATTTCTTCAAGGGTTGTAATTTCTTAATTCCCTTTATTTTTCCCTTTAAGACAGTTCTTGCTTGCCTTACAATTTAAATACATTATTATTTTCCCCTAATCCATAATTTACTTATACTTTTTTTAAACATCTATATTTTTCCCACATACCTCTTATCATTTCTCTTTAATTGTGTTAATGTTGCTTGATTCCTGTATTTCATTCTCATACATAATTCTTTCGTTATGAATTATCTTGTTCAGAATTGTGAAGGAACTCTTGCACTTTCTTGGTATAACTTCCCATTTATTAGAAATTTCAGACAGCATTATACCACTGCGTAAATGGGTATCCAGTATGATACTTTATATATATATATATATATATATATATATATATATATATATATATATATTATATTATATTATATTATATAATATAATATATACATAAAATATCGTACTGGATACCCATTTATGCAGTGGTATAATGTTGTCTGAAATTTTTAATAAATGGGAAGTCCTACCAAGAAAGTGCAATGGAAGTGCCTGGTGGGAGGGCAAGAGGAAGACCGAAGCGAAGGTGGATGGATGTAGTTAGAGAAGACCTAAGAGACAAACAGTTGTCAGAGAACGATGTGTTTGACTGAGCCAGGTGGAGGAAAGCTGTCGAGAACATCGACCCCATACAGAACATTAAACTACAAAATGTCGTTTAATATCCAGTTAACGCTACATCTGGAATGCCACCGAAGGGGAATTACAACCAGTAAATGGTTTGGTACCAAAGTGACTCGAACATCCGACAGTACCCATCAGTGAACTTCCAGTCGACATTCTAGACCATAATGCCGACGTGTTCCAAAAGTATCGGTCGGCTGTCATGGGTAGAGCCGTGTTCGAGTCACTTGGGCACCAAATCATTTATCACTCATAATTCCCCTTCAGTGATATTCCCGAAGTAGCATGAATTGGATATTAAATATTTGTAGCTTAAGGTTTCATATAAAATATCATAGTGGTGTGGTAAAAAATTCATAAAAAGCTACGTGTTCCAAATTTACTAACTGGCTGTCATGGTGGGGGTGGGCTAATGCCAACGCTAAGTAAAAATTCCCATACTCAACGGGCATATGTACGGTAGAGTCAGCACTACCTTATACCTCTCTTGACAGCCTAATGGTCCAGAACGTCGACTGGAAGTCGTTGATGTGTACTGTCTGGTGTTCGAGTCTCTTAGATACCAAAACCTTTATCACTTTTAATTCCTCTTCTGTGATATTCCCGGAGTAGCATGAACTAGATATTAAACGACATTTGTAGCTCAATGTGTGTATGTGTGTGTCCCTTCCATACTCTCTTCCATACTAATTTCGGAGTCTTGATCTTCATTAAAACGTAGGTATTCATTCTTCTTCCTACTGATCTTTAATCCTCTGTCAACCAGTACTTTCTCCATTGCCCTGGTTTTGACTCCACTACCCCTCTGTTGGTGCTGCATAATACGATGTCATCAGCAAACAACATGCACCGGGGGGTTCATCTCTTATTCTTGAGATAGCTCATCCATTATCAGGTCAAAAAGATATGGAATTAAAGCAGATCCCTGATGTAAACCAACTCTTATAGCCCAGGAGCAATAGGTCAAAATTGGGGGGTTTTGGGAAATAATTAGATAAAAGCTGAAACTTTGCACAGGTATAGAGAATTGTGACCTGAACAACATATCAAAAGTCCCACTGTCTCCCACGCTTGCGTTAGCCGCCATTTTGGAAAATGGCCGCCATATTGGATTTCCTTAAAATTCAAATATCTCGAAAAATATCAATTCTATCAAAAAAACCACTCAATAAAAGTTGTTCAGAATTGATTGTTTTATAGTACTCACTAGATTAATTTAAAAAAATGAGAAAATCTATATGAAAAAAATAAAAAAAATATTGAAATTAAAGTAATGAATTTATTTTCAAAGTCAATTTCTACAGAACTGGTGTCCTATATGACAAAATGCTTTTAAACAAAAGTTATAGAACAAAATTTCTTCTTTTGAAACATATATACAAGTTTATACTTATATTCATAAATAAAAAAGTTATGGAGGAAAATATATAGAAAACTGAAATGTCAAATTTTCACGTACAGAATCAAACATTTTTTTTTTAAATTAAGAAGTGTTGATTTGCAATCATTCTGATAAATTACTGAACAATGTTTTAATAGGCATCATTATTCATTTCTTAATAGTGAAATTTACAATGGCAGTGAAAGGATCTCGTGCCTTTTTTTTTTTTAGAATAGAGATGGATGCCTGATATATTAATGAGGTTTCAAACAAATACCTTGTGTAGGATTAATAATACATACACTTTGGTTATACTTACATGTACAATAACAATAAATACGAAAGAAAATATTTCAACTGAGAGATTGTTCATTAATACAAATATAAGCTCTCAAACACAAAAAAATATAACAGCAGGTTTGCATAAAGTAATTGTGGGACAAGTATGTCATATAGGGTACTCTTGAAAGTAAATATGGATTGAATTATATCTGAATAGAACACACTCAGAGCTCAAACATTCTTGATGTTAAGTTTTCTTTCATCTCATGAGCGTCTTCTTCAACATCCTCCTCAAATGGTAGTGAATTTTCACATCCAACACCACGACACTGTCCACAGATGGATGAGCATGATAAACCAGCCCTACGACATTCACATTGATGGCGGCAACCTTTGCGACAATTACAGCTGACTAAATGTAACAAGTCATCTGGAGCTGGAGGTTTCATTGAAGGGATGGGTTTCAGCCCATTTTTGGAACTCTCCCATCCCCATTCGACTGGAGAGAGATGGTTACCATGCCAATGCTGTACTTGGTAGAACACCCTAAACGAGTGCAAGCGAGCTGCATCACTTGTTGGTGGCAATGTTGATAACTGAAACTCAGATTTAAGTGACATCTTTGCAACTGTTCTCTTGTATGCATGCAAACGATACCTGTCCAATGTTTGAAATTTCTCCGCTCCGTACATAGAAAGGAGGAAAGCTTCGCCAGCTTTGGCCACTTCATCTTTAGATGCTTCTCGGTTATCAAATACAGACACTGTATTGCATATGTCTTGGCTCTTCTTCAGAATATCAAAGTACTTTTTCTTTCCCTTCCCATATAAAGCTGATGTTGTGTCACAGCCTGTAACAGCGTGGAGGAACAGCAGATGTTGACGAAGATGTCCCAGGTCAGATATAAGTTTCCTAATATCATAGATCTTGTTGGGGTTGTGTACTTTACCAGGTTTAATAAAAAGTATTTTTGTGGATGATTTAGAAAGAGATACTAGAAGTACTAGTAAGTCTGTGTCGTCACCCACCACTGCTACATTATGTCCACTATTTTCTAATGACCAAGAAGTTTGAACAATAGACATATCTGCATCTTCCTTGGCAACTATAACTGTAATGCCAGCACGCTGCATGTGGTCCTTCAGTTTACTGATCAGCAGTGTCTTGTTACGCTTATTACACAGGAAATCTGCTTGCGGTAACGTTGAGTAACATTCCTCATTGACTTCAACTTCTATAGAACAATGCTTGGATGCCCTACGATTTTGCTCTTGAGATTTGGTTGTTGGTGTCACTGGGTAGCCATCAAAAACAACTGTTGCATTTTTGCCATAATGATTGATTAAATAACCTGTGTAGGCTTGAAAAATATCCCGATACATAGCTGGCCTTGGCCACACAACTTTATGAAGAAGATGACCACCATCCACAACATACTGGTATTCATCTGAAACTAACCCTTCCCAAGGTCCATATGATTCCAATTTAGTCACTAAGGCTGCTTTGTGCCCTTTTCTCATTGAGATGTCGTCAAAGAGTGAAGGAGGTTTAGGGGCCAATTCATAAGTCATATAATTAGCAAGTTGGTCATCATTTTTCAAAACATATTATTCTGCTGAAAAGCTGTTGAGAGTTCACTGCAACAACATCCTCACGAACTTTCAGTCCATTCCTCATGACTGATATTGACCGTACTGCGTTCTTTCTTTTTAAGTTTATAGTTGAGAACTTCTTGCCATCCATATCATGCATTTCTTTTAAGCCAGTTGATTTTGCTGTGTCACAGTTCACTAAATCATCAGCAATTATTCCTGTTCCCAAGGATACCAACCCACTAAAAGTTTCTTGAAATGGAGAGTGAGATCGTAGCCAGTTCTGCAATATTTGTAAGTGCTTCTCATCATTAAATTGTCGTGATTCTCTCAATTCGACATGCTGTTCAGTTGTTGCAGATGAAACACCAGTAAATTTCTCCACAGCATCACAAACTTGTGTACTTGCTGGCATTGCTTTTATCCACTGGGCTAAAGTGCTCTCGGTAATACGCCTGCCATGTGTAAGTCCCCCAGAAGATTTAAATCCCTTCATCAGATACTGCTCCATTATCATATCACTCCATGTCCCTGACCAATAACGATTGCTGCGACGCACCGTGAAAAATCCATCAATTGTAAGTTTCTCATATTCCTTCTTTGCCATTGTATTGGAAAGTTCATGCATTTGCTGCAAATAGATCTGTGCAGCTTTGGCATAATGTAGATGCCCTGCAGCATGGAAATGTGGAAGCATCTCTCGTACACAATACAGGTGCAAATCCCACTGTCCTGTGCGTTCAGCTCTCAGAAAGAGCTTAATTAGGGATACTTGCTCATGATATTGCAACCAAAGTCTTGCTGCGCGACTCAAGTCCTCCTTTTGATTGATGTTGTTTATCAGCTTAGTATTAATGTCTGTTAAGATTTCATTATTTAGTACGTCTTCAACATCAACTTCATGGGTCAAGAAGGAGTGGAATATCTCCAGGATTACACTACATTCTTCATCATTCATATTGACATCATCTAGAAGAATTCTTGTAAGAGCAGCCTGTGTAAGAAAGTGAGCTCGAAGGGCACGGTAATATGTGTGTCCAGAAAGCATGTGTCTTACAGAAATTTCTGAATATATTGTGACCCACAATTCTTCCAGTCCACTTCCACGCATGATGGTGCCTATTGCTCCCATGAAGGACATGAGAAGATGGAACCCACCCAAACGCACAACTACTTTTGACAATGGGCTTTCTTCGCCAGCTGAACCATCTATTTCAACTGCTTTCATATAGAGGGGCTGGTCAAAAGTTACTACACAGTGAGTTTGATTCTGGGACTTAGTACCCTCAACAGCATGTAAAAGTGCTGTGTATATAGTTGATAGATTCCCTGGGTTCAAGTTGATGAAGGGGAGTGCAAGTATATGAGTAGTTTCAAAATGACCATCTCTCATTGCTGCTTGCATGTAGCCATTCAAGCCTGGTATTTTACTTGTACTCAAGTAGCTTCCACATACCCATAAGGTATCTAAGGTCTAGCGTTTCTCTTCGTTTATGTCTTGTAACTTCTTTAGTTTTTAAAATAGACATAGACTTGTATATACCGTTTAAAAGAAAACAGTTTGTTCTACAACTTTTGTTTCGAAGCATTTTGACATGCAGTCCACCATTTCCAAGGAAAATGTTGTTGAAAATAAAATTATGAATGAAATTTCAATATTATTTTTCCTGCACATAAATTTACTTATTTTTGTAAAATAACACAATGATTCATATAGAAAAACCAATTCTAAACAACATTTATTGAGTGGTGTTTTTTGATAAAAGTAATATTTTTTGAGATATTTCAATTTTAAGGAAATTCCAATATGGCGGCCATTTTCCAATATGGCGGCTAACGCAAGCGCGGGAGACAGTGGGACTTTTCATATGTTGTTCAGGTCACAATTGTCTATACTTCTGCAAAGTTTCAGCTTTTATCTAATTATTTCCACTCAAAACCCTAAAAGTCCTGGGCTATTACTGGTATCCATTCAGTAACCCAACACTACTTCTAACCTGCGTTTTTGCTCCTTCATACATATCTTGGACCAACCTCACATACTTCTCCGGTGTCCCCTTTACTCGCATACACCTCCAAACCTCTTGGCGTGGGACACTTATCATATGCCTTTTCCAGAGCTATGAATACTATGTGCAGCCCTTTCTGCTTTTCTGGGTGTTTTTCCATCATCTGCCGGAGGGTAAACACTGCATCTGTCGTTCCTCTTCCTGGTGTGAAACGAAACTGTTCTTAACCAACAGATGTTTCTTCTTTTGTGCCTTCTTTACTTCCTTCCTGCTAATAGTATGCGTCATACCAAAGTTCTGGAATCCATCTTCAAAGAATTTTTTAGGATTTTCTTCATTTAACAGGTGTTCATGATATTCTTTCCACCTCTTCTTTATCTTATCCTCGTTGCATAAAACCGCTCTATTCCCATCCTTAACCTGTTTGATATTGTATGGGAGTAGTCTTTGGTGTTCTTGTCCCTCGACTTGCAATTCTGTGAATTCTCCTCTCCCCCTCAGGTGTTTCCAGCTCTTCGTACATGTCATCTAAGGCTCTTGCCTTTTCTTGAGCAACTGCCTTCTTTACTTGTTTCTTATGTCTTTGGTACCTCTCTTTATCCTTTTGCTGTCCATACTTTTCCCACATCTTTTTTTGCATTTTTTTTTAGCTTTCACCACCTCTTTCACTTCATCATTCCACCAACAGGTTTCCTTATCGTCTGGAGGTTTCTTTCCAGGTGTCTTTCCTAATACCTCTCCACCTACTCTCTTGACCACCATACTGTTGTGATTCCACCCTTCTTGCACTCCCTCTAGCAATCTAACTTCCCTCAATACTCTCTCCTTAAATTCCTGCCTCGCTTCCTCCTCTTGTGTCAGCTTCCACCACTTGATTGTTGGTGAGACTCGTGCAGGCCTATCTTTTACTATGTTCCTTATTTCCAAGTCCATTACCACTCCCCCCCCCCACCCTGTGCCGTGCTGCCACACACACTGCATTTAAAATTTTACAATTTCTCACCTCTCTCAGATGTGATCTATATATACTGTGTATATATATATATATATATATATATATATATATATATATACATATACGTATATATATATATATATATATATATATATATATATATATATATATATTATATATATATATATATATATATATATATATATGTATGTATGTATGTAATGTTCCTTATTGTTGAACCCGTCATAGCTGAACGTGAAGGTCATTACAGGCAAAATGCGGTACACACACACTATATATATATATATATATATATATATATATATATATATATATATATATATATATATATATATATATATATATGTATATATATATACATATATATTGTGTGTGTGTATGTGTAACTCATTTTGCCTGTAATGACCTTCACGTTCAGCTATGACAGGTTCAGCAATAAGGAACAGTGAGCATACCGTCACTATTAACAGGACACACACATTATTGTACAAATAATCCAGGGGCAGAAATTCGTCTTGATGATAAGTAAAATTACTGTATTTTCGTCAGTGTTCTCTGTCACTGAAGAGAGACCCCTTCATGGCAAATATACCAGTCGGTAAAAATTATATATGTATATGCATATATTACATTATATGTAATATATATGTATATATATAATATATATGAACTACTCATAACATGTGTATTTTAAAGCTCCAATGACCTCTTAACGTGGTGATTTGCACAGTTTTTTGGGGAGTGGGCGGAAGGGTTACTTTTACCACTACGAACCTTGAGTCCATGTGGGGAATAAATGAAGAAGCTTCCACCCTCTTTGGCATGATGCTAAGAAGCTCACGTGAGGTTCCAGCATGAAGTTTTAGAGCATTATCGTTGAAACCTGAAAATGTGTTTGTTGGAATCTTGACGCCAAAGGCATAAGCTTTATAATATTTCTTTTCTAAGATTCAATTCAATGGCTGTTGGTAATGTTATATTAAGTAAATTTCATTCCTGTATCAATGTTAAGAAGTAAGTTATTTAAATTTTTTTATTTTCTTGAATTTTTAAGTCTTTTTCATCATCTACAAATAAAATTTTCATTCAACATTTGCGATATTTCAGTGGAAGAATATCATCATAACTGAAAGTACGACAATTCTTTGGCTGTTCCGTTCTCTTGTTTTATATTTCTCCATACTCTTTCCACCTCATTATATTTTCTCTTTTCCTTAAAGTTTTCTGACTTAGTAAGTTAAACGCTTTTTTTTCCGTTCATATGCTGTTCGTTGTCAAGTGTTCAAAATGAACATTTCAGTGTTTGGAATCCGGTTTATGCTAATTATATTATTGTTCACGAGATCATATAGTATGATGATATTTCCATTTTTATGCAGGTATAAATTAAATGTTTAATTAATCCAGAAAATAACATTGTTAATTAGTTGCTGGCAAGAAGAATAAACATATTTTCGCTTTCAGTATTTCTATTTTTGCTCTCGAGAGGTAGAGAGAAACAGAGAAGAGAGAGCAGAAGTAAATCACATCTTGAAAAATGACTTATGCTTAATATTGAGCACATAAAACATTTTTGTATACTTAACCTTTAATTCCAGTAAACTATGAGTGTTTACCATCACTACTGCCCTTTCCCCCCCTCTCAAGAAACTAATTAAGAAAACAAGAGTATCATAACCTAGTTCATTTTTCTGACTATAGAAAAGATATAGTGTCAACACTTATCTTGATTACTTAATTTTTTTTAAGTCTAAGTATAGCATGACGTTTGAAATATCCCCCCCCCCGTTCTAATTAATCTCGTTCTCCTTAAGTAATTCCCCGTTGCGGGTTAGTGCGTCAGTGCACCTCATGTGGTGCACTGTAGGCATCACTTAGGGTTCTCTGCAGCGTCCCTTCAGCCCCTACCTGCAACCTCCTTCATTCCTTTTACTGTACCTCCGTTCATATTCTTTTTATTCCATCTCACTTGCCACCCTTTCCTAGCAATTTATTCAGAGTGCAGCTGCGAGGTTTTGCTCTTGTCTCACCTTTCAGACCTTTTCACTGTAAATTTCCGTTTCAACGCTAAATGACCTCATAGGTCCCAGCGCTCAGCCTTTGGACTAAATTATATTCTATTCTATTCCTTACGTATTACATTTTCGTAGAATGTTGTTGCTTTACCATTTCTCAATGACAACATATCCTCTGCAGTGGCGGTACTTGCATCAAGGAATGTTGTTATCTGTACTGTGATCTTGCTTGTTTGTGTATACCACTGCAACGCTTACTGGTATCAGGTAGCCGCGACCGCACTCACTAGTAGCTGTAAATATAAAAAGTTTGTCATCACTTGGTATATGATTTTTTCCAGTTCAAATTCCCGTTCTCTCATATATTGGGAGAGGTATTATTTAATAACCGAATAGATAATTAAATACACAAATTAGATAATTAGTATCAACTTTGAAAATTACTAGAGATACGTACACATATAGCTTGCAATTTTGGGAAAGGTCCAGGCCCCCCGGCAATCCAATTTTTGCCAAGAAAAATCGATGGCAGAGAAGCATTGCATCAGATCTGTCATTAACCGTAGTGTCTGTAAGTAATATCAATAAATGATGGAAGATAAATCTTGAAACTCATCGTTAAAATAGCCATAAATACTGAAGAAAGCAACGGAATGGGATTATTTGAACGATTAGGTGCATCCCAGCCCCCTTGGACTCTTCAGAGGCTGAGTGCCAGAGAGAGCCTGAATAATTAACGAGGCAGGTCAGTGATTGAATCTCCTTTGGAACGCGATTCTTCATAATCCAATCACGTGAACTGAATGAGAATTCTCGTGTTGATTGATAGAAATGTTGTCGGTAAATAGAGCAGAAGTAAATTCCTCTATGTATTTTAGGTGTTATGTGTAAATTAAAAATGACTTGTTTTATCGCATCAAGATCAGCCTGAGGAGTTAAGGGAAAATAGAATATAGGCAATTAAAAATGACTTGTTTTATCGCATCAAGATCAGCCTCAGGAGTTAAGGGAAAGTAGAATATAGGCTATACTAATATTATGCGTTTCTTCTTTGTAGAGATCTCAAGAGATATATACAATATTAATAAACCGTCCATGGAAAGGTTGCAGAAGCGCTTACAGCATTGTAAACTTCGTAAATGTCATGTGCTTTGGACATTTGGGCAAACTAGATTTTATTTGAGCATATTCACATTGGAGGGACAATTCAGGGGACTACAGTTGAATATTTTAGTCTTCAGGTCTGCCAATATGTCCAGATATATGACCTCAAATACACTTTAAAGTTTTGTATCTCCTTTCGTCACATTTTATGTTCCTTTCACTTTGCTGAATAAATTCGTCTTCATTTCATTTTTTCCAGAGGGGACATTTATTGTGAGATCGCCTTCGGTCAAGAATTGCAATACTTGCATGAGTCGGGTATAGATTTAAGAAAAAAATTTTTTTTTTCCTTATTGTGGATTGCCTATTGATATTCCAGTTCTGACAAGTGAATAATATTCTTGGAAATGGACACGAAAACATTTTTGAATTTTTCCCGTGTCTCCTATTTCTTTTACAAACGAATGGGACGGTTCTATGAGGCAAGGAGGAAATAGATACGTAAATAGTTGAGAAACTATTTAATCGCCTCATCCTCGAATGATTCCATTTTAGCCGTTCTTAGTTTGTTGGTAAGTTTCATTTCCTTTAATATGCCTTTGTTTGTTTATGTTTGTGTTTCTAGTAATTGTAGTTTTCTGTGTAGAGGTTTCCCCACGTTTTCAGATTGGTCTTATAAGGTTGTTTGTTTGTACCATATTTGATGTATTTAAGTTATTCCAATGAATTATAGGCAGTAATACTCGTCAAAGATTAAGAGTGGGCCTTGGAAAGGACTGCGGATCCTATGGTGTGAAGAAATTCCCTTTAAATGACATTAAATGATGGAGAAAACAATAGCTGAGCTTTTAGAGAAGATCAGTTCAAAAAGGATACAACAAAAACTCACCCGATTACATTGATTAAAGAGATGATCTCAGCATAAAAAAAAATAAAAAAGAGAAGCCGACTTAATGGCCAAGCTCATTGGGGTTATAAGGATATTTCATCCGGGAAATGGAAGAGGTGAC
>JANJGK010000038.1:17405481-17407981 GCA_039081455.1 Macrobrachium rosenbergii | reverse complement strand
AGAGGAGGTGGAACCAATCAAGAGAGCTAAGAACATGCCAGTGATGGGGAGGAGGAGTTTGGGGCGTCAGCAAATCAGATGGATGGATGTGTTGAGGAGGAAAAAAAGTAAGTATACCTTAGTTTTACCAGACCACTGAGCTGATTAACAGCTCTCCTAGGGCTGGCCCGAAGGATTAGACTTATTTTACGTGGCTAAGAACCATTTGGTTACTTAGCAACGGGACCTACAGCTTTGTGGAATCCGAACCACATTAATATTGGTGAGGTGGGACTGGGGGAAGAAAATGCAAGGAATAGAAATAGATGGAGAAAGTTGACTCGAGCAGCCGACCCTGCTATACAGTGGGATTAATAAGGTCGAAAGAAGACGAAGAAGAACAACAAACGAAAACGTTGTAGAGACGTATGTAAGAAAGTACTATCTGCTAAACGTTAAGGAGAGCACAGAGCTGCCACCTAAGCATCAAGTGGCAGCCGACCCTGCTATACAGTGGGATTAATAAGGTCGAAAGAAGAAGAACAACAACAAACGAAAACGTTGTACAGACGTACGTAAGAAAGTACTATCTGCTAAACGTTAAGGAGAGCACAGAGCTGCCACCTAAGCATCAAGTGCAATAATTATACTCTAACCGAACTGTCTGTGGGCGAGGGCTCTCGAATTAGTGTCTGATACAACAAAACAATGGCTTCATGCCTTGTTAGGCTCCTCAGTGACAGAGTTCATAAAAGTGGCTGGTATTGTTTCAGTTGTGATGCCAGAGTCGTTCATCTTTTCATCTGCAGGTGTCGGATTGCATTACTATATCTCCTGTGCAGTTTTGAAACGGATGCATGTCGTTAATGGGATGCTCAATTTGCTCAAGCATGGATACCCATTTAGTTTTTTTTTGTGTTAGATTGCATTTACTGTCCGCATTCGTGTTAAACTGAACTTTTTCACCTCGGTTCATCTGCTCCGTACATTTACCATATGCTGTTCTATTTACTAATTAATAATTCCTTTGATAAATAACATTTATTAAAAATAAATGTAACTTTTTAAAACTTTAGTAAAACGTCGCATTTATTTTTAATAAATGTTATATATTAAAGGAATTACTAATTATTAAATAGAACAGCATATGGTAAATGTAAAGTTTTTATTGTATTGAACATATTTCAATTAACCAGTTTTTTCATTCTTCATTATCTGCATTTCCAATACCTCCTTAAGGACTGTAGCCACGGTTAAAATAAAGCCTACTCCTTACTTTTTGCACGAAGAGTAAATGTTAAATATTTTGCTTTCTTAGAAGTAAGGCTTTTAGAATTCTGTTGGGACGCCTAATGAAAACGAGACTTGACTGGAACATCAAAACAAACCAGCATATCTTGTGATTTATGTTTATTCACGTTGCCGCACTCAGGTCGAGGGCGCCCATTGCTATCTTGATTCCCTTTTGAATTCAGGAGCAATTCAAATGCCTCCTTGTATTGAGTAGTTTAGATATATTTTGCATTGAGTAGGTCAGATATATTTTGCAGTGCATTGACGGAGTAATTTTCAAAGAATTTCATGTCGTGCCCCATCATATCCAGAAACGATCCGGTGCATCATTCTGACACGCGTATAGAGATTGCCCTGTAGAAATCTCACAGATGTGTTATTGTGTCTTGTGAACGTCTAGATGTCATCCAATGAACTGTTCGTGAGCTAATCTTGAAATGTATACTCGATACTTTGCAGGCACTACGGTGTGATGCAGAATCGTCCATTCTGCTTTGCTAAGATCTTTCAAGTGCCGCCACCAGAGCATTTTAGAATAATATTGGTAAGGTAGCAACTAGAAAGCGTTTTCTCCAGGTCAGTTAGGAAACTGATTTATTCTCTAAATTTGCCAATTTGGGACATCGAGAAACGTCCAAGAAAAGATTTTTCTTGTAATCACCCCAGATACCTGAGGCGTGGTTTCTACCTCAGCCCATGATGTTTTCTCTCCCTCCCTCTCACCTACTCTCCTCTCGCTGATCTTTAGTAATTTCCACTTGCCTTCGCATAACGTTTCAGAAGGCCTCATGTTCTCTGCATTGATCACAAACTCAGGTCAGGCACTCGTCCAACAATATCTATGGAAACTGCTATTGCCTATGGTCTCTAATAACTTGGGTTGCACACACCCACACACACATGTATAGTCAGATAAGAATTGGCCACTGAGCTGTCGATATTCCCCAGAAAAAATAGATTCAGCTTGATATATGTATGGATATATAAATGTTCCGGGAATTGTATGTAAGTCACAGATAAAACGATCCTTACAAAATATAAAATAATGGTGAAATGTTGCAACTTTGAACCTCGAACACGTCCAGCAAAATTGTCTCATTCTTAGTTACAAAGTCATGCGAGCCATGTTATTTACCTCTTCCATTTAATGTTGAACTCTCTCTCTCTCTCTCTCTCTCTCTCTCTCTCTCTCTCTCTCTCTCTCTCTCTCTCTCTCTCTCTCTCTCTC
>JANJGK010000038.1:17342981-17402981 GCA_039081455.1 Macrobrachium rosenbergii | reverse complement strand
ACATGAAATTATGGGGGTCTCCAGAAATTTACCATCAGATATTTTTAAATTATATATTGAAGTATTTGAGAAGAGTTGAATCAATTCTTTTTGCAATTATAGCAGCAGGACGGAAACTGACATTTATCCAATAAATACTAAGTATGATTAGATAATATAATAATAGGTTTTTCGAACATATCTGCTGTTATTTTAGTGTCCGCTTAAATATATTTTCATAACTTTTTCTTGATATTCTTCGGCTCCAGCTGCTGACTTTTCACATAATTGATAACTGAACCTCGTCACTATTGTAAAGACGGATTTATTCTAATTTATAGAGTGCTGTAGCACTTTGCACCTAAACACATGAAATTGCTAGCAGAAAGACGAGTTAATAGCATAGATATGTAAGTTTATTGTGGTATTGAATACATTTTAGTTTGTTATGAATATTTGGTATGGATTTTTATTTTATATATATATATATATATATATATATATATATATATATATATATATATATATAATTTGTTTGAGGATTTATGTATATATGCTTGTACGTATGTTTGTATACATAGAGGTATAAAGAGATTTATCCGCACTCAGTCCCTTATAAACTTTTCGCTTCGGCACTTTATATTGTGTCGGGGTAAATCCCGAGAACAAAGAATCCATAAAACTTTTGTTTCTACGCTTTTGATTGGGGGCGGGGGGTTGGATGGGGTTTGGTGGGATGGGGGTGAGCGACCTCCAAGTCTTTGAATTGGATTCATATTCTCGAATGGGTAACTACTTCATTTGAGAAACAGGTTTCTTTGTTCCACGCTCATTATTTGGTGTCATGGGAGTAGTCTCCCATACGTATGAAGTTTACGGTTTTTACCGTACTCCTCTCTTCTTCCCTCCATTCGGCGATAGGAATTTGAATTTACTGGACGTGATTTCCTTCTTTCTTACTCTTACAGTCTGAAAGATCTCTCTCTCTCTCTCTCTCTCTCTCTCTCTCTCTCTCTCTCTCTCTCTCTCTCTCTCTCTCTCTCAAATGCCTTCTCGTAATCAACAAAAGCGATCAGATGGAGATTTTTTAAATTCAGTACGCTGTTGAGCAGGTATCCAGCGCGTAAAAATGGAGGTCAGTGATATGAGGGAAAGAAATGTGATTATATAAAAAAACTTATTTTCGCTCTGAAAACCACACCAAAACATTATTGGAAATGACATTTATCTATCAGTGACGAGTTTGATTTATGACATAATCAAGCCATTTATTATATAGAGGAGACAAGGCTTAGAAATGATCAGTGCTTAATGCAGCTGGAACGTATTTAAGACATTTTCCATTTTATATCAATAATAGAACGCTTGATTATTGTTCCCGATAGAGAAATATATTCAATTAACATAAGTCAGTAATCCTGTTGGAATGTGAAACAAAACAACATATTATTTCTTGCCCCTCTCGTACATTGCTCCCGGATACTGGTCGCCAGTATACCGTAGTTATCCCGAACAGTGAATAAAAAATGGAAAATATGTGGACTAATGTAATAATTGACGTTTATAATTCATTGCATGTCTTAGTACGTATCTTTTAAAATAAATGGTTTCTGGTTACACATATATATCGTATATATCTTCTTTTCTTTTATTATTTCCACAATGGTCCCGTGGATGAAGTGTATAATAAGTCCTCACGTGAAAATAAAAGTAAATGGTACCAAGACTTTCAACTTTTATTCCAGTCATCTTCAGGACACTGAAGTACCCTGAAGATGACGGGACCATTGTGGAATATATATATATATATATATATATATATATATATATATATATATATATATATATATATATATATATATATATAATGTATATATATACATACGAATATATATATATATATGTATATATATATATATACATACGAATATATATATATATATATATATATATATATATATATATATTATATTTATTTTTATTTATATATATATACTGTATATGTGTATACTTACATACATACATGCATATATATATATATATATATATATATATATATATATATATATATATATATATATATATATATATATATATATATGAATTTTGGTTAGACACTAGGGCATTTTGTATATTCACAAATACTGAGCCACTAGTTTCGTTTCTTATCCAGTTCACTGTACCTCGGGTATAACTTACACCCAAGGAGAGTTATGAATAATAAGTGTTTCGTCTCTTGTGGGATTCGAATTGCCGTCTGGTGACGAAGGACATATCACTTATAATTTTCCTTCAGGTGTTGTAACTTATTCCCGAGGTAAAGTGAAATGGATATGAACCGAAGTTTGTCGCTTAATATTTGTGGAGACATATATATAATTCCACCTGATTGTGGCGGATTCTGTCATCTGTTATTTTAACTGACAGGTGCTCTTAAAAACAACACAAGACGATGATTCAGATTTTTTACAGTATTGAAGATAGATGAATTTTGACGTCTGTTGCTGAATCAAGGTTAACTTGAATGATTCTCTAAGAAAGGGATTTACCTCTCAATTCTGTCTGAGATTGGACACATTCGAGAACGGGGATTTTATATACGTTGAGATATTCTGGATAATTTTTGTTGAACCTTATTGCCCTTAAACATCAATGGATTCCGTAATAGTTTTCGGCACCAAGTCCCTGATTTCCATGGTGAAGTTTCAGAGGAAAATATTTCTTTGTCTGCTGCTCATAAAAGCAAAAGACACCAAAAATGATAAACCACAAACTCACCGTGTTATTGGGAGTACTTGTAACCGGTTGTAATTGCACTGCAATGATACAATACCTCCGCTTCAACCACACAATTGCCTGCATTGTCGTCCACTTACATTGCATTAAGAGTGAAACCCAAAGTCAGCTGCCACAGCCGTTTGTTAGTTCCTGGACGACGCAGAGTCCAGCGAACTAAGGTAACACTATGGGTAATTTCAGTGCACAGAAAAGCATAACCGACACTATTATCATGGGAGTAACCAATATTTTCCCACAAGTCGATTACGAACTTTCTATGCTAGAAAGAAGAAGAAGAAGAAGAAGAACTTGAAGATGAGGAGGAGGAGGAGGAAGATGATGATACAAGTAGATATGGGAAATCGCACTTTAAAACTATGTACATAGATAATACAAGCAGACATTGAAATCTTACAAAGAAAAGGGCGTTTCTGTTCATAGGATAAAATAAATTGTCTGATACCTGTCATAATTCAGGCTGTCTTCATTTTCAGTTTTTTTATTAAGAAATTGGGCTTTATCCCAAATGGAAGTTAAGGTTTTTCATCAGATTCACTGAATACCACTTATCGCTAGTTACTTGTATAAAATTTTGTATTTCAGAAAAAGAGACCTTTGAATTGTAAAAGCAGTATGAAAACAATTGATTTAGCAAAAGCAACTAATTTAATTATAAATGCTTACACTTAATTTTGCCTCAGCATGTTACTTAATCATATATGGATAGACACCACTAGTAAAATCTCTGAAATTTAGAGGGTTCACGAGGCCAGCTCGTATGGTCCACATAGTTCTATAACCTAAAGCAGACTTAGTAAGAAAACGCGAGGAGTGTTCCTTCCTCGAGAGCCGCCCTAATTTATAGCAAGCCGAGTCGGAGGCCAGCTATTCTGCATAATGCTTCCAATATGTCTTGCGTGCCTGCTCGGCCAAAATACAAGCAAAAAGGCCGTAAAGATGGAAATATAGTTGTGTTTTCTCGTGCTATGTTACCAAACGCCGTGCTTGTCCTTAAAGCAGTATAAAATTGACATTGTATTTATACGTGGCGTATTGTGTACTAGTGCTCAATCCTGTTCCAATGGAAGAATTATCTATTTCTTATCAACAACAACAATATTTTGTGCATAATCTGAAATATTAGATGGGGCTCCAAGCACCCACCTTTTCCTCAGGTTAACGAATATTTTTAAGCACATACCTGTTCTTCTTAATTGTTGATGTTCTCTGTACATTTACCCTTGTACTCGTTTTACTGTACCTCCATTCATATTCTCTGTCTTCCATCTTATTTTCCACCCTCTCCTAACAATTGATTCATAGTGCAACTGCGAGGTTCTTTTCCCGTCACACCTTTGAAACCTTTTCTAATGTTAATTTCCCTTTCAGCGCTCAATGACCTCATAGGTTCCAGTGCTTGACCTTTGGCCAAAATTCTATATTCTATCAGTCTAACTATACCCGAGTAGAAAATTCATTGTATCTCACTGAAAAAATTCGCAGTATCCATGATGACAGTAAAAATGCATTTCAATCTAATCCAACGTACTGAAAACATTTGCATGAAAATGTTACATGATCTAGATCATGAACCAAACACGAATCTACCGACTTTAGTGATTCTCAGATTAATCCCGATATGAGATCCAAGGTTGATCGCACAGTTTCAGGAAAATGATCACGAGGAATTACTCTGGGGGAAGGACTTACCCGTTGATTACTGGTGATTCTAATCCTGATCTATTACTAACACTGAACCAGCCGAGGGTTGAATCGGAATAATTACTGATGGAATTGCACACTCGGCACTCTTGATACTTACATACAAGTTGCATACGTATATTACATGTTGGTTACGTATTTTACATGTTGCATACGTATATAACAGGATGCATACATTATTACTTGTTGAATACGCATATTACAAGTTGCATACGTTATTCTTGTTGCATAAATATATTACATGTTGCATACATATATATATTACGTGTTGCGTACCTATAGGACATTTTGAATACATAATTTACGTTGTACAATTACTGTGCACAACATTTGTAAGCTAATGTAATCACTAATAACTGTAGTAAGCTGAATATTAGTCACGCAATGTAAAAACATTTTTAACGGAAATTCAGTGGCCATTTCTTTTCTGGAAGACGAAATCACACAAAGTGAATTGAATGTTATTTTAATTTGAAGATCCTATAAGTCTAGGTAGGGTCATTACACGTCTGCGACTTCCCTTAAAAGAAATTGAAGGTTATATACGTTTTTGAATGATGTCAGTCGAAATGGAAATGAAAATAGCTAAATAAGGAGAGAGAGAGAGAGAGAGAGAGAGAGAGAGAGAGAGAGAGAGAGAGAGAGAGAGAGAGAGAGAGAGAGAGAGAGAGAGAGAGAGATGCTGCGAGGCATCTTTTTAATTACTGGCTGTTTTGTTTTGAAATTGTACTGAGTTTCCTCTAAATGAATTAGAGAGAGAGAGAGAGAGAGAGAGAGAGAGAGAGAGAGAGAGAGAGAGAGAGAGAGAGAGAGAGAGAGGCACTGCATATGAAAGTAAGAGCGCCAAGTAACTGAAAAAAAAATCCTACACCGCTTTTTGCAAGTTGCTAATCGAACATCACTTAGCCTATTTATTTTTCCATCCTGACTCAGTCATAGCGGACTTTCGACGAGACTTTGAATCTTTTTGCCGTGTTGTCAACATAAAGACACCTAACCTGCACCCTGTGTCTGTTTTCAGCCATGAAGTACGCATGTCTACATCTGAGTAAGTGTACATGTGCGGTGGTAGAATAAATTAAATCTCTGCCGGAGGTCGAACGAGATGCTACGTACCGAAGGAATCCTTCTAATATTGAATTAAAAACGGGAATGGGAATCAACCCTTTCCCATGGGGAGCAATTTATATCTAAATGGAGTTAAGAGGCTATTAACTTCGATCGGAGGTTGAAGGCACCGTTCCCTTGGGAAATTGCCTGAAATTTGCTTTTGCGAGGGAGCTGTTTTCCCCGGAAGAGCCGCGATTTCTCAAACTTGTGAAATTTTTGAAGTTAATTCATCAGCTTTTGGCACCAATTATGGAAAAAGAGGTCGGCGTCTGTTGTTACACATTAAATGATTAGATCAGTTGTATTAGATAAAATCACGTGAATTTAGATTTCTTCAGAGGAGAATTAGAAGTATGTTCTCACGTACATACTATCTACGCACCAACGAATATTATATAACCATAATATTCCTTAGCAAGCGTGGTCCCCATAACCCTCTTCTAAATAAGCCTATACAATCCATGCCGTTAATCTGCGTCACTTAATAATGCCCCACCTGTAAATCCAGTCATAATGTCACTGGTTTAAATGTTCGTATGCGGAACGGCCTATAAAAGGTGACAGAAATCTAACTAAAATCGGAATCAGATAAAATTCTTTAGTTTGGAACTGAAGACGATTAAAATTCTTTAGCTTGGAACTGAAGACGTGATTAAAATTCTTTAGCTTGGAACTGAAGACGATTAAAATTCTTTAGCTTGGAACTGAAGACGTGATTAAAATTCTTTAGCTTGGAACTGAAGACGATTAAAATTCTTTAGCTTGGAACTGAAGACGTGATTAAAATTCTTTAGTTTGGAACTGAAGACGTGATTAAAATTCTTTAGCTTGGAACTGAAGACGTGATTAAAATTCTTTAGCTTGGAACTGAAGACGTGATTAAAATTCTTTAGTTTGGAACTGAAGACGTGATTAAAATTCTTTAGCTTGGAACTGAAGACGTGATTAAAATTCTTTAGCTTGGAACTGAAGACGTGATTAAAATTCTTTAGCTTGGAACTGAAGACGTGATTAAAATTCTTTAGTTTGGAACTGAAGACGTGATTAAAATTCTTTAGCTTGGAACTGAAGACGTGATTAAAATTCTTTAGCTTGGAACTGAAGACGTGATTAAAATTCTTTAGTTTGGAACTGAAGACGTGATTAAAATTCTTTAGTTTGGAACTGAAGACGTGATTAAAATTCTTTAGCTTGGAACTGAAGACGTGATTAAAATTCTTTAGTTTGGAACCGAAGACGTTATTAAAATTCTTTGGTTTGGAACCGAAGACGTGATTAAAATTCTTTAGTTTGGAACTGAAGACGTGATTAAAATTCTTTAGTTTGGAACTGAAGACGTGATTAAAATTCTTTAGCTTGGAACTGAAGACGTGATTAAAATTCTTTAGCTTGGAACTGAAGACGTGATTAAAATTCTTTAGCTTGGAACTGAAGACGTGATTAAAATTCTTTAGTTTGGAACTGAAGACGTGATTAAAATTCTTTAGTTTGGAACTGAAGACGTGATTAAAATTCTTTAGCTTGGAACTGAAGACGTGATTAAAATTCTTTAGTTTGGAACTGAAGACGTGATTAAAATTCTTTAGTTTGGAACTGAAGACGTGATTAAAATTCTTTAGCTTGGAACTGAAGACGTGATTAAAATTCTTTAGTTTGGAACTGAAGACGTGATTAAAATTCTTTAGTTTGGAACTGAAGACGTGATTAAAATTCTTTAGTTTAGAACTGAAGACGTGATTAAAATTCTTTAGCTTGGAACTGAAGACGTGATTAAAATTCTTTAGTTTGGAACTGAAGACGTGATTAAAATTCTTTAGTTTGGAACTGAAGACGTGATTAAAATTCTTTAGCTTGGAACTGAAGACGTGATTAAAATTCTTTAGTTTGGAACTGAAGACGTGATTAAAATTCTTTAGTTTGGAACTGAAGACGTGATTAAAATTCTTTAGTTTGGAACTGAAGACGTGATTGAAGAAGTAACAGGAAGCGGCGAAGTTCACGCGAAGGTCCCCTGTAGGAGGGTAGTGCCGTTTCATTCCTGTTACTGTACCTCCGTTCATATGCTTTCTTTTTTTTCCCCACCTTCTCCTAACAAATGTTTCATTGTGCAATTGCGAGGTTTTCCTATTGTTACACATTTAAAACCTCTTTATTCTCAATTTCCCTTTCAGAGCTGAATGGCCTTTGGCCAAGATTCTTTATTCCATTCCATTCCAGGCGAAAGTATGATATCTTATGGTACGAAGCAAGCATTTATGGAAATCTGTAATGACCTGGAAAAAAAAAAATGAAAAATTAGTCCTCGGAACCAAAATAAGTGTTGCTTGCTGACTTTGCCTCTCGGCTTATGAGATGAAAAGGTGCCTGCCTTGTCGGATGAGACGATTGCCTGGAATTAGTTGGTGCGAAAGATTTTTTCTTTTTATGGAGAGTGTAAATTAGCAGGTGTTATTAAAGGTTTGGTAATCATATTCCGCTCCTGTTTGCATGATTATATTGTATCCATCAAAGGTTTATCAAAAGTTCATTGTGAAGAGAGTGATATTTTTATGCCACGGTATGTTTAATCTCTCTCTCTCTCTCTCTCTCTCTCTCTCTCTCTCTCTCTCTCTCTCTCTCTCTCTCTCTCTCTCTAGTTCTTTGTCTTGGTTGCTAAGAGAAGAATCTTAAGACTCCTTTTGAGAAATGAGCATTAATAAGGATTAATGACGATCTGTACCAGCTTCTTGAAAAATGAACTAATTAGCTTTCATGATTTTGCGAAGATATCCGTCAAAACATTAGCTGTGCACCGTCATCTGACGAGGTAACTTTTTTCTGTCTACTTTTCTTTTTTTTATATTCCTTTGCTCATAAAGATAATCAACCTCGAAAACTTAGCGGAAAACAAAAACAGTATAATTTTCCCCCGGGTAGCGCCGTCAGTGCAATACATGCGGTGCAGTATAGGTATTGTTAACGGTTCTTTGCAGCGTGCCTTCGGCCCCTAGCTGCAACCCCTTTCATTCCTTTTACTGTACCTCCTTTCTTATTCTCTTTCTTCCATCTGACTTTCCTCAACCCTCTCCTAACAATTGATTTATAGTGCCACTGTGAGGTTTTCCTCCTGTCACGCCTTTCAAACCATTTTACGTGAATTTCCCTCTCAGCAGTGAATGACCTCATAGATCCCAGTGCTTAGCCTTTGGCCTAAATTCTATATTCGGTTCAGTTCTTACATTTTTCCCCCTTTAATTTCCTTTTCTTAAGAAATTCTCATTCTTCGAATGTAGAAAAAACGTTACTTATGTGATAATATGCCATGTAATATTAATTTTTTCCCGTATTTGGGACGTAAATATATTATTAGATATATTGGTCTGATTTTATATTGATTTCACATATTTCCTGAAAAATTTTGTTGAATCATTTGTCTTTGAAGAGCCATCATAAATACGATGATGGTGTTTGGCTTTTCTTGCAGATGACCGACGATAATGTTGTCGGGTAGAATTACGAAAATGATACACGAGTTCGGATCGCTAAGGAAGACATTTGTTGTTACATCGTTTCCTTACATATTCCATGCATTTCAATGACTGGTGCTGTAATTAGTTATTAGTGATTAATGATTCCTCACGTTCAGCAGAATCCCTATTTTCACCTGGTGGCAGGAGAGTTAGAAATGAACCCATAAGGGAAATTACGATCGTTTATCGTGCAGATGCGTTGATGTAGATGCGCGTTATTTAGAAGTAAAACTACAGGAAAATAAAGGTCAGAATATCAGTACCAAGCGTTTTTGCGATACTGCGTATATATATACATATATATATATACATATATATACCCATATATATATATATACATATACACATATATATATATATGTATGTATGTATGTATGTATATACACACACCCACACACACGTGTTTACGTTTGTGTATTAAGCATTTATGTAAAACCACACGGAATGAATGATTAATATAGACGAACATCTCATCACATCAATAAAACGATGAAAGCATCTTGCTTTGCGAAAAGCTCAAGAATTTTATATGTCACTCAGACTTTATATTGTGCAGAAGATTGAAGCCGAATGATGCCATCGTAATTTTCTTTATTACTTCCTGTTTTTGTGTCGTAATCGAAGAGGTATAATGCATCGGAAATATAAAAAGGAATGCATTGTGAAGGGAAATTTTTTCTTACCGTTTTATTTCAGTCAGTTTTCGTTCAATTTCCATGATGAATTTCTCGGTGAAATACTTTATTATTCATATTTCATCCTTCGAAGATTAATTCATAAAAATATATTTTCCAGGTAGGTATTTTACTGAATCATTCAGTGTTGATAAAGCTTTTATTGTGCGAGTGTGTGTGTTACTTCCTCCGCTGGGTCTGCTCCCCTTCTTTTTGTATGTACGTGTAAAGAAGTGTGCTGCACACTATAGAGCGCCAATCACTGGAGTGGCGATCTCCCTGCCGAGCTTGTGACCTCGGGCGGCCATATTGAAAGGTCTCGGTCCAGCTCATAGTGCTGTACTTTGTTACTATTAATTTTTTTAATATTTTTATTTTTATCTTTTTTATTATTATTACTATTATTATTATTATTATTTGACCCAATTCCATGGAGAAAAATTACCTCTACTTGTTTACACTTCGAAAGCGGGGAAATTTTACTTAGCTTTTGAATTAATCCACCTCCACCATTTATCACTTATAAATTCCCCTTCGATGATAATTCCCCATCGGGGATCTTCCCGAAGTAGCGTGAATTGGATATTAAGCAACATTTTTAGCTTCATGAATGTATAAAAATCACTTGTGTGATAAAAAAAATTTCATAATAAGAACTGCGTGTTCCAAACGTACCAGTGAACCCAACGTACCCATTTAGCTGGGAAATAGAAAGGAGCTTATGTTCACTGATATGAGTATTATTTTTCACTAATAAGAAAGGAATCGAAAGAGGAATTAGTAAATAACATTTCGAGTGTATATGGGAAGCAATGTCTGAAATTATTTAGGTAAAAAAATTCTCATGACCCGAAAAGTGATTTGCCTTTTATTATCGTTCATATACAGTATGCATAGTGTGAACCTAACTGACTAACCGATAAAAATTCGGAAGCAATCATTGAAGTAGAAAGTGGAAATAGAAATGTTAAACCTTAGGAAAAGATGAATTGTTCAGAAATCATGTCCTTGGCATCTCTTCATTTTCACGTCCTGGTACGCTGGAAATGTATTCGATAAGTTCAGTACACAATGCTTGTGCTTCTGGTGCAAAAATTGCTACAATTTACTCATTGCATTTTTACAGATATCCTCGGTATGGCGAGTGAATAATGTTTGCAGAACTTGCGCAGATGAGATTACTATTTTTCTTAAACTTGGAGACATTTTCTTTCGTAAACTCTCCGGATCAAAAATGTAAACTCCCTGGATCAAAAATACAGGACTGTTCAGCTGGGAGAAAAAGGGACCCCTGGAAAGATGCGCCAATAGTGCTTATGAAATCTCGAATATAAAATCCTTAATCATCTTCATTTATGCGTCACGAAAACTCTTGAAACGTCTGGTTCGCAAAAATTATGGCGCCTGAAGTTTGGGTCTGATTTTAAATTTCTTTTCGATATTCGTTCTTCAGCTCCAGTGAGGTTTATTGGAGTTTCAAAAAAGAAAAAAATAAAAGCGAAAGAAATTTTATCTGGAAAATTGAAATTAGTAATTAGTGTAGAAAAAGACGTCAAAAGCATTAGTTGAAGGGATATAGGAAAACGTAATAAAAAGCACGTGTACTCAGATATATATATATATATATATATATATATATATATATATATATATATATATATATATATATATATATATATATATATATATATATATATATATATATATATACATATACACACACACACACACACACATATATATATATATATATATATATATAATATATATATATATATATATATATATATATATATATATATATATATATATATAATTTCTGACTGACATGAGGATCGAACCCAGGTCTTTCAATTGAAAGGCAAGGGCGCAGCCCACTAGGCCATACAAGTCATAAAAGAAGTTGGAACCTGAGAGCAACTACACCCAAGGAATTACCTGGGCAAGCTAACTGCTTGCATACCAGCGTGTTTTCCCCAACTTCCCGACTCAGCAATGACCCAGCTGACAGCATTTCATTCGAATTATCCCTTCTGAGTGAATAAGATAGAAATAATTAACACACAGTCACTTGTGGAACAGAAATAAATTTCTGACTCACATCAGGATCGAACCCAGGTCTTTCAATTGAAAGGCAAGGGAGTACCCACTAGGCCATACAAGTCATAAAAGAAGTTGGAACCTGAGAGCAACTGCACCCAAGGAATTACCTGGACAAGCTAACTGCTTGCATACTAGCGTGTTTTCCCCAACTTCCCGACTCAGTAATGACCCAATTGTGAGTCAGAAATTTATTTCTGTTCCACACGTGATTGTGTGTTGATTATTTCTATCTTATTCACTCAGAAGGGATAATTCGAATGAAATGATGTCAATTGGGTCATTGCTGAGTCGGGAAGTTGGGGAAATCACGCTGGTATGCAAGCAGTTAGCTTGCCCAGGTAATTCCTGTTCTGTTTGTTTTCGACTAGTTTTACCTCTTTCTGTTTAATCACTTTTTAGCCATGTACTGGGCAGGGTTGTTTTAAGATATTTTAAGAAATGTATATATATTTTTATTTTTTTTATTTTTATCCTTATAATTTTATGCAGTGACGTCCCTTTTTTATTAAACAAAATTTTAATTAGGTTTCAGCACTGTGTCCATTTGTGATATACTGGGATGCATATTATTCGATTGATGATAAAGCAAGTGATAATGTTAGGAGTATGACAACTCAGAGGCTTCTGAGAAGGGTAAAGTTGAATACGGGACATTGTTGTCACAGTAAGTGTATCCGCTAGCATTCCGAAATGTTCATGAATATTGCAAGTAATGAAAGATGACTGGCATGAATCTGGCGTGCGACCTCAAAATGCGGTTCGTAAAATATGATCATCATTAGGGTCCGCAATCGCGTGGGAAGATGGCACTCGAAATTGGAGAAAGCATGAAAGCTAAATCCGCGAACGCAAATTCATGCAAATGTCCTCAAATGGTCGGGGACAGGCCGTTACGCTCGCGTCGAAATGCCTTGGAACTGTTGAAATGTTTTGTTTCCCATGTTGTTGTTCTTGTTTATTGTTTGTTCGTATGGTTTGGGTTGTTTAAGCTGCATTGCATCACTTGAAACTGAGACCGAATCAAAACAGTGTACAGCAGTAAGGCGTCAAAAGTAGTTGTGTGTCACTGTGTTTAAGTTTATCGTTCGTGAAACCTGCTGGAGAGACGCCCTTCAAGTTTGGTTGCAGCTGTAAGATCACAGTAGCATTTAATTCCTGACAGTATCTTGTAAATGACACGCACTGCGATTTCATATTAGTCGACATGTTAGCCAAGTTGCTGGTCTAAAACATTTATAGCTAATAATTCCAATCCTGGCTTTCTTTTTTTTTCTTAGAAGTGATGCAACTAAAAGAAAATATTTTTGAGAAATCATTGTCGAACTGACGAAATTGGACCATTTTAAACGGAATAATGTTGTGCTTACAGATCGTGTTGAAATGCTTTCGTTTCTGTAGTAAATACTTTAAATATTTGCCTCCGTAAGTTTCATTATAACGCTTGTTATTCTTTTCGAGATTCTCGTAAGACATGCTATGAAGTATACAGTAGTTTGAAAAAGACTGCTGTCCACAAGTCACGAGGAAAATATGATCAGAGTATATTTTGAAAGTGCTTCCCATAAGCATTGACGTTTTCAGAGAAGAGAATGAACTGGAGAAATAAAAATCTTTACATTTATACTTTACCTGCTGAACCGAGGATGAACCCCATTTGCAGAAGATTTCCACATTATTAGCGGCTTCATGCAACTTCACAAAAGATTCATGAGCAGCACATAGAGCCCCTTCACTACTAACTTCGAACCACCCATATATTGAGTCTTTGCTTTGTATGAAATGTTTAGCTTTGTATATAGTAAGGGCCTTCCTTTTCTGTACATCACTGACTGTATCTGTCAAGCACTTTCTTGTTCTTCCTCTCCTCCTCCCTTCTAACGTTTCTAAACTATGCTCCTTTTCACTAATGTACCTTCCTTCATTCTCTCCGCATGATCAAACCATCTCAAAACACTCATATCTGTCATGCCACAAATGCTCTCTTTCTTATAGCTTCTTCTGTGCATCAATACATTCCTCACCCTTTCATTTCTCCCTACACACTATACATACTGCACGAACGAAAGAAACTCAAAGTGTACAAATTTAATCACTCCAGTTATTAAGGAAATTTTCAGTCTTTACTTCTCGAATAAGAAAGGGCACACTGCGTATAATATTCATGTTATATCTATTACTGCTCTGATTTATATGTTTACATGTATTAATCTGTTTATTTTCATTTACCCGAATATTTGATGTGAAGTACAGTGTAGTATTATTCTCTTTACTTAGAGTCGAGATGGCCTCCCCCCGGCTATGGTAACGTTACGTACTAGTCCCAAAGCTTCTGAGGTACATTCGTTCTGCTGAACCCGAGATCGACAACGTGTACTATCATTGTTAAGCACGGGAAAAATGGTTGGCGACTCACAATATTTTATTATGTATAGATATTGACCTGTGCTAAATGTGTCTCACCTTTCTCATATGTTTTGTATAGCTAAGCCTAATTTATTCCCAGTGAAAACGCCTGTATCATGTTCAAGTTCCTTTTGGATTTGTCCATTTGATATAATAATAATTATAGTATCCCGTAAGAAGACCCTCTCTCAAACAAACTTCATTAAACAGCATCTGGATGCCGTTGAGTTTGTGTAGCAGTTTCGCAGTCTCTCGAATGAGTTCCTTTGCAGCAGCTGGTAAATTATATGACGGCTGTCCAAAGTTCATTTATTCCTGGACGTTTTGATAGTATACTTTTAACCATTTATCAAATGAGGCCAAGGTACAATTATGCCATATTTATTCCTGAAAATGGGCGTACAGAAAATTTAGGGGTTTTTGATTGGTTTCAGGGGGGGAGGTGGATCTCCTTTCGGCCGGGGGCGGAATGACCCATCTGAGAGAGCCTGGCTGACCGGTGAGGGCGGTGATTGGCTTGCGCCAGGTCCCGGGAGTTCTGATCGTAGGGCGTGCTGCCTGAAGTGTCGGTCGGCTGAACGAAATTAAATTTGTCATTCATGTGACTGACAGTGGAATCACATGCCAAGGTGTTATCACCTCTCTTCATTGTTGCATGTCATGATTATGTCATTGCTGTTATATTCGTAATTTTGTAAGTCCATATCAGGGTATTAAAGCTTTTGTAGTAATAGGAAATCTTAGAGCTGTTGCGTGCAGGCTATTTAAATTTGGCTGCATTATTATTGTCTTATGTAAATCCTTTTCTTAATTAGTTAAATTCCTTTGTTGACGTAGGACCTGTCATTTAAAGGTGATTCTGATCCACATGTAGTGGGAGTAAAAACCTCATTTGTGGACGGTAGAGACTGTGGGTCTTGAAGTAATGAAGGCAGCCAATGAGGAATTTGAAAGAAGTAAAAGTCAGTATGGTTTCAAGGACCCATAGAAAAGAACTCGTACAGTGCTTGATTGAACACAGTCTGGTTTGGACCTGCTTAGATTAGACCCAAATAATGATATGGATCTCATTACTATTATTGAAATGTGATAACATAACTAGTGGACATTTATTTTTTATCTTTATTATTGCCGGTGCCGTATTTTACCAGAAGCTATTAAGTGATGAATATTATCTTTTTCCTTTATAAAACGCATTGTAATTATCCTTTAACGTAAGACCAGGCTTTAATGTTACTTGTGTTTATTTTTGCAGACTGATGAGACCTGGTGAAGTCTATCCGAGGAAGACAGGTGACAGGGGATGTCTCTCAGCTGTGAAGGTAAGAAGGACCCCTCGACAGCCACTGTTAGGTAGTTTTTCTGTTGAGTCAGAAAGCACTGTTGTTCAAAGCTTGATGTCGGACCGAAACCCCATAGGGGGCTAGTGCCGTCAGTGCGCCTCAAGTGGTGCACTATAGGCATTACTTAAGGATCTTTGCAGCGTCCCTGACTGCAACCCCTTTCATTCCTTTTACTGAACCTCCGTTCATAATCCCTTTCTTCCCCTTTACTTTCCACCCTCTCCTAACGGTTGATTCATAGTGCAGCTGCGAGGTTTTCCTCCTGTTACACCTTTCAAACCTTTTTACTTTCAATTTCCGCTTCAGCGCTGAATGACCTCATAGGTCCCAGCGCTGGGCCTTTAGCCTAAATTCTACATGCTGCTGCTGTTGTCACATCGAAGGTGGGGAAATGTTTCTCTCATGGTTTGATTTTTATAGTGTTTGTTCCGTATTCAAAGCGACTGTTGCGCCGTTGGAATCTTGTGTTAGTCTTTTGCAGTGCAAGATCCAGTCGATTTCTGATTTGCATAATAAGTGCATCCTGTGTTTCTTATATTTGGAGCATCTTTTTTTTGGTTTTGTGGTCTGATGTGAAGCATTTGCAGACATTATGGCGATCTCTTTATGAGATATTCCCTTTATATAACTATATTTATATATATATATATATATATATATATATATATATATATATATATATATATATATATATATATATATATATATATATACACACACACATCTGAAGCAGTTTTAGGCAATATGAGACTGGGTATAAGTCCTGACCAGTTTCGACTTTATTCCCAAGCTACGTGACGAAGGACCGACACATTGGGGTAGAAACCACAATACATACGATAGAGGCACCATCCGAACAAACATACAAACCGGTGAAGACTGAAAATTCACAACTTTGACACTTGTTAAGTGTGGATTTCTAGTGTCTCCAACAGTTAACATGTTCGACCGTATGGTCCCCATAGCATATGTATTGTGATTTCTACAACTATGTATTGGGCCTTTGTTAGTGGGCAACTGAACCTCATGCGTCAGCGCGTTTCACTACCCTTGGGTGAAGCGAAATGTTTTTATTTTAAGAAGGGAAGTTATACATATATAATATTTTTTATATTTATATCTTATTGGGTAACTTAAAATAACATTCTTTCTTTTAAGAGAAAGCTCTTTATACAGATGGTAATCTGATAACTCTATCCGCGTTTGTTTTATTTACGAAAAGTAATATCCTTTTAGCAGGAGGCTCTTTATACAGATGATACTCTGATACCACGGTTGGTAAGACTGTTCATATCTAAACGTAATGAAATATTTCATAATGATAGGGACAAAATACTTAAAAACCTGCATTAAACAGGGATTTTTTCCTGCAGTTATATATTTTTTTACATGTCTTAATTGATTCTACTCTCATATTGTAAAGAAAATTCTCAAACTAATTAATATACGGACTATAAAAAAATAGAGATATGATCCGAACAATATATCTCGTAAAGTGATGCAGCAATAAGTATCGTGACGGTACCTGTATGTTAGGAAAAAGTGATGCTTTGTGGATCGTGATAAACTGGGAATATCTTGAGATGAGTTCATCTCTCAAACAAAACGCCCAAGAAACACGAAAAACTCGGTGTTTTACAGATCTACGAATATTACCACAATTTATACCGTTGTTTTACAAATCTACAACTATTACCACAATTTAAGATTTACACCTGATTTTAACAACTGTTTCTTACCGATTTGTGTCGTGCGGGCCTGAATAATAACATCCAAACCTCCTGTCCCATTATATTGGCAGTGCTCTTCAGTTTGTTATTGACCGTTGTTACATCCCTGTTGGAGGACAATCACGGGTCATATAGCCACTCTTGTTGGCGCACAAGTTCAGTTAATTTTTCAGTTTCCATGACTGAAAATTGATGCTTTCCTCTAGGCATCTTCCAAGGAGCGAAGTCCGCTTCTGTAGCAACAGTGAAGTAGACGCTGGGCTGTAGCAGTGGCACAGAGATGCCCGTGACCGTGCGGTTGCGGTTTCAGTCACTACATGGACCCCCTAGGGGTGGCGTCAGTGCACCCTACTCGGTGCAGTGTAGGCATTACTTAAGGTTCTTTGCAGCGTCCCTTCGGCCCCCAGCTGCAACCCCTTTCATTCCTTTTACTGTACCTCCGTTCATATTCTCTTCTTCCATCTTACTTTCAACCCTCTCTTTACAACTGTTTCAACTTGATTTTCAGCGCCGAATGACCTCATAGGTTCCAGTGCTTGGCCAGTGGCATAAATTTTATATTCAGTTTTCAGTTCAGTCACTACATGGAGCGATTGACACTTACCGCAAGCGCATAACTCAAACGCTACCTCAAAAGCAACCGTGCCCATGGAAACAACGCTGTACATTTTCGTATGTTCTGTTTTTGCTGAAAATGTAAACCGTCATCGCGTTAATGGAATCCTAGTCGTAAGACCTCAAGTAAAACTGTGTTTAAATCACGCCTGGATTTCCAGAAAAAGCACAATTGAGGTCGACAGTGTTTTGAGATCATCCGTCGAACTTGAGCATCGAATGATAGCAGGAGACCCATCTCTCTCTCTCTCTCTCTCTCTCTCTCTCTCTCTCTCTCTCTCTCTCTCTCTCTCATGAAAACTTCTGTGTATTCATGGTCGACAGTATTTGAAGATCATCCGTCGAACTTTGATCATCGAATGATAGCAGGAGACCCATCCTCTCTCTCTCTCTCTCTCTCTCTCTCTCTCTCTCTCTCTCTCTCTCTCTCTCTCTTCTCTCTCTCTCTCTCTCTCTCATGAAAACTTCTGTGTATTCATGAGTACCAAGAATGATGAAAAATCTAAACTAACTAGTAACTGGTCTTGTTAACGAGACATTCCGCACTAAATTCCAGCTCACGAACCACTTTGATATCGACACACGGAATTATTTCATTCCTCTAGGGCTTTGAGTACAACATCTTTGATTAACAGTACAAAATAAAAGATTTTCCAGTAAAAATTACCTTCAGCATTTATATATATATATATATATATATATATATATATATATATATATATATATATATATATATATATATATATATATATATATATGCTGTATTTTCCCCCTTTTACTGTAAGGTACATATTTTGAAGTTAATCAATTTAGTCGGCTGAACATGAATATGAAACGTTCTCGAGTGTCGTTGTTTCAGGGCAAAAATAACTATTAAATAAATATTTAATGATTATAAAACTGTTTCTGGGAAATGAACGGTTTGTTGTTTACAGTTTTAATGGTAGATGTATTTCCTTCACAAAAACATGTAATGTTGTTTACTGTAGTGCCGAAAGCTTAGAGGAAAATTAAACACATTTTTGAAGTCATGTGCTGTTTAGAATGCAAGAGAAGGTTCGCACGAAAAAGAATCTGGAATCCAAACCATCCCGTCTTATTGAAGCTTAATACGAGTATATGGGAGGAAGAGAACGAAGAAAAAGAAAGGGAGGAGGAGGAGGAATAGGAGGACGAGAAGTAGGAAATGGGGGAGGAGGAGGGCGGAGAACATTAAGGGAAGAAGGAGGAAGAGAAGGTGGATGAGGAGGGTGAAGAACAGAATGAGGAGGAGAATGAAAGGGAGGAGATAGATGAAGAGAGGGAGGGGGATGATGATTAGAAGGAAGAGGTGGGGGAGGAAGAGGAGGGGAAGGGAGAGGAGGAGGAGAATGAAAGGAAGGAAGGGGAAGAGATGGATGAAAGAGGGGGAGGAGGATGATGAATAGAAAGAAGGAGGAGGTGAGGAGCAGGAGGATGAAGAGAACAGGAGGAGGAAGAGGAGAAGGCGGAGGAGGAGGAGGGAGGTGAAGAGAAGAAGGAGGCGGAGGAAGAACGAGGATGGGAGGAGGAGGAGGATGGGGAAAAGGAAAACACTTAGGAGGAGGAGGATGAAGAAAAGGAAGTGGAAGAGGAGTAGGATGACGAAGAAAAGGAGGGGGAGGAGGATGACAATAAAAAAAGAGGAGTAGGATGACGAAGAAAAGGAGGAGGAGGATGACTATGAAGAAAAGGAGGGGGAGAGGATGACGATGAAGAAAAGGAGGAGGAGGAGTAGGATGACGAAGAAAAGGAGGGGAGGAGGATGACGATGAAGAAAAAGAGGAGGAGGATGACAGTGACGAAGAGGAAGAGGAGTAGGATGACGAAGAAAAGGAGGGGAGGAAGATGACGGTGAAGGAAAGGAGGAGGATGACGATGAAGAAAAGGAGGAGGAGGATGAAGAAAACAAGGAAGAATGAGAGGAGGAGGAGGAGAAGGGGAACAGGAGGAAGAGGAGGAAGGAGGAATATGAAGAGAAGTAAGTGGAGGAGGGTGAGGAGGATTAGGAGGGGACACAAGGAGGAGAAGGACGTGGGGAAGTAGAAGGAAGAGGAAGAGGAGAAAACGGAGGAGGAGAGGAGCGAGGGGAAGAGGAGGAGGAGTAGGTTGAAGAAGAGGATGGCGAAGAAAAAGGTGGAGGAGGAAGCAGGACTAAACAATCCTATCAATAAAACTCGAACAAAAATTAACGGCAAAAAATTAATATGTAAAAATCAGTTCATTTTTTCTTGTAAGGGAACAGATTCCCTCAGGTAGCTGAGACTCCAACTCTCAGCAATCAAAAGGTAACATTTTAAGCCGCGAAACGACAGCTGATCATCGAAATCTTCTACGGACAGGCAATACATGATCTGAGTTTCAATGAAGCCATTTCTGAAGATTGGAAATCATAATAATAGATAAGGATTGACAAATGCTACTTCCGTTCGCGATAAAGTTCTCCATTTTGCCACACGCATTCACCATTCATTTTACACACGCACGCAAACGCACACATATATATATATATATATATATATATATATATATATATGTCTAGAATTTACTGGTCGCTTTTTACCAGATACGTAAGTAATTTTAATAGCCACAATGACCTCTTACCTTCTCGAATTCTCCACAAATTTGCATACGCCTGTCACTACAAGGCCTTAAATCTAATGTATAAGGAATATGAAGTGATTCTGATGCCGGTAGCTGGAATCGAACCCGTATCCCCAGTCTCACTTTTTAGTGACAAGTGTATCCAAAAAATGTGGAGAACTTGAGGACGTTGTGGCTATTACAAGTACATATCTATATATGTATATATATATATATATATATATATATATATATATATATATATATATATATATATATATATATATATAAATATATATATATATATATATATTTATTTATAAATATATATATACATATATATATATATATATATATATATATATATATATATATATATATATATATATATATATATATATATATATATATATATATATATATATATATATATATATATACTTTTCCATAGTAGGAAGGGGCTAATGGGAAAACTAGACAACTAACATACTATCATCTTATAATTTGCAAAATCAAGAATGAACTAATGGAGATAACCTCCGGCGCACCATCTTCTTCATACCTCACAAAGAGTTCCTCGGTAGCACTTCGACCCCTGGCCACACACTGAGCCCTTCCACAATATCCTGCAGGCCCTCTCGTGTCTTCCAGGTCATCTAACTTTCACTGCGCCTTCCGACCCTTCCCAGTTATATATTTTTCATCACCCATCCTCTCCCACTCCTCATGATCATGCTGCAAGTAACAGTGATTCAATTGTTCACGTAAATGCCAGCCTTCTCCCCCATTTTACGTAGAAGCGTTACATTTGCCGTATTACCATCCTTCCTTATTCAGTTTTGTGCAAGTATTTCATCATTTCTTTCTTCGTCCGCATTCAGCATCAACACTTCACTTCCGTAAAGATAAATTGGAGCTACATATCCTTCAAACATTCCAACTTCCCATCATTTCCTAACCTTTTACTAAAACACGCCAACCTTCCTTGCAAATTATAAGATGATACTTCGCTAGTTGTTTAGTTTTTCCCAACCACCGTCGACAAATTCCATTCTTCTGCCATCCATACTGAAATTTACTCCTACATCCTCCTGCTCTTAGTCATTTAAACATTCCTCGTTCACTGGTTTTCGTTAATCCTGGTAACTTTCACAAACTTTCACAAACTCACACACATAAATATGTATCTCAAAAAAATAAATATATATAATGCCAATCTATATATATATTATATATATATATATATATATATATATATATATATATATATATATATAATATCGGAGTCCTGTAGATTGCTTTATTTCAAAAGGTGAGTCTTAAGCTTTTCTTTGAGGAAGGAGCACAGCGTCTTTTTCCTCAATCGTTTTCAGATTTGAGGGAAATTATCCTATTTGGTTGCCTGCCCAACACGTCTCTTTTCACGTAAAATATATTTTGTAATAATTCCTGTTTTATATATAGAGTCTTTCGAACCTTTAGAGAAGGTCTTTTTAAGCATTTATCTATGACAGTTTTCTTTCTGGTTGCGCTGGCCAATCCTACTATGGAAACGATATATATATATATATATATATATATATATATATATATATATATATATATATATATATATATATATATATATATATATATATATATATATGTGTGTGTGTGTGTGTGTGTGTGTGTGTGTGTGTGTGTGTGTGTGTGTGTGTGTGAGTAGAGTGTATAGTTCTGTGTAAGTGTAAAATGTATGGTGGTGGGTGTGTAGCGAAAGGGAGAATGTTCTCGCGTACTGATATAGCATTAATCATTCGGTATCTCTTATTATTGTTGTAATCTCAAACGGATATAGTATTAATCATTCGATCTCTCTTATTATTATGATAACCTTCAGATATGGTTTTATTGATATTCAGCTCATGGGTGACCTGTCGTAGAAGATTAGTTTTAGCCGCCCTTCTTTGTTCTAAAATGCTACATTTTGATTGTTGAGAGTTGGAGTCTCAGCTTCCCGAGTGAATTTGTCTTCTCACAAGAAAAACGAACCAATTTTCAGTATTATTATTATTATTATTATTATTATTATTATTATTATTATTATTATTATTATTTTAATTTTTATCAGTAGATTTCATCGCCAATATTGCTTAGTCGTCGTCGTCGTCCTCGTCCTCGTCCTCGTCCTCCTCTTTCCTCCTCCTCCTCCTCATCCTCCTCCTCCTCCTCCTCCTTTTTTCCTCCTCTTCATCCTCCTCCTCCTCCTCCTCCTCCTATTTTTCCTCTTCCTTTTCTCCTCCTCCTCCTCAAGGTTCCTTTCAGCTGCCTGACGGCCCAAATAGCATTAACTTCTGCGTTTTACTCCTTATCTGTTGTTGCTGCTGTCTTTTCCTCCCCTTCCCCCTCGCCCCCCACCAACGTCTGTAACTACGTTGTCCAAATTAATTTCAGTTCCCGTTGAAAAGCAGATCCTTCGGGCGACCCACACGGTTGTTTAGAAATGAGATCAGTGACATAGTTGAGGTACTTTGTAATAATAATGTTGACAACATCTGCGTATGTACGGTTATATGTGTTTGTACAGTTACGAGGATAAATGGAAATGGGTATGAGAAGAATGTTTACAAGACTAAGAGCAGGATGAATCAGCGGTGAGTTTTAATAATAATGGCGCAAGAATAAGGTTGTAGTTTTAAATGTGATGTCGGATAGTAGGATGAGAGATGTGCACCTCCTAATTGTTTTATCTGAATCTTTCTGCACGTAGGGTTTATTTAGGATCCAGCTTAAGCTTGTACATACCTTTATCTTGATTCTAACTGAAGCTGGTACTCATTCACCCCTGGATCGACTGATTGGCAGTAAGCATCCTATTTATGTATGCATAGGCTATGTATTGTTCAGTTTCCAATAGCAATAATCGGACGTGTGCTAATGACTGGCTTCGCTAACGAAGGAATTGGATCCGTAAGTCCTTACTGGCTAGAAACATCCCTTCCTGAGGCAACCACCATACTGAAAAGTAAAAATGAAAACCAGGCAGAAGTTGATAGAATAAAAAGGAACTAAATTTGGTCTCAAGTTGTGAATGTGAAGGAATTTATAAAAGGTACGAAGAAAGTTTGAAAGCGTTCAAAAAGAGGAGGCTGGATATTAGGGCAACCGACGATGTCAAGGAGGAATGCCAGGGTATTCTGGATGGCCCAAATACTAACTCGGCTGATGTGATGAATTTTTCCTAGGATACGCAATTACTATTGATTCAGAAGGTAGTTCATAATTAGTTAATGAATTTATCGGTTTAGTTTTAGTTTATGCTGCTGACCAGCCTATGAGAAATAGATTTTTGGAAAGGACATGCAGTGCATGGTAAGTCGTAGTAAGGTAACTAAGTGCAAGAGAAATCATGCATCAGTACATTAATCCATGCCACAAGGTATGTGTGAATAAAACCCCATAAAACCAGTCGACTATTTCGTACAACTGAAAGTTATGGATGTCCATTCTTTCCCTGTCATTAATGGTGCTAAGTGAATTACCTCGGCCGGGACTCTCCCTAATATGAAACCGGCTTTAATTATTAATTTCACTTTCCCAGGTGCAAATTATCTCAGTTATCTTATTAAATGCACGACTGACTCGTTATTACCTTGCCTGATGGATAATAAAAGGTCATCAGAGATTCGAATTAATGATTGGGAGTTATTAGTTGCGCTCTTTCAGGGTTCAGAGGCTCTGCAAGTTGGCTGTATCACAAAAAAGTACATTTCACTTGACCTCTAATTGGTCATTGATTTTTTTCATGATTGGTTCCAATTCACTTGATATTGTTTCCTTCACTTTGCTTAAAGGAAGTGAATTCCATTATTGTAGTTTAATGATGTTACCCGGAAACATGAAAACATTTTGGCTTTTATTAATATTTACTGTTGGTCAAGTGATTTACAGGGAGTCTTAGGCATTCGGAGACATAAGGGTAATCAAGTCTTTGCGGACCACAAGAGGAGATAACCCTATATTTCTTCGGATGTTTAAAAAAATGGAAGAATGGATATTTTCAAGTAAATGAAATTGGAGATAATAATGTACTCAGTCCCTGGGTTCATAAAAGACATGTATTTTGTATTTTCTATTATTAATTTTGCTCTAACACTCCGTCGAAAGGAAAGTATTGATACATAAATTTGCATTAATAAAAGATTTTAAATCTCATCCAAAATCTACTGATATATCTCTTTTCTCTTGTGAATAAAATGAATACATTGATAAAAAATGGTTTGAATCCAGTTTTAGTCTTGTTTTCCAACAGCATTTATTTGTAATTTTCCAACAGAACATTTATTTGAAATATGTTTGTCCTCATTTTATCACTGGGGATAAAGTTTGGATCGTAATATGATTAAAAATGGGCTGCTTTTTTCAGAGGCCAGCAATAATAGTCTCGAGAGACGCATTATTTAGCAATCATTCACACTTACGTTCGTACGCACATACAAGCATTATAGAGAGAGAGAGAGAGAGAGAGAGAGAGAGAGAGAGAGAGAGAGAGAGAGAGAGAGAGAGAGAGAGAGAGAGAAGTAAAGGAAAACAAAATGAAAACTAAATCACAGGTAGGTGTTCACATTCCTTTATGAGTCAGACAACGCGACATTATGTAGAACTTAGCCGAGTTCGCCCCAGTTGTCTTGAATTTTGTTAAATTTAGCCAAGTGAGGGGGTCCTTTGTAGTACGCCCCTCCATTTTCAAGATATCCAGTCAGCAGTCCCATTCTTGGGCAGTGTCGCCTTTCACTTACAATAGCCTAAGTCTCTCTCTCTCTCTCTCTCTCTCTCTCTCTCTCTCTCTCTCTCTCTCTCTCTCTCTCTCTCTCTCTCTCTCTCAGCACTGTATAACAGAAGACCATATTTTGGAAATGACCCAAAGTAGCCAGGCTCTGTATTTCTATCTTGATTTATGTGCCTCATGGTACACCTAAAAACTCACATCCTTTCCTTTTACCAGCTGAAATACACGTCAAAATCTCGAGTTCTTTGATTTCAGTTGGATCATAGCACGAACTCATATAAATTTCTAATGAAAGATGAAGCTCCCTTAAAACTAAGATTGGATATGCGGAAATGTGAGGAAGGACACTTGAACATTAACAAGGGCGTATCCTTGCAGAATCCGCCAAGTTTCTTCAGAAATCCCAATGTCTTCTTCGGTATACTCCACATTATCCATGCTTACAAAAGATTTGAAGTCGAAATTTTAAGTAAGTTGCTACGTTTGCCTGAGGCTGTGGTACAAAATACTGCGAGCTTTCCTGCATTTAAACGAATCATCGTTTTTGGTCTTGTGTTCACGTGTAGAGTATACGCTGTGCAAACACGTATGAATGTATGTTCATACATTGAAAGTGAAGTCCTGTGACTGTTTTGAGTCTCATGCCTAACATGCCTGAAATACTGTAATGTTGGTCAAGCAAAATTTCGCTGTGTTGGTATTTGGCAGAAATTTGTGTAACCGACTGTAAATTTAACAATCGGGAAATTTAGTGGCTCAAGACGTTCCTCTTGGTTCGCTTCCTCTCCAATGACAAAAAAAAAAAAAAAAATTAAAAGCAACTATTATAGAACAGGGTTATGTACAATGTTGGACATCCACTTCAGAGTTCCTCCTCTGATTTATCATCAGTGTCCAGCTAAAGTTTTACAGTTCCATCGGAGCTAGACCCAAATGTTCCATTCACTGTTGGACGCGGATGAATTGCAAGATTTAACTCGCCTATTAGTCCTTTGGGAAGTTAAATGTGCAGGAAGGAACAAAACGCCTTTGGTTAATGTCGCCCATTTCTGGGATTCGCCAGACTAAGAAGAGAAAAGCTTTTCTTATTTTAAAAACAGATTTTGCTTTAAAATCTCCCTTCGGTGTATTCACCTCCTGATTATTCCGATTATTTTAATGATTTTGAAAAGTTTGATTGCACTTATCGAAAAGCCCATTTATTGATTCGTTATCCGGTGTATCTCTCTCATAGGGAAAAATTCAGTCTAGTGAATATTTATGGTAATGTTTTTCCCGTCCTATTTGCCGGTTGCTTTTTGGGTGTGGCTTCCTTCCGCACGCATTCTCTTTCCTCTTCATCATGTATGCAAATGTCGCATGATGAGACGCTTCAACTTTCTTGCACTTCCACTTGTATGATTTATTTTCGTTACTAAGCTTATTTTGAAGTTTTATAATTAGGTCGCTGCTATAATACAGTTAATGTGTTGTTGTATTAGTCAGCATTTCTTCCTCAACCTAAGAAAACACATGGAAAGTCAGCTGATTTCATGTCGGATGAAAATGCTACGGAGTGTTTTACATTTTCTTGGATTCTCCGGTTGTATATTCCAAGATAAAATGCTTTAAACCATAACGAAAAGAAAGGTAAAAGTGAATAAGCAGCATTTTATACTATGAAAGTAATCATGCCGCTATAAATATAAAAAAAAAGAAGTAAAAAATGCTCCGAGGTTTCTTCGGCGCAGTCGAGTTTTCTTTACAGCGTATAATGCTGTATGCAACTCTCGCTTTGCTGCAGTATGAAGCTCTCAGCCACGACCGGGCAGCGCTCAGTTGATCCTCAGGTGCAGTCAAATGAAGGTGCGTCGGCGGCTGGCACTCAAATGGTGCCAGACACACGATCATGGCTAACTTTAACCTTAAATAAAATAAAAATTACTGGGGCTAGAGGGCTTCAATTTGGCATGTTTGATGATTGGAGGGTGGATGATCAACATACCAGTATGCAGCCATCTAGACTCAGTAGTTTTCAAGATCTGAGGGCGGACAGAAAAAGTGCGATTGGACAGACAAAGCCATCTCACTATCTTTCCGTCGCAAAAAACTAAAACAACTAAAAAATGCGCCGAAGTTTCTTCGGCGCAATCGAGTTTTCTGTACATCGTATAATCAGAGTCACCGAAAATAGATCTATCTTTCGGTGGTCTCGGTATAATGCTGTATGAGCATTGCACCGAGAATCTTTAACCACGGGCCAGTGGTGGCCTGGCCTATAGCGTTGCCAGTTGCACGATTATGGCTAACATTAACCTTGAATAAAATAAAAACTGCTGAGACTAGATGGCTGCAATTTGATATGTTTGATGTTTGGAAGGTGGATGATCAACATACCAATTTGCAGCCTTCTAGCCTCAGTTCTTTTTAAGATCTGAGGGCGGACAGAAAAAGTGCGGACAGAATAAAGTGCGGACGGACAGACAAAGCCGGCACAATACTTTTCTTTTACAGAAAACTAAAACGTGGGCTGAAAACAATTCACTGAACACGAGGCGTGTTAAGTCTAATTCCACAAAAGACAACATCAACAGCCTCTTTGGTGCTTAATTCTTAAAAATGTGAAGATCAGTTACCTCACATTCAACACCAAGGTTACAAATGCATGCATGCCTGGTACAAATTCTGTATTTGAGGTCCACACATAACTTTGATGGTAAAAAATTTTCATTAGATGACGCATTTATTCCATTCAACATTTTTAGTTTTGCTAAGGAAAATTATGATTTTCGTTTCCTAATGAAAATAAATAAAACGTGCTGATTGCGTGAGTGTAATCTTAGTATATTTTTTGAAACCCTTGAATCCCCTTCCGTGTCAAATCCATATAGGCCTATCAGCATTCTGGGTTCTCATCTATTCTTTCAAATATTAAGAATGTGATCAATGTTTGGTAGGTAGGTGGCTCACAACGGGTGAAGAAAAATGCCATCGGGAAACAGCTTAGCTTAAAATGCTATGAGAAATGACTCGTCTCCCTAATTTCTTGGTTTCTGTAATGTCTCTCTGTCTGGATGAAGCACAAAATTCATTTGACTCAACCATGGCCTTCCACAATCTTAGACTAATGCTTCTTAGCTTAAGGGTACCTTTATTTGCAACATCATCATTACCATCACCATATATTTACATTTTTAGTTCGGGTGTCGCTTCAGAGTTAGATGTGAAATGGGTTTCTTCCCCGTTCTTCTGTTTTGAGGACTTATCCACTGGTCTTTTTCCTGCTACTTCCATATATACTACTGCTTAGGATAACATTTCCTATGGGATACAAGGTGTCACATTCATAGTGCGATATTTCCAATGCGCTCCATCGATTAATTTTAACACGGATTTTCTCTTTTTCGCATGACATGATCAAACCGTCTCGATCTTTGAAATCTAAGCTCTTTCCAGTTCGCGGTTACCGGGAGCGTTACATTTTAAATTTGTAGCAATATCTTCCTCCACCGTTCCATTTTGTAGTCGCGTCTACATTTTCATTAATAGACTCAGGAATAAAGGGAAAGTCAAATGGGGATAAAAATCTGATTTGTTCATTACAGTTAACTCTGGCAACATGTTGCTTTTAATCAGTTTGACTAATTATATGGGCAGCAAAAATATTATGAGTTTTTAATATCATTAAGAAGTCTCACTGTTTTTCGAAAAGCGTGATTACGAGTATTTATCCGATTACGAAATCTCTCTCTCAATTTTACGTTTTACCAGTCCCATTTAATCCAAGTTAAATCATTAACTGTAGATCAGGAGGATCGTGGAACTCATGAGACACAGGAATGCATTTTTTACTATTTTAGTTTTTTATTGCAAGAGCAAATGAAACGAGTAATCCTTATGAAAATTTGTTCTGCATATAAGTTGTATAAAGCAAAAGGATTTAAAGGGACTACAAAGAAGCAAATATTTAAACAAAGCTTCTAGTCTCGATTTTCGTGAGAACGCAAAATCAGTGACCCTTGTTTGTGAATCGTAACAAAGATCTGCCAGTAATGCTTGACCGCCCAACACCTTCAGAATCACCCAAGATTCAAACGAGGGCGCTCCCTTAGACCTATCGTCAAATAAAAGTCTAGCCTTTTATCCGACCAAAGTGTAGGTAGCGAAAATAGCCCTAATATCGGATGCACATTTGAATCAAAACAGAGGATTTTCTCTATATTCATAATTGTTTCGTTGGAAGGCTTTCTGAACTCTATGACATCAAAAACAAAGGAGAGAGAGAGAGAGAGAGGGGGTGGGGGGTGGGGGCATACCAGTTTGACGTTGTAACCAACAAAATATCCACGTTAAGTATGACAGACATTTAAACTCTCCAAAGCTCGATGTTTTGAATATATAAAATATTCGCAGACGAAAAACGAAAATAAAAGGTGTACAGGAAGGACCGTGCGGGACTCATGTAAAACGTGTCAGTGTTATAAGTATGCATCGTTTTTTAAGGTCGTATCTTTTCAGAACAAAGTAATTTTGGTTAAATCGGATTTACCGACTATCTAACAATCATTTTAGTGTGAAATATTTAATTTCAAATATTTAGTTCCGCTGTTGATATCAGAAAGGAATAAAATTTTTTCTTTTTTTAATTTCAGACCTGCCTCTTCGGATAAGGGCCCAAAAAGGTAAGTTCATATTTGTATTTCGCGTACAGTATATAATATATATATATATATATATATATATATATATATATATATATATATATATATATATATATATTATATTATATTATATTATATTATATTATATTATATTTATATGTGTGTGTATGTGTTTGTGTGTGTGTATATATATGCTAATAATATAAATGTGGTACAAATTATATTGGTATACTTCTGTACGGTTACAGTTACATTTTGAACAAGTTAACATGAATACGTGTGTAGTCCCGTATAAACATGGTTTCTCATTTGCGAAAATAGCCTCAGGTTGCCCATGGGAGTTAATTAGATTTTTTTTAAAAAAGAAAATTTCATAGAGGACGAGAAAATCTGCCATCATCCTCCGCCTCCTCCTCTTCTTCCGTCCTTCAGCCACACTAAACTAAAAATTAGAATGAATAGAATTTTAACCTCGGCAGGTCAAAACCCCGGCCAAGTTTTGCTCCTCAAGTTTTGCTAAAACCAGGCGTTCAGTAGTTCGTCAGGCAGATGTCAGTACCAAAAATGGATGAGTGGGATAAATGAAGATCCGGCCCTTAGTGTAAAAAAAGAGAGAGAGAGAGAGAGAGAGAGAGAGAGAGAGAGAGAGAGATTCTTTTTCTCTCCGTCGTCCATAATATTCTCTGCTTGAAACTAAGTGTAAAGAAGGGGAGGGGGGGAGATTCTTTTTCTTTCTCTTGCAGATGCTCATAATACTCTGTTTGAAACTGAGCGTAAAGGAGAGAGAGAGAGGATGGGGGATTTTTCCTTTCTTCCTTGAAACCGAGTGAAAATAAATTTATTTCTTTCTTTCAAATTTAAAGTCACACTGTATCGTCTGGCCTTGTGAGTTAAGATAAATTATCTCATCAACTTGTAAAAACACTTGAGCGAGAGAGAGAGTCGTTTAATAGGTGCAAGTAAATGGAATTTAAATATTCATCTTCTTCTATTTCGGTGACAGTGTAAACCTGCTATAATATTTATCAGATAATTAATACTCTCAGAATGCTCAGATATGACACAAACTTTTATAGTACCGATAATTACTTTTTGAAAATCTCTCTGCTGTATGAAGTCATTAACATTGATAATTAAATTCGGGACAGAATGGTAATATATATTGAGAACACCATGTCTTCACATCACACGCATAATAATTATGAAGCTTCGTAAATCTAAATTTAAGGACAAGACGTATTAATAGTGCACTTGTCAGTGAAGCGTTTATATTTAATTCTGCGGTAATGTTCAGTTGCAACCTGCCGCCCAGTTGTGAAAGTATACCAGGCCTAGGTGAAGTAATTAAAACGGCTTAAGGACACCACGGAAAAAAACGTCAAATTTATATCTTATTTACCATTCATCTTTTCATATTGGAATGATGACTCCTTCCTGTTGCTAAGCAAGCCTTAAGGTGAGGTTGTTAGCCCCTCAGCCTTTTCTTGACTGCAGTTTGCTAGGAGTTTATTTTGGCTGATACTAAAACATGGAGTAGTTTACCAAGTGCAGTTGTGGAGTTTTCTGATTCCCAAATGTTTAAAGGAAGAGAAATCCTTTCCTGCTTTCTACTGACGCATCCGGAATTCGCATATATTGGTTTTATTTCACAATCCCTCGTATTCGAATATTTGTCACCTTTTCCTTTACCTTTACTTTGTCTGTCTTTGCAGGCTGATTTCTCTTGGGAGTCCTCTTGGGTATATAATATGTTGACATTGTTCAGCTGAAGATTTAAAGAAAGTAAGAAAGGAAAGAGACGCTAGTACTTATCTAGAGCTTAGTGAATTGTTTGGCGATAGAGTACCGATTTAAAAATGCGAGTCAGCTTTCGTAGACGAAGCAAGGGGAAAAATTCACAACATGGCAGAGTAAAAGAACAAAAACAACTAATTCATGAAAGTTTTGGCCGACGTGCAAAAAGTCAGACCGAATATGTTCCTCTCGGGTATATTTGCAATCATCCGCAATCACGTAGAGTTCTAAATGAGATGCATCTGGTTAAAGAGACATTCAATGAACAGATCCTTTAGGGAAAATTGGTGACGGGGTTTCAGTTTCATAGTCTTAATTACAGTCATACATTGAATTGTAGTAGAGTTTAAATTCATTGTGAACAATTTGCATCATGCCCAGATTTAGCTGCGTAAACAGATGCATTAACAGGTGGATTATAGTAGTTCAAGAACACTACCCTGAAGAACACCAGAAGTATTATATTCATGCAGTCATTGTTGTACCCATGCAGTAAAAGCAGGTTTGAAATAGTGTAATGTGACTGTAATTATTTGCATTGAATATACAGCTGAACTCTTCTTAAAAGGAAATAAAGATGGAATAGTATAGATACAGTAACACGACATCAGGGGCGTCTTTCAGGAATTGCGGAATGACTGTTGTTTGTGTATGAAGCTGTTGTTAGTGAGGGATAAAGGATATAAGAATTTTTGTGTTGCAGTTTTGAGCTGTTGTGTGAGAGGAGAGACGAGAGTTAGTATTAAAAAAAAGAAAAAATTTAAATCCGTGTGCAAATTGAAACCAGGCAGAAGGCTGTAACGCAAGGGTGGAAAAATGAATTCAGGTGACTATGAAAGGTGTAGTAGAAAGAAAAGAAAATAAAACAACGAATATGAGGAGCTCAAGCGGAGGAGGGCAGCGCCTAGAAATCTCCAAAATAAGTGGAATACAAAGAATGTGTATAGCGTAGAAACATAAAGAATATTTTTGAACATTCTTGTCTCTTAATTTAGATCTGAAAATAGCAAAGTTAAGTTGAGCATACCTTAGTTTTACCAGACCACTGAGCTGATTAACAGCTCTCCTAGGGCTGGCCCGAAGGATTAGACTTATTTTACGTGGCTAAGAGCCAACTGGTTACTTAGCAACGGGACCTACAGCTTATTGTGGAATCCGAACCACAGTATAGCGAGAAATGAATTTCTATCACCAGAAATAAACTCCTCTAACTCTTCATCAGCCGGCCGGAGACTCGACCTCGGGCCTACCGAGTGCTAGGCCACGGCTCTACCGACTCGTCCAACGAAGAGCTAGAAACATAAATGTAATGATTACGAGGTCAAAAAGGAATTTAATTACAAAGGACGTTAAGAACCTGAGAAATGTTTCAGTTGCGCAGAGGGAACGGGAAAGTATCTACGAAAAGAAGGTCTTGTATGGCAAGAGGGGGGAGGAAGACCGCGAAGGGGTCGGTTTTGTAGGAATGGCAGTATCGGCAGAATTCAAGAAAATGAATAAGATAACTGACATGTGCAAGAGACATCTAGAACATTAAGGTGCCTGCGATTACGGATTCTTTTTTATAGAGATTTTTTTATAGGGATCTGTTATTGTTCACTCAGCTTTGCCAGCCAATAGTGATTATGTATTATTTTAACGATAAAATCTGTAATATCTTTTAGGCTTGAGAATGTTATGATGAAGAAACAGGGAAGCATGCCGCAAATAAGATGTGTTGGTTCTTAACATGCGCTCTTCTTTTCCTGCTGAGAATTATTAGATTTCCAAAGCATCTGTTTATTGTCACTGTAAGACGCTTGTTCCAACGCACTCTGAAGCCATGCTGCCTTAGGATTAAGGTCTACAACATTAAGGCTTGTTCTCTTTTATACGATTTCTGTGATATTTCGAAAGTAAATTCTCTACCATTTAAAAATATTCATTTGCAGTCAATACAACTAAACCTAACTGTGATTGGCTGAAGTTCATGTTGTTTACTACCTAAAGAATACGATGACATTGATTGTGGATATAGACCGAGAACTCCATAAAAAACATAATGTGGTTTAAGGTCAGACTGGGTGACATTATAGTATCCATATTATGATAAAATACACATATTTCAGAGTTATGCACAGCCAGCCCTAGGAGAGCTGTTAATCAGCTCAGTGGTCTGGTAAAACTAAGGTATACTTACTTTTTTAGTTCAAAGTGAAGGAATGAAAGATGATTTTTTTTTTTTTTGTGTCGGTATGTTTACAGTACGGAGGGGTATTGTTATTGATATATAAAAAGAATATGGTGAAAAGATTTTTCTCAATGCTGTATTTCAGATATATTTCACACGTTTGAATGATTGAAAACTAAACATCGTTGCACATGTATCGGTGTTTTTTATTTAAAAAAAGAAAAGAAAAGGGAATATCGAAATGCAATATTCCTTTGACTCAGATTCTGATTGTCGCAAGAGTGAAAATACTGCGCTGTTCTCTTTGCACTCCTCTTAATTAAAGAATAATTATCGATTGTGTGATTAGTTTAACTTACAGTTCAGCACTTCATGATCATAGGGACCAGCTCTTCATCACCATGAAGTTGCTGATGACCTTAACATAGAAGAATTTATTTTCATATGTTTACTTAAATACTGACAATCTTTTTTGTACTCTCATGTAATGAGAGTATTAATTGGTAAAACAGAAAAAATAAATTAGGATTTCATTCTGACATTTTGCAAGAGAAATTATGCCATCTTTGATTTTCACTATGAAGTCTCTGGGCACACAGAAAAAGACCACGTGGAGTCACAATTGTGACATTACAGTAGGGGAAAGAAAAATGCAGGACATAAATTACAAAATCCCTTGGTTACAGTCGTTAGGAACGAGACATTTGTTGTAATGACGTCATAAAACGCTCCTGCTTTCCAAGTGACTTCAGTTGACGAATCGATCCCCTGGAAATCCTCCAGTGACGATGTGACTGGAAATACTTCAGTAAAAACATGGCATAGCAAATTTCATCCATCCCATTGAAGCATAAGTCATTCGACACAGGTGATAGAGACAGTCTCGCGCGATCGACGAGGAAAGAAATCATTTCTTTTGAGGTAGGAGCGGAACGAGGACATGCCGAAGAATGATTGGGCGATTGTTGCATGGAATGTGGGAAAACATTCCTGTGGAAAAAGAATTAAATACCTAAAGGAATGATGATTATACTGAGAGGTATATTAAAGCTTGGCGCTATCATGTAGGGTTTTCATTCTGTAAGAAATTGAGCTATCTGCTTTGCAAGATGCTAACAACATAATATTCTTAACTGTGTTTTTGCATGGTACGAAACACTGGTTCATATAAAACTATGCCCTTTTTGATGTTATTAATTGTTCATGTGTGGATGATATGGGCCATGTAAAGAGAATGTATGAATCTTAACACTGAGATGCTGAGTCTTGGTAGCGATCTTGGTAATAAAAGGTAGCCTAGTGTTAGCAACTTGTCTATATCTGAAATACAGTGCAAATTTCCCAATAATTATGTCACATACATCGTTCAGCACTAATTAGGATTCTCCCTTCCTCTAATTTAACGATAAGGAGGATAGGCATCCAGTTTTAACAATTGCATAAAGCAAGTCTAGTGATTCTTGCAGATGTATGAATGGAAAAATTGATGCAGACAAGCGTGTAAATGCTCTGCTGTACAGACCTGTGCTAAATGAATTTTCAAATATAGCAGAAATTTTTATGTGTTCACCTTGGTTACGGCATTGTCTGTGATCTCATGACGGAAAACGCTGTCCGGACAAATAGTTCAACTATAAGAGGGGTAATGGATGAAAGAAAAGGAGTAAAATTCTCGAATAGCTTTGTAAGGTACGAGGCTCTCTCTCTCTCTCTCTCTCTCTCTCTCTCTCTCTCTCTCTCTCTCTCTCTCTCTCTCTCTCTCTCCAAGCGTTCCAGTCACACAAACACGTTTTGTGAAGGTATGAAGTCGATGGTCCATCGGTTTGATTAGTGTCTTATACTACTCACTTGCTGAATGAGGAACTTTCTGCCCTCGTCTTTGTTCCCCGAATGATTTAACGTGACCATTCAGTGTAAATGTTTTGTTTTCTTCAGTTGAAAAATAGTGGAGAGGTGATGGGAGAGAAAGAAACAGAGAGTTGGCAGAATTGATAATTAACTTCATAACTATATACTGTAGGAGGACTTTTATACAATAGATACAAAAGAATTGTAACCAGCCACCTACTGCTTCATTCATGCTCAACTGAATGAAAGAAGAGTAGAGAAACGACAAAGTGGTGCAAGGTGACCTTTAATGTCTAGATGTAAAACTGTATCATCATCATATATATATATATATATATATATATATATATATATATATTTTTTTTTTTTTATAAATATTACTGCTGTTCGCCCTCGTAACATTTGATTGTAAATAATATCAGCCTGACCAAGACCGGGAAAAGCCATTGTCCGCATTAGGAGCGTCTTCAGTTCAAACTTTAACATCCGTTGGAGAAAGGAATAGGTAGCATTTAGGCATTTAACCCCATAGGAGAAATTTCCATATTCAACTTTAAGAATAGGTGGTCCTAAAGTCCTTTTTTCCTTTCTACCTGTCTCTCGTGACGAATGTTTTTAACAGAGCATAGACGCCTAAGGCATGACTGTAGGCCTGTTTTGACCCAGCGCCGGTCAGGGAACTTCAGAGAGAAACTAGCCGCCGTCTCGGGCAGACGTCTGGAAGGTGGCCCTGTCCCCTTTCTTTTTCTATTATCCTATTAGTGAAGTGAAGAAGCAATTGCGAAGACCCCCCTCGGCGGTGTTGGTGCGCACAATGTTCGTCCTAAGGTAAAGTCGCTTTTTGTTCAAAACTTCGCCCATTCTTTTATCTTTGTTCTGTATTTCGCATTTCTTTTGTTTCCTCCTTCATCCCCCACTTACTGTATATGTGTTTACGAAGTCTAGATTAAGCCTAATTATTATATTGTTAGCTTCAACCCCGTTATTCCAGTAAAATACCTAGGATTTAAGGTAAGCAAAATCAGGTTAAATCTCGATGCTTTTGTATGCCTCGCGTCCGAATGTTTGGAAGAACCGTTGCGTTTAAAATCAAATTCATCTCAAATATTCTTGTTAAGGTTAATTACCCTTAACTGGCGACCTTTGGCTAATTAACAACTGTCTTTGAGGTTAACTTTTGGCTTCAAGTGGCAGGTTGCGTGTAATCTTGGTTTGCAGGGCCGTAAAAATTACGTAAATTGAATAATACATGATCAACCAAGACCCTCACACGTAACAATATATATATATATATATATATATATATATATATATATATATATATATATATATATATATATATATATATATATATATATATATATATATATATATATATATATATATATATATATTCACACACACACACACACACACATATATATATATATATATATATATATATATATATATATATATATATATATATATATATATATATATATGTATATATATACAGTATATATAGCAGATATGAAGAATATTCATGTGCTGTCTGTTACTTGAGAAAGAGAGAGAGAGATAGTTTTTTAAGTGTGTGATGTCTTTGTTAGCTTTTATTTAGAAGCGCACGCTCCGTTACCTTTATGTGAGTGGGCGTGTAGTTACTTTTTGTATCTTTTGAGTGGTGAAAGGCAACATCGTTAGCTCTTTTTTTTTTTCCTTTTTTCTTGTGATGTTAAAAGGTTGGGATATCTCAGTGCTCTGGAGTCATGTGAGGATACTTCTTCTCTCTCTCGCTCTCTCTCTCTCTCTCTCTCTCTCTCTCTCTCTCTCTCTCTCTCTCTCTCTCTCTCTCATTGTGTTGCCTAGCCCTTAATAAGGTCTCGGGTTTCTTTTGAAATGTGACACAAGCAGGGATTATCTCACAATTATGGATGTGCTATTCAAGGATTCATGGTTTTCCTTAAAATAGTGCAGTATTCAGTTGTTAAATATTTTTGGTTGTGTGACGTCACTGACGATGGCTTAGTTGGGGTTATCAAATACTTTGTCGTCAGAATCTTATGCTTAACCTATTCGGAAGTGCATTGTCACCTATATTTCACAGAACAGTGACTCATCGCCTTAGCGTTTTGTTGGTACCTTTTCTCTCATTTATTCACTGGTCTCTGATTCATCGACGAATATTTTTTTATAAGCATAGGCTTAATTACTTATAACTCAGTTTAACTCAGAGGGTAGTGTGGTTGTTCAGTTACAAATACCAAAATCTCACGCAGTGTATGGGAAATGTACTCCAGCTTCTGAAGTGTATATAAAGTCAAAGCGAAGACTAAATCACCACGCGTTCCCTCTCTCTCTCTCTCTCTCTCTCTCTCCTCTCTCTCTCTCTCTCTCTCTCTCTCTCTCTCTCTCTCTCTCTCTCTATATATATATATATATATATATATATATTCTCTCTCTCTCTCTCTCTCTCTCTCTCTCTCTCTCTCTCTCTCTCTCCTCTCTCTCTCTCTCTCTCTCTATATATATATATACACACACCAGTCGCCCTCTCTGTTAACTCAGCCGTCGATTAAATCAAGCACACACAACTTATTACCTGGCGGATGCTGGCCAACGGGGCTTTGATACGGTTTCCTATCTGTGCCGCTAAGGACATCACATGCTGGAATAATCATCACTACTAGAAATTGAAACGCTGGACGAAGAGTGTAATCTGTGCAATTTGTACGTCGGCATTCGGTTCCGAAATTAAGTTTATACTTGACAAAGGTTTTGGATACATCAGCATGCGCAGTGTATTCAACTTTTATTACAAAGAGGCTGCAGGGACGGAAGTATAATTCCCTTGTGAAAGTCGGTCACAAAGGAAATTAAAAATGTAGCGAGAAAAACTTGAAGGCTAACACTGATGGATGAGAGAAGCAAGGAGGAAATTGAAGTTTTCACCAGACTGTGAAAACAAAAGACTGAGGAAGTAATTGGTCTCCATTTCTTTTGTTGCCAAGTCACAAGAGGCTAAGGCGAACTGTGTGTTCACTTTCATTGAAGACTGGCAAAATCAATACTTGAAATGAAGTCTTCTATTAGAAAGTAAGAGGATTTACAGATTTTAGAAAAATAAGTTGTAGAGGACTTATCAGATACTCTTTACGTTCAGTGTTGTCTTAAAGAGAAAGAAAGGATCTTAGAATGAGAAGGCAGTATTCCTAGAACTATTGATCAAGGAAAATCTAGTCCGTAATTAGGAAAGATAAGGTCGATAATTGAAAAGACAAAGTATTAAATTTCCAACCAGTGTGTTGGAGTAAAGTATAAACCAAAAGTGACGTGGGAGAATAGTTTAATTCTATTTGTTTCGGTGAGTTTAGAGCATAATATGAGAGAGGCTGTGTAAATGAGAAATTATTCATTGGACTGGAACTAGTTAGGCTATTTATGGAATGAGTTGTCAGAGATTTCTTTTTGCAATGCGACGATATATTGAGGAAATGATCTTTGATACAGTATGCAAATTCTGTCTTTTAGTGCAGCTTAACTTTAGGTACGTCATATTATGAGAAGAAACATTCACAAGACAATAATTATTTTTGGGTAACAAAAAGGGAAACCGTACTACTCATTTACATTGAGTATAAGTAGAATTATAACGTATAAGATACTCTATAAAGTGGGTAATTTATATCAAGTATAATGATTTAGTATAAGAAAATCCTTTTCGATTAGAATTAAGTATAAGATAAGCTGTATAAATATAATCATTTAGTATAAAATAATTTGTATAAAATATAATTATTTACTATAAGTAGAGTTATCAAGTATAAGGTTATCATTTTTAAGTAAATACGATTACGATTAAGAATAAGATAATGTCAATAGGTAGAATTATGTCAGAATAAACGCTCAATAAGAACGTTGGTCTAAGTTAGCATTGCTTCAATTTCCCTTGGCCGGGTGAAACTGACCTGACTTGAAACTGTGGCAGAGACGGAAGTCGCGGTATTCTGAAATTATTTCTCGAAAGAAGTTTTGGGTTAAAATCCTACGGTGCCGCAGAATCGGACGAGGCTCCCTTCATTCGGCGACTAAACTTTGCTCATTCCGAAGGTCCTTCAACTCTCTTACTTTGAAAACTTTGAAAATGTCGGATTGTCTGTCCGTCTGGCTGTCAGTTCTGTGGAGGACAGATCCAGTGTTAGTCAGTCGGTTTTTCTTTTTCATTTGTAGCACTTGTTGCATTGTAGTAAGAGTATTACTTTATAAATATATATGCATTATATATATACAGTATATATATAGGTATATATATGTGTGTGTGAATATATATATGTATATATATATACATACATATATATATATATATATATATATATATGTATATATATGTGTGTGAATATATATATGTATATATATATACATACATATATATATATATATATATATATATATATATATATATATATATATATATTATTGGTAGCCCACTGCATAGTTTCGGTATATGTAACGGGTATTGTGTGCTTGGTGGCTTCTACCTGCTATTGATAAGCCTTCACTCACACACATATGTATAATATGTATAAATATATTTATCTATATCTATATACAGTATATATATAAATGTATGTATTTGTCTGCGTATGTGTGTGTGTACTTGCAGCATAACTGTGAAATGTATTGAGCAATATCCACCAAACTTGGTATATGTATGACTTACTGTTTGGAAAAGAATACTGGGGGGGTAAGACTTCTTGAGCACCAAAGGGGGTTGAGGCTGGGAAGGGCTTCCCTGAAACGGGGCTGGTTCTGCCTGTAGACTTATTAACTTAGATAAACATTACAGGTTTATCATACCTCATTTCGGTATACATATGACTTACTGTTTGGAAAAGAATACTGTTGGGGGGGGGGTAAGACATCACTGGCACCAAATGGGGTGGGGTAGGGAGGGTGTGACATGTAAAATTAATCGAAAACGACAGATAATAGTGTCTAATCTACAGTTTTCGAGGTCGCTGAGATGAATAGTGACGCTCCCGATGCCCTCATAAGTCCAAGTTCAGCCCCGATAGGAAGGGGGCCTGAGAAGGGGTGAAATATAAAATGTCAAAAATGTTGGGCAATGTAATTACACAAGGAGAGGGTGAAACAGTTTTTATCCCACAGATACCACTCATTCCGACTGATCTCCCTTTTAACTTTAAGAGATTGCAATTTCCAGTGAGACTTGCGTTCTTGATCACGATCAACAAGGCACAGGGACAGTCTGTTAAGTACTGTGGAGCTGATTTGAGGCCATGTTTTTCTCATGGAAAACTTTATGTTGCTTGCTCAAGGGTGGGTTCACACAAGAATTTATTTATTCTTGCTTCTGATGGTGAAACTGAAAATGTTTACCATCAAGTTTTGTGTTAAGGTATATTACAGTGAATTTGTGAAATATTTTACATTATAATTTGTATACTGTATTTATATTTTTAAAAGCCTTTAAATAAAAATTCTTTGATATTACACTATAGATATATTTGATTCCTTTTCCAGTATAATAAAAGGTTGGGATAAATAAATATCCGGGTGTGTTCTACATTTTGGGTGTGTTCTATGCTTTGGGTGTATTCTATGGCCTGGGTGTGATCAGTGCTTTGAGTTTTTACCGTGCAGTGCCTGGTACGTCAGCTAATATATATATATATATATATATATATATATATTTATATATATATTTATTATATATACTGTATATGTATATATATATATATATATATATATATATATATATATATATATATATATATATATATACATATATACATATATTAAGAGAGAGAGAGATTTCGTTTATATCCAGCTAGTTTAATTGTGACATTTTTTATTTCATGTAACCTCATGAACTCTTATGATTAAGTAATGATTTAATCATTATATATATATATATATATATATATATATATATATATATATATATATATATATATATATATATATATGCATACATATATACATATAAAACTCTCTCTCTCTCTCTCTCTCTCTCTCTCTCTCTCTCTCTCTCTCTCTCTCTCTCTCTCTCTCTCTCTCTCTCTCTCATTTCGAAAGGTTTCCCGTCAGCTGCTTGTTTCCACGATTTATGAATAGTCTAGTATAATTAGTTCTCCAATCATAATTGGTGTATCACTCAAAACTCATTTAAATCCACTTTCTTCATCCTCAGTGTCTCCTCTGACCATCATTATTTGACTGCACAAGACGACGATGCTGCTGCTAATTCATTTGCCTGCTCTTCCTCTAAATTCTATTTTTACACAGTATATACCGTGCGTCACTTAACACCACTTTGGTATATACAAAAAGTTAATCACTTTACATTAACTTTAAAGTAAAAGGGAAAGTGGACGAGAGGATAACCAAGCATATAACTCTCTCTCTCTCTCTCTCTCTCTCTCTCTCTCTCTCTCTCTCTCTCTCTCTCTCTCTCTCTCTCTCTCTCTCTCTCTCTCTCGGGTCAATAAAAATTTTTTTTACGAGACAAGACATTAGGACAACAATGGGTCTGTTAGTTCCTTAGGGATACTTTCTTGATGCAATTGGTTTTACCATTCTTTTTTCAAAATTGATTGAAGGTGAAAATACACTGCAAGAATTAGGCTCTAATATGATAAGCAGTTCCAGATTGATTGATTGGTTCGCCAGAACGCACAAATTCAGATTTTATATCAGACACGATGACGAAAAATTAGATTTTGTCATTAAAAAATAACAAAATGTGAGGATTTTATATCACAAAATGTAAAACATTTTGGTTTTATGTAAAAAAGACCACACAAATTCAGATTTTAGGTCATAAAAAATCACGCATTCCGATTTTATATCACAAAAGATTACGAAAAATCAGATTTTATATCATAAAAGATCACAAACATTTCGATTCCATAATTATGTTGTATCTAAAGCGAATATGATTTTTATGCTCGAATGAGGACATTATGTTGTCCTTGTTGATGTAGCTAGTGGAGGGTCTTCATTTACCAAAGCATATAGTGAGGATTGTCAAAGCTATGACGTCGTTGTTGATGTAGCTGGTGCGAGGGTCTTCATTCACCAAAGAATATAGTGAGGATTGTCAAAGCTATGATGTCATTCTTGATGTAGCATATGGTGAGGATTGTCAGAGCTATAACGTCATTGTTGATGTAGCTTGTGCGAACATTCACCAAAGCATATAGTGAGGATTGTCAAAGCTATGATGTCATTCTTGATGTAGCTCGTGTGAGGGTCTTCATTCACCAAAACACATCTATGCCGAGACCTCGTGGTACGTTATGATCAATCCTAGGAATCTTGTTGTTGTCTTCTTCAATTGGTGTTTGAAGCAAGCTATTTTAGATGGCTGTTTGTCTGTCCGTCCACACTTTGTCTGTCCGCCCTCAGATCTTAAAAACTACTAAGGCTAGAGGGGCTGCAAATTGATATGTTGATCATCCACCCGCCAATCACCAAACATACTAAATTGTAGCCCTCTAGCCTTAGTAGTTTTTATTTTATTTATGGTTAAAGTTAACCATGATCGTGCGTCTGGCAACGCTATAGGACAGGCAACCATCTGGCCTTAGCTGAAAGTTTCATGGGCCGCGGCTCACACAGCATTATACCGAGACCACCGAAAGATAGATCTATTTTCGGTGGCCTTGATTATACACTACAGAAAACTCGATTGCACCAAAGAAACTTTGGCGTATTTTTTACTTGTTTTTTTACTGATACCACTGTCAGTTTTTGGAGTTAACCCTTAAACACTTTGGGGAAATGTAAATGGGCGGATGGTACAAACAACTGCATTGCAGGAAAGGAATTACCGTGGCATGACCATATAAGTAACTGGCAATAGTTAGCCTCCATGAAAGTAATTTTCGTTCAAGGAGCATTCTTTATTTTTCTCTGGACTGGAACATTTGGCGAGTCGCAAAAAAATGAAGACAAGATTGAGAGAGAGAGAGAGAGAGAGAGCGAGAAAGTTTGGTTTCTTGATGTAGTTGTTTTTTGGAAGTTCAGTTCTTTTAATTGTACTGTTAAATGTTTCTCTTATTGCGAAATTAAGAAAATAATATGTAAAGAAAACTATATAATCGTAATCAAACCAATCTCGGCCAATCCAGCCCACAAAAAAGGTAACAAAATCTTGAAGAATAGTTCAGACAAAAATATCGTTGTCAACACGGGTTTCCATCATGTTGTTGAGATTTTTGTAGCTTCAGCTGACGATAAAGATTCTTTAAAATATGTGAGACTGGGCTAAATATAATTAGGATATAACATACCCATCAATAAAAAAGTTGATAAACTTTCATAATATTGTTACTGTACCGTTATTCTGTGATGCTTATTTTTTTGGTGATCATTTCGATAGACTTGCACTTGGCCACACTGCGTCAGTCGTTTTTTGTTAGCCCCTGCCGGAGGGTGACTCGAATTCTTATCGCATCACATTTTCCCAGTCTTTTCGAGATATTGGACCCCGGCCGGCTGTTGAAGAGTTAGAGGAGTTTATTTCTGGTGATAGAAATTCATTTCTCGCTATAATGTGGTTCGGATTCCACAATAAGCTGTAGGTCCCGTTGCTAAGTAACCAGTTGGTTATTAGCCACGTAAAATAAGTCTAATCCTTCGGGCCAGCCCTAGGAGAGCTGTTAATCAGCTCAGTGGTCTGGTAAAACTAAGGTATACTTAACTTTCGAGATATTGGATACCAAGGAAACGAATGAAAATAGTGGTTACAAGTGTAAAAGAAATTTTTAATGAATAATGATTTGAAACTGTAAACAAAAAGCAATGCCATAACATCATTTATAACATGGGCCATCTAAATTGATTTCCTCAAGAAACACAAGGAAGATTTCGGAAGGCCTCTGAAATACCTTAGGTTGAAGATGAAGACATTTACATATTGATGTGTCGTTGCCTGGGTGATATGAATTAATGAGAGAATAACATTACTGATGATATTATACCAGCATATAGAGACTGTATGTGATAATTATGCCATCCGTATTCGGAATCCACATACAGTTTCATAATTCCCATGTTATCCTACAGTTTCAGTTTACACGAATTATTACAGGTATGAACAAGATAACGTATATGAAATGGTTTCATGAATATTTCCCTGTTATTGTCCATTGAAATAGAAAGGAAAATTACGGTATATGTTAGCTGGTTCGTGCCTTTGTTGTCTCGTGAGGCACGTACCACATTGCATACAATGTTTCATCCAATAATATGATTTATTGCATCGCACTACGCACTTACAATAGAAGATTTCTTATTGTCTGTCATTTTGTTAACGGTCGAGATATAGAGCATCAGCCACTCGTATTATTTATATATCCATATTAATAACGACTTTCGCTAATTGTTATTAGTTTTGTCACAAATAAGAATTAAGGAAGATCCAACGAATTGTTGTCATTCAGCATCCCCTATCATTTTTGGATGGTAATTGTTCGTTCAATAATGACTTTCTTTTGTACACTAGATAAAGAACAAGCTAAGGTACTCGTGTTTCATTGAAGATGAACTCACTGATTAATTCCTTTGTCCTTCAGATTCGAGAAGGTTAGGAAAACTCGGGAAATCGGAAAATTAGAAATGTATATTATTGTAAAATTTGGTAAGAACGTCAGATTTGAATTTGACCTCTTCAAGGTAATGGTTAAACTTCTCTTTGAATATTGTAAATCACATTTGACTGGTATATTTCATTCTAATATACTTTTCTGATATTCGGCGTCTGCTTTACTGTAAGCAATGAAAATTCAGAGAAGGTTTATTTTTACGTCTACACATCATTTGCAGTTCTGTCAAGTCCTAATTGACAAGAATGGCAATACTTTTAGGTTCTATCTTTTTACTGTGCAGTGACTGCTTCCTCCTTTCTTTGTCAACATCATGGTGAAAAATTAGCGAGCATTTCTTCTGAGTCATGTTTATTCTCTTATATTGCCTGGTGTTAAACGTATTACTTGTAAACCTGAAATAGATGAATTCTAACCCAGTTCCTAAATTGTGAAGGCGTTTTTCCTCTCGTTCCATGCCGCAGAATTCTATCGCAGAACTTATTCAAAAACCTCATTCATCTTCAAGAATGTCTCTGAACTGAAGATAAATATTTATGAATGGAGTTTTTTTTTTTTATTGAGTTTTCTCTTGAAGAAAGCCTGTCTTTTTGGCTTAGCCTTGGGAAATCATATATATCCTGACAAAAGGAAACACTGGACTACCCGCACAACGTAAGGTAACATGGATTCATTCCCCGTAGGGGTGTACCGCCGTCAGTGCACCTCACGCGATGCACTGTAGGCATTACTAAAGGTTCTTTGCAGCGTATCTTCGGCCCCTAGCTACAACCTCTTTCGTTCCCTTTACTGTACCTCTTGCCATCTTGCCATCCACCCTCTCCTAACGATTATTTCATAGTGCAACTGCGAGGTTTTCTCCTCCTGTTACACCTTTCAAGCCTACCTACTCTCAGTTTCCTTTCCAGCGCTGAATGACCTCAGTGGTCCCAGTGTTTGGCCTTTGGCCTCAACTCTATATTCCAACACGGATTCATTAGCAAACCGTGAACCATTATTCGTCGACTGTCACCTTCCGAATGAAGTTGAGACACATCACACGTGACGGAAGAGGCAAAGAAATGAGGGAAATTCAGGCGTCCGGAAATATTCTGGGCTGTGTCAAAGTTTCCTCATCCATCAGTTTTCCCCCCTCGTGGTTTCCATCCCTCGGGGTTTGCACATATTTCCAAGCCTTCCTTTTCTGCCACGGCCGGTCTTTTGTCAGGACTCGGTTTGATTTTCCCGAATCTTTGTGATCTGTGGCTGCCAGAATATCCTGCATATATATATATATATATATATATATATATATATATATATATATATATATATATATAATTATTTCCGAAGCACTACTAGATATGAATATCCCATAACTGATGAATTATGGATAATCGTATATGGCGATTCATTTTCCTATTTTATGTGGTGTTTTGGCAAGTACAGTATAAGTAGCGTTGGGTACTTTGAGGAGTTCGCCATCCTCCTATTTGGTAATGTACGTTTTCTGTGAATGATCAGGATGTACATAATGCTGTGCATAATAGGTTATGCTCTATTATTGTTATTTGCTTTTTGCTTCTCGTTAGGACTCTACACTCTAAAAAATTAAGGGTATAAAAGGGGTAGAAAAAGGGTATTTCTAGTGGTTAAAATAGCATACCCTATCGGGGTATATAAGAACTATAATATACCCTTTACAATATACCCTTATCAAGGGTATAACATATACTTGAGATACCCTTACTTAGGGGTGTATTGCAGGTAAAGAATACCCTTTTGCAGGGTATTCTATACGATGTATATACCCGTGTATATTAATTATATGATTAATATATTAATCCATTACACCATTATGTGTAGTTATAGCATACATAAAATCATAAGGTCAATGATTTTAAAAGTTTGGTTTATCAATTTATTATTTTTATTGCACTTGAAAATCAAAAGTATATATATATTGCTATATGCGTAGATGTCTATGTAATATATATATATATATATATATATATATATATATATATATATATATATATATATATATATATATATATATATATATATATATATATATATATATATATATATATATATATATATATATATATATATATATATATATATATATATATATATATATTATTGCTATATGCATATATGTCTATGTAATATATATATATATATATATATATATATATATATATATATATATATATATATATATATATATATACAGTATATATATATGTATATACTGGATCCCAAGGCAAATCTCCAGCAAACAACGGATGCCAGTAACATCGCATGTGGTGCTGTCCTACAGCAGGTCATCAACGGCGCTGCCCAGCCCGTCGCCTTCTTCAGCAAGAAATTCAATCCTGCAGAGACCCGCTACAGCACCTTCGACAGGGAACTCTGCGCGATGTACTGCGCAGTCCGGCACTTCAAGTTCCTCCTGGAGGGGACGCCCTTCACACCAGCCATTGGTTCACGCCTTCACCAAGCAAGGGGACGCATGGTCTTCCAGGCAGCACCGCCACCTCTCAGCCATAGCCGAATTCACCTGCTCCATCATGTACCTCCCCAGCAGGAAAAATCCTGTAGCAGACGCCCTCTCCAGAGTCGAGTTGAACACAGTGCAGCTCGGAGTAAACTACCAAGACCTCGCCAGAGAACAGGCCGCTGACCCAGAAACCCTGGCCTACCGCACCGCCATCACGTCCCTTAAGTGGCGGGACGTGACCCTCGCCCCCGGAGGCCCAAGTGTCCTCTGCGACATCAGTACGGGTCAGCCCCGCCCCTTGGTTCCAGCCTCACGCCGCCGCCAGGTATTCGACATAATTCACGGCCTCTCACATCCCTCTGGCAGAACCATGGCCAAGCTGCTCTCAAAAAAGTGTTTGGCACGGGGTGCAGAAGGACGCTACGTCCTGGGCGAAACAGTGCCTGCAGTGCCAAACCAGCAAGGTGGGTCGTCACACGCAGTACGGGGTATGCGAGTTCCCGCAGCCAGAGCGCCGCTCCGGCCACATTCATGTCGACGTCATCGGGCCCCTTCCCCCGTCAGGCGGGTCCAGATACCTCCAGACAGTGGTAGACCGCTTGACAAGGTGGCCCGAAGCCACACCTATGCAAGAAGCCACTGCCAGCGCGTGTGCCGAGGCCCTGCTTTCCAGTTGGGTTAGCCACTTCAGCGTCCCGGACCACATCACAACCTGTCCGAATTGTGGTCCGCCCTGGCTCAGCTGCTGGGGACCACGCACCACACCACCACGGCATACAACCCGGCTGCCAACGGCCTGGTCGAGCGGTTCCACAGATCCCTGAAGGCGTCCCTCATGGCCCGCTGCACTGCCGAGGACTGGAAACATCAGCTGCCGTGGGTCCTCCTCGGTTTGAGAACCACCCCCAGAGCCGACAGCACCCCATCCGCAGCCGAAAAAACCTACGGTGAGCCCCTCTTGGTCCCGGGCGAACTTGTGACAGATCGCCACATCCCATCACTGCAGAGACTCCGCGACGTGGCCGGCAAGTTCGCCCCTTGCAAGCGCACGTACACCGAGAGGTCGGCCACCTTCACACCGCCAGAACTGTCATCCGCCACCCACCTCTTCGTCAGGGTCGACGCCGTCCGCCATGAAGAACTGGATTAGATTGACGAAAGAACAGTTCGCTCATCTGTTAAACCTGGTGACACCTCACATTGAAAAAGCTGATACTAAAATGAGGAAAGCTGTGTCTGCTGCACAGCGATTGACCCTCACTCTTCGTTATTTAGCAACAGGTAGGCTATGTTACTTGGAATTGTTTATGCCTAGACTAGGCTAATATATCCTAGGCTTGGTGTATTAATTAGGTTATGCATGAAAGATGCTGATCATTTTGTATCTGTACACTGTTCGTTTTTGGGTTGCTATTCATGTTTGATAGATTCTTGTAGGAAAAAAGTAAGCCTAGTCTAGGCTGGTGTACATTTTTTGGATTTTCAGGGGAGGAAAGGACAAATTTGGTCTTGGCATAAGTTAGCCAAGGCCAAGATTAAGATTAAGGTATTCGATAAAATTGTACATAAGGCTACCCAGACTAGACTGCAACCTAATGGCAGGCATCAAAGTAGCCTAGGCTAGGTTAGTAAAGTATTACCAATCTCAAAACAACCACCTAACCTAACCTAGCTATACTGTCTATTAATTGGGTAACATAATAAAAAAATAATTGCGTGTTTACACAATTTATAATAAAAAAAAGTAAATTTTGTGGTTGCACTATTATATTTTAAACTTTATAGTTGATGACAGTATGGTTATTAATTAACTGATAATTCCAGATAAGCTGTAGTACAATATGTCAGGGCAAAAATGCAAGGTTTACAGTATGTACATTAGGAATATATATATTTATACTATTACTAAGGGAATTTTTCTCTCATTTCAGGAGAATCACAAGTTCCCCTTGGGTATCAATTTCGGATTAGCCATAATCTGGTTTCATCCCTCATACCAGAGACATGCAGAGCCATATACAACATAATGAAAACAATATTTAAAACTTCCATCAACTCCTGAGGAATGGAATGAAATTGCTCTGCATTATTTCCAGCAATGGAATTTTCCAAATTGCATAGGGGCACTAGATGGGAAAAGGGTGCTAAATGCAAAGCCCCCACATTCTGGTGCAGGTTTCCATGATTATAAAGGTCATTTTAGTATGATCATGATGGCATTAGTTGATGCATCTTATAAGTTCCTGTATGTAAATATAGGTGCTAATGGAAGAGCCAGCGACGGTGGGGTTTGGGATAGGTGTAGCCTAAAGGAAGCAATAGATAGTGAAGTTTTAAATATCCCATCATCATGTTGCTTACCTTTCACTGATAAGCAAAGCCCATATGTCATTGTTGGTGATGAGGCATTCCCAATTAAGCCCTATTTGATGAAACCTTTCCCAGGAAGGGAATTAAACAAAGTAAAAACTATATTCAATTATAGGTTGTCAAGAGCAAGGCGCATATCAGAAAATGCCTTTGGTATCATTCAGTAGTATTTAAGGTGTTATCAAAACCTATCCAAACTTGTCCAAACAATGTAAAGGACATTTTGTTTGCTATAGTGGTTTTACATAATTCTATCCGTGCACAATCTAAGAATTTGTATGCACCCCCTGAAATAAGAGAGAGGTTTATCAAACAGTGGTTTGGATAGTAGTCCTGGACATGGCGGACGTAGTACCAGTGATGCCCAAAATGTAAGGAACACATTAATGGATTATTACTTTAATAATGAAGGGGCAGTACCACTCCAAGATGAACGAGCCTATATGCACTAGTGGACATTTTCTCCCATATGCCTTCGAATATTTGCATATACAGTAATCTTAAAATAAAATTCATTATTTGTTCAATTGCTATTATTTACTCCTCAGTACTTATAAGAAAGTTATGAAGAGCGATGTGGAATTTAAATATGTACCCTGCGATACCTGGAGAAACAAACCCTGAAATTGCTTTAATCAACTTTATTACATAGAAAATGTTTAAAGCTGCATGACATCAATCTTGATTAGACTGAACTTTATTGTATACAAAATGTTTACAGCTACAGGAACTTGATTAGACTAGAAAGCCTGAGGTCTTACAGATCATGTATTTGAAATTCAAATTACCACCAGAGATTAAATACTGACAGAATTTAGCACCAAATTGATAACTACTGTTAACCTACTTTATCATCAGGTAAGCCATATTCCCGCTCAGTTTCCAGGACGACTTGGGAAATCCTAGCTGCTGCAACCTTTTGTCCATTTACTAGTAGGGACCTTATCCAAACCTCAACTGTTTTTCCCACACTGAAACCTAGGTCGTTAGGCGTACTGGTGTTGCCCAATTCTTTGAGGGTTTGCAAGCATTCTTCCTCAAATGAATTTTGTAGCTTCCTGTTCTTACTACTGTTACTTGCTTTTTGGTTCTGTAGAGATGAAGTTGCGGAAGTTGCTGGTGCAACAGACCGATCAGAACTTCCATTAGAAAGGTCAAAGCTGGGGGACACAGGTTGAGTTGAAGAACCCGTACTTGACTCTCCGATTTGAAATTCATCAAAAGTGTTTTGAGTAACCTCAATAACTAGAGGATTATCTATAGGATTTACCTGTAAATAAAAAAAATATATATATTACTCTATTATGAATATGTTGATAACATAAACTGCTGTATAATGCATCAGTTTTAGGTAATGATGCATTAGTAATTCTGATAATTTAAGATTATGGAAGGGCAAGCATAATTCCCTTTACTTAACTAAAAATATTAGATTTTTCTATTGACCTTACTGACCTAACCTTACACTTTTGCTTACCTGGGCCTACAGCAGGTTTATTGTGCAAATTTGATTCTTAAATGCCAAGTAATTATACCTATTATTAAACTGCTATGTAAATAATGTAATACACATATGTATATACTCTTACTTGTTCATTAATGTCACTGGAATATGTAGGTTGTGAAGCCACTGTATCATGTAAAAAAGACATCAAATCAAACAATTCCCACTTGGAGCTTGGTTTACCACATGAACCACTTGGAGCAGCCTGAATTTTTTTATATTCATGGATGAAGTATCCCTTCAAATTACTAAATTTTGCCTGCACTTGATCTGAAAGGGGAAAAACATATATTTAGCTTGATATAAAAATTATTAACTAATGAACTAAATATCTTTACAGAAATTATTTAGATATATTAAATGTTTCATGCTAGGTTAGCATGATGTCCTCTTTCAGGGCATGGGTTGCAGACACGTTTAAAATCTTAGGTGAAGTGTGAAAAATTAGGTTAGGATGACCCAAGCTCTCTAGGCTAATTAGTATACAGTCGGCAGCAGTTCAAACTAGGCTAGGAATAGCTTACTTCTAGACCAGCCTATATAGGTCTAGGCATAGCATTGCCGCTGAAAAATAGAATAGTCCTAACTTTATTTACACAACCTGAGTCAGGTTCTGTAGCCTAGCCAGAGTCAGGTTCTGTAGCCTAGCCAGAGTCAGGTTCTGTAGCCTAGCCAGTCAGGTTCTGTTGCCTAGTATAGCTACTAGCCTAAATGAAGCTAGAGAAGCACTAAAATATCACAGATTTGTGTTTATGCAATTTGATAATGCACACATGATAGCATAACGAGAGTAGACCTAGGCTATAAGACAATCTGATATTGCAGATATAGAGTAGCAGCAGACTTCTTACCTGTATGAAGGTCAGCAAGTTCCGGAAACTTTTCCCCGAGTCGCTTGGTGATTTCTTCATAATTCTTCATCTTGAGACCTTTTTTCATAAAACTATCATGCTTGCGGTCCCATAAGCATCGTCTCCCCCTCAAATCTTCTACCAAAAACTGCTCTGATGACCTTGTCCACTGTACCAAGCCCTCCATCTTTCTCTTGATGCCTTGAAATGCGCGCCCTCCCTCCCTCCCTCCCAGATGTAAACAAACGATAAAGTCGACGGTAGAGTAGAGTAGGGTAGAGGGAGAGGTGGGTTGAATTCGATCGTTATCGCTTTCAAAATTCGTTACGACGACACTAAAAAGTCGTCGTCAAAACATTAAAAGTTGACGTCAAATTCAAAGGTCAACGGAAACATTGCTATATAGTGTGAGAGCGCCTTAACTGGGCAGGTGGGAAGATTTCACTGACATTAGCTACTAATAACTCTATAGAAAGAGATGGATAATATGGAAACAAGTGAATACACAAAATATTGAAAAAATCGTTGTGAGAGTAATTTCTCACGATGTAAATATTATATTCCTGATAACGATTAATTACTGCTTAGAGGCCACAATTAAAACAGCGTTACATCACACAACACCTTATCTACACTGCATAGCACACCATTGAAATTTCCCGGGCTCCCGAGTCGCGGCGCGCAGCAACATGCGCAATTACGGGACAACGAACATATTACACTTCCATATGCGTATGTCTGTGTAACACACACACACACACACACACACACACACACACACACACACACACACATATATATATATATATATATATATATATATATATATATATATATATGTGTGTGTATATATATGGATGTATATATTATAACTGCGGTTGTGTAATCAAGGGACTCGTGGCAACAATATCAATTGCCAAGTACTGCATTTTGTAGTAGGAATTTTTGCTTCAAAACTATCCATAACTCAAAACCAATATGTTTTTAGTAACTTTTTTGGTGCATTACACTATCAGTGTAACAATGTGGTGATTTAATACAGAGTAAAAGTTAATTTCATGACATGATCACATAAACTTACCAAGCCCATTTTGAGACAAAGTGTAATAGAGGGTATATTATTCACAAAAAATACCCTGCCTCCTGATGCAGAAGGGTATTTTTGAGCCTTGGGGTGTTTTACCTTGTATATATACCTCAGCTCCATCGTTATACCCTTTCTGTACCTTTGACTTTTTACAGTGTATCATTTGTAGTTTACTTGACAGTTTCTTGGCATTTTTACTGTAAATCTTGAAATATATATATATATATATATATATATATATATATATATATATATATATATATATATATATATATATATATATATATATATATATATGGCATCGCCCGCAGTAGCTAGTTCTTGACAATTAAGAGTAATGAAATAACAAAGCTCTATTTACGTAGAAAAGTAAAAGTTGAAAAAAAGTAGTTCCAGTGTATTTATTGATTTGCCAGCCCTAGGAGAGCTGTTAATCAGCTCAGTGGTCTGCTAAAACTAAGGTATACTTAACTTTTTTTGTAATGCCGAGGCCCAGGTGATTGTGATGGATAACATCAGTATATAATGATGTGATTTTAATAATGGAATTGGTTTTCAAGGGAGAAAACCCATGGAGAGGTTTTTCCCCTAAGACCTCGTTGCTAGGAATCTATATATATATATATATATATATATATATATATATATATATATATATATATATATGTATATGTATATGTATATATATATATATATATATATATATATATATATAAAATTTTGGTCAAAGGCCAAGCGTTGGGACCTATAAGGTCATTCAGCGGGTAAAGGGAAATTAAGAGTAACAAGAGAATGTGAACGGAGGTACGGCAAAGGGAATAGGAGGGGTAGCAGCTAGAGCCCGAAAGGACGCTGCAGATAACCTTAAGTGATGCCTACTGTGCACTGCGTTAGGTGCACTGACGGCAACCCCCCCCCCCCCCCCCCGACTTAAAATTACGGCAAGAGTTGTGGGAAAGGTAAGTTAGCCCATGTAATGGTATGAAGAGTAGGAAAAGTGACGAATGGTTGTTTTAGAAGTGAAGAGGTCAGGTAATTGGACGCTGTGAGGTGCCCCAGGAACGGTTCCCTGAATGTTGTAAAAGCTCGTAGCAAATAAGCAAATAAATAAATGTGTGAATGGAAAAGTATCGAAAATAAAGAAGAGATCATTCAAGAAGGGTGAAAATTGTAAGTACTGATATTTTTTTCGCGAAATATCTGAATACTTGAGGTGGAAATAAGGTCAAATAAGATGGGATTTACAGTATTGGAAAACGGAGTATTGATGGAATTACTGTTAATAGGTAGACGTAAGATCATTAAAAAAAAACTTCAACAGTATAAAGTTTAAGAGAAAACGAAAGACAAAAACGGGAGTAAATCAAATACGATTCACTAAAAACAAAAAAATGGAGGATGAAATAAAGTTTTATGAATGAGGGCTAGATACAAATATTTTTCAAGATACGGATGCAGGAATGAAGGACTGATAGAACAGAGCGCCCTCTTTTAATACACGGAGCGAAGATTTTGACCAGTTACAGAATAGACAAAAACAGTAACTAGAGGAAGGCAGGACTGATATAGGAGCGAATGGTGGAGCTGACGCACAAGATTGAGAAGGGAAAGGAAAAGTGCTTGATTGGATTGCGAGAATGATGTCATGTTATAGGAGTCGAAGAGGTCTGTACGCTTGGCTGCATTGATGAGAGAATATCTCTTCAAGAGTGGATTGGAATAGTGGCGATAAAAAGGGAGTTTATGAAATGTAGATCAAACTCTTGCTTGGTAAATCACTGATGGCTGTAAGGAACAGTTGCGAACAAAAGCGAAAATCTATATACTCGTTATGTCTGCAGCACAGAAAGGCGTGTTTTGTGGGCGGTAGGAGGATGGATAAGACCAATGGAAATTGCGTATAATTTTGTTTAGAATACTGTAAATTTGGTACTAAAGGGTTCTTAGTTGTGTAAGAATGTTTAATACCTATTTTTTAATGATATGTATATGTATATATATATATATATATATATATATATATATATATATATATATATATATATATATATATATATATATATGTGTGTATAGATACTGTATATTTAAAAATTTCTGATTCACATCGGGACATCAGAAAACATTATCTGCCAATAGTCCATTGTATTCATTCGTGGCCAATGTATAAAATCTTACTTGTGAGATGTTCAGTTAATATTAATTTCCAGGTTTTTTTTTTATTTGCATAGTAGTGTCTTATTATCTGGTACATTTGAAACTAAATATTGTAATGTTAGACAAAATTTGAGAGATGTCAGATCTCTTAAATACCATAATGAAAGAAAATTCTATAAGGTGCAATGACAGCACTACCCTCCCTACGGGGGGATAGTGCTGTCATTGCACCTCATGCGGGGCACTGTAGGCATTACTGAAGGTTCCTTGCAGCGTGCCTTCGGCCCCTACCTGCAACCCCTTTCGTTCCTTTTACTGTACCTCCTTTCATATTCTCTTCTATCTTACTTTCCACCCTCTCCTAATTGATTCATAGAGCAACTGTCAGTTTCCGTTTCAGTGCTGAATGACCTCATAGGTCCCAGTGCTTGGCCTTTGGTCTAAATTTTATAGCAAATTCAATTCACTTTATAATCGCCTCAGTTAAAATTTATCGCCTCAGATTACCACAATTTATCAGAAATGTAGGGAAAATAAAAGAAATTACCTATATTACATTTTTTAAGAGTTTGTTATGAGTATTTCGTTACAGATGAAAACCAGATTGAGAATTATTTTAAACTTTTGAAAAGTAATTTGCGTATCTTATATATGCTTGCGATATGAACCCTCCAACGCAATGGGCTACCTTGAAAAAGCATAAAACGCAATCAGCATTATATATATATATATATATATATATATATATATATATATATATATATATATATATATATATATATATACTGTATATATATATATATATATATATATATATATATATATATATATATATATATATATACTGTATATATATATATATATATATATATATATATATATATATATATATATATATACAGTATATATATATATATATATATATATATATATATATATATATATGTATATATTTATATATATCACAATAACAGAATAATCAAGTTATTGGTCGATTTTGATGAACGGTTTAGACTGAAGTCTCGCCATTTTGAATTGGTCATTATCTATTTTTACTTCAGCTTCTTTTTTTGATGTTTTTTGTCCTTTGTATCTCTCCAGTTGAGGAGAAGTAGCTTATATTTATTCATCTTTTTGAAAAAGTCTAACTTGCCTTTATAAAATGTGTAAAGAAATTAATTCTTCTAACATTTTGGGGTAAAAATAACATAACATTGAAATGAACCCTCCCCCTGTGTCTCTCTCTCTTCCTCCCTCCAAAGCACGCTTTTATGATCTCTTTATCTACCTGTTTGTAGTTTCCCTGAATTATCTTATAACACCGATTTCCTCAGTCATTACAACTTTTGCCTTTTTCTCCCAGGGCTGTAAAGGCGAGTTTCGACAGCACTCCTGGACCACCTCGAAATTGCACTTTTTCCCCTCTCTCTCTCTCTCTCTCTCTCTCTCTCTCTCTCTCTCTCTCTCTCTCTCTCTCTCTCTCTCTCTCTCTCTCTCTCTCTCTCTCTCTCTCGGGTTCTTACAAATATATCCACTATTGCTCTGGCTTCTGTTTCTTGCTTGAGTACGTCTGGTGGCAAGACATCGTTACAGTGTTGGCGGTACTACAGAAAAAACCGTGGTCATACCACTTCTTCAGTTGTTCTCTTTCTTTTCCGTTCTGGAAGGAATTTTCTTAGAACGAATGACTGTAACGTTACTTCTTATTCCCTTGCTCTTGTTAGGGTTTTATTTCCTTATGATGATTTCATTTTGGGGAAGGAGTTTGTCATTTGGTGTGTAAACAAAGACATAGTATGCTGTATGGAATGTGAGGTTCATCTTAAATCTTTTTTCAATAAACAAAAATGGTCCAAAGGAGAGTTACTTCAAGAATGCGTTCGGAAATATGTATTCTGTTTCCTTGTATTCCTAAGCGAAGTCTGAAGTAAAAATTTGGTTAAATAACATATTCTGTACCTCAGAAAACATAAGGGACTAAAAGAAAGGGATTAAATTGCTATTTCAGTTATGAATGATGGGTAAGGTTATTAATAAGTTGTTCCATACTGAAGTAAAAAATGTTCTGAAATATGTCGTCATTCTTAATTATTTGAGCATGAAAAGGCTGAAGACATTCAAGCCTTTAAATCTTTGGAATAGAAGATTATGTCTATCTATATATCAATCTATCTGATGTAACTAATAACACTTAACTATAAAACCACAATGAAAAATGGAACATTGTAGACAATCTGTCGTTGATAGGAGCACATTCATCACTATAATAGATGACTGACTGGTGGGCAACCGTAAAATTCATTGCATGAGGTTATAGCAGAAAGCTAAGATAGTAAAACTAGGATTTCATTCTGGGCGCCCTATAAATTCTCAATATGTTTTGTGTTCTATTGTTAGCGATAACTTGTGTCTGATATGCAGGGGCAAAGTGGTAAGGCATGTATTTCCTTTACTAATGCATGTTGGCTTTGTATACAAGGTGTTGGAAGGGATGTAGCATAAGATTTGATAATTATGTGTAGGCTATATATATATACACACACAAGGGTGTATATGTGTGTGTACTGAAGCTAATAAGTGGAATTCACGAGATGACACTTGTCAGGATGCAACTTAAAATTTCGTGGTGTTAATGTGCTCTGAACATTGAATCTTTGACGTACAACAGGAACTCTTGTGTGTACATTGAAAAAAAAAAAACCTTAGTTTTTTCGTTACAGTGAACATGTAGGTTCTTTCTTCAACTCAGTTATTCGTTGGACGAGGCGGTAGAGTTCTCGGCTAGCACTCTACTAGGCCCGAGTTCGAGTCTCCGGCCGGCCAATGAAGAACTAGAGGAATTTATTTCTGGTGATAGAAATTCATTTCTCGGTATAATGTGGTTCGGATTCCACAATAAGCTGTAGGTCCCGTTGCTAGGTAACCAACTGGTTCTTAGCCACGTAAAATAAATCTAATCCTTCGGGCCAGCCCTAGGAGAGCTGTTAATCAGCTCAGTGGTCTGGTTAAACTATAGTAAACTTTCTTTCTTCAACTCTTAACAACTTACCTCAAAGTTAGAAGTAAAGCATATCATGAAAAAGGTGCTGTGAATTACTAGAAATAGGGAGAACTAGGTGTGGATTTCTCCTGGTTCTAGGAATCAGTTATTTTCTAGGGTAATTTACATACGTTGCTAATTAAACCATGTAAAAATTTGTAATCTTTTATAAGCCTGGTTGGAAAGAGTTGGAATTATGTGCGGCTTCCTCGTGTGACATTTTTACCCTGGAATGAGGTTGCAGTCATTTTTTCCTCAAAATCCCAAGTTTCTCGGACAACTTGTTCCAATTTAGCACTTTCCTTGAATCTGTTCCCGAGGTCTTGGTTTTAAAGGGAATTGCTGATAGTTTTATAATATAGCGTGGTGAGGGAAGAGTTTCTGCTGAGAAATATCCTGCGATACCGGTAAAAACCAGCAAATTTAAGTTGTGTCGTCGGTCACAAGGTCTAGAGATTATATCTAGACCTTGGTCGGTCATCAAATCGAATACAACAAGTGACTCGCGGCAAATCCGAACACTTAATATTATTAAACAGTTTGTGCTGTTAATAAAACGCTTCTATTTCTATATTTATCAACAGAACTGCTGCATCGTGTGTTCACAATAACCCTTATTACTTTTGTAGTCAAGGTACTCTCCGCCTACACACACACACACACACACACACACACACACATGTAGTTTCTTACGTATTCCGCACTACAGAATTGAGAAAAAGCTACAGGGATCACAATTAACCTGTCTATGTTTCCGTATACTGTTAATTGCTATTATTATTAAATAAAAAGGATGGTTCCGCTATTTTCTTTCCCCCAGTTTAAGAGAATCTTTGCAACTTCAGCAGAATATTAACCCTTTATTTTATGCGTGATATCTCATAGGAGTCAATAGTAACTTGCCCACCCTGGGTCCCAGTGAGATAGGGTTCATGGGTTTTGGGTCCCCATATGCTTGGCTGCTGAGCCATTGGCAGCCAATGCCCTGATTCCCCCTGGTCCTAGCTTAGGTGTAAAGGATACCTAGCCACTCATCATTCGTTCATGTTTGGTCTCTAGAATAAAGTATAACCGTGAAGTGACCTGTCCCTTGCCTCTTTCGTGTCAA
>JANJGK010000038.1:17204535-17337881 GCA_039081455.1 Macrobrachium rosenbergii | reverse complement strand
AGATTGGTTCATGGACAGTTTTGTTCATTGATTGTACAGCGCTATGAATGACAAATTGTAGAAAAAGCTTGTAAAACAAGTGTGAACAAAATTTATTTGAAATAATTGTCACTCAGTAAAATATCCCATTCACTCTACGGGACATGTCTGAGAAAATGGGTTATAATGACTTAGGGATAACTTGCTCTAGATGTCCAGAGTCTCTCAGGGTTTTTGAAAGTCCAGATATATTTTTCTTTTGCTGTTTTCTCAAAACTTACTTTTTTCAAAACTAGATTCTTATTTCTCCAGGAAGACTGAACCAAATTCAAAAACTTTTACAGAGGGTAGTATAACTATTTTGTCGTTGGGAAAATCACTTTTCTGTGCAACTGTTAATTTTGCATATTAATTTTTAAAAGTGACGTGAGAGAATTTTCATTATTAGTTGTAGAATAAGTGGTATAAATTTGAAGCAAATTCTTTCAACCATAATAGTCTAGAGGAAATGGGGTGGAACCCGGTTTTGTGGTATGGAGAAGGTTTTATTGTTGATTCTGGTGCTCTGACATGTCCTCAATGGGAATCAGCCAGATGCCACTCTAGCACTCTTGGGGAAAGAAAATTATGGGCCAAAAACAAAATGGCCGCAACGCAGCACATCACCAATGTTAAATGTCACATATCTTTTTCAGTGCTTTTGACAGAAAGATGATCATGGTGTCTATACCCATGTTTTTGGGCTCAAGGAAGTCATTGCTGCTCACTAATTAAGAGTATCTACCTCAGAAATGGTTTATATTCGTCCAAAAGAGTGATAGTGTGTGAAAAAAACAGTGCCTTTATTGTAGTATGTACAATTTATTAACATTCAGTAGCAATCCAGATAACATACTGCTTAGTAATCACTAGTTTGATAACAAATTCATAAATGATAATTTTAGCATACCTTTGGACATGGTACATAAGAATGAAGCAATACAATTATGCTTATTAATCAAATGAGGTAATAACTCCTTTTTAAGTATCACATATGGCCATGACCTAAAGAGATTGTGCAATACAGTAGTGCCTTGAGTCATATATAAGCATTAATATCTCTTCCATTATCACTTTTGTCCCTGCATGATATTTATACAGGTCACATATAATATTAACTATTGCTTAAAAGTAGCATAAACCCAGAACACAGTGTATGGTTCGAGTCCTTCAAATGTTACATCAATCATCATTGGTCACAGGTTCATCCTCTTCTTCCTGTGATAATATGCTCCGATTATTAACGTTATTACAATCTGCTCCAGCACGACAACCACAGAACATTGAACGTGACATTTGCATTAGAACATGCACGCATCGAGGAACAGGCACACTTGATCATTTGGAGAACTTCATTTGGAGCGGGTGATATATTCTCTGGTAACATAACTGGGAAGGGCTTATCATTTCTCTTGGTCCATCCATACTTCACTGGATCAGCAGCTTCAGGAGGTTCACTGATGAGTGACGACTTCCACGCTAGTGTCTGATAATGGGCTCTGTAGACATGTTTCATGTAAGCTTCTGAGGTTGGTGGCAGAGACTTCAGTTTTGGAGCAATTGACAGCTTCTAATTTGCCATTTTTTGTCATCCATACATCATGGCGTGTCTCTGACATGGTTTTGCAACATTTGGAGCCACAACATGTTGCCATGAACAGTGTTGCTTCAGTGACAACATCTTCCGTAGAAACATCTTGCTTACCCAACAACTTCAGTGTCTTGCCACTATTAATTACTTTTAAAGGAGTTGCTTTTCCTATGCCATAGAAGAATGAGGTAGTATCACAACCACTTGATGCATGCACTCTAGGAAGAAATTCTGCAATATTACTGTGATTGGTTGCTGTAGCTTTTATATCTACAGTTCTTTGGCCAGTAATGGGACTCTGCATAATCACCTCACAGGCGAGTTTTTCTCTGCAGTAGAAGTGCAGGAGAAGAACAGAGACATCCATATCATCAGAAACCACACAGATGCTTGATGCACCCCTGGCTGCCAAGAACACCAACTGATTCACTATGATAACATCAGCCTCCTTGTGAGTGTTACGAAGATTGGTTGGGGTCCTTACTTGTCCTCTTGTGATGGATATGGGGACAGGATGTCCAGCAGTGATGACAAGTTCATTAGTGTTGTCTTCTACATGATCAGTGAGATATTTGGTGATCAGTGTGATACGTTGGGCTTTGTTGTAGGTGACAATTAGCACTACATTCTGGGCTGGCAGAGGTGTATGGAGTGTCAGTGAATGTTTGCGACTAGCATTTGTACCAGCATAGTTTGATCTACCGGCACCCTTGGTACTATGTGGTGCGTATCTGTCAAAGATCAGATGTACACAACACATTTGTAAATAGTATTGGAGGCTCCCCAAGAAGTTCTTCACATAGTCTTCAACAGTACCATTAGATGGCCAACGAACAGTCCAAAGCAAGGCATACCTGTCGATGATGTAGGCATCTGGAGGGTTGATGCGACGGCTTGATACTTCAACTTGTAATTTGGTTAGGAGTGTAGCTTTAGCTTGTGATCTCAAGTCACCATTTTCATCAAAGAGTGCAGATGGTACAGCAGATAATTCATAAGTAAGAACATCTTTGATATTCAAGTTTTTGGATTGCTGAAGGCCAGTGGCTCTTGTATATATTATTTCAGTATTAATTACAGGTTTACCATCAATCTTGATCAACTTCTTGTTAGAAGTCATTGTTTTTACATTCTTCTTTAGGGGGCCATGGAAATTAGTTGGCCATCCTGCTTCAAAATCCTTCATTTGTTGTTTTCCAATCTCGAGTGAGTTATCTACATTCACGTTGCTTGAAGATATCAAGCCATTAGCAATGTTGACCAAAACTTGTGACTTGTTGCTACAATGCTCTTCTGACCCTCTTTCAGTGCAGTTACATCCATGCAAAGTTGGCTACATACATGGAGACTGAGTGCCCACGTAGCAACAGCTGATGGCTGGAGTGTCAATCCCACCAGGCCCCCAGCCTCATGTCCATACCTCATGAAGGTGGACTGTATACATGTCAGACCATATGCCATTCCATATTCCAGGGTTATTTATGCCTCATGACGTGATTGCCCTTCATGAACTCTGATAGCACCTCAGCTGGTAGAGCCTCCATCGACCTCAAGTAATACAGACTATATCTGTCATCATCATCATAATTAGAATAAGAAGAATAATACATTTCAAAACTCCAAGATCATATTCACCTGATTGTAATTATTAGTTTATAAAAAAAACATGTGACGTTTCAGTTGCATTTTCAGATCACATATCATGTATCATTGACTAAAGAACCTATCTGGCATAGTTAAAGTGTGCACTGGCAAAAAATAAGGGATTATGGCAGCAACTGCAGCTAGATGTAAAGGCCAGTCTCCTTCCCTCTCAGCTCTGACAAACTGCATCATTATCAGAACTGGCTTGATGAGATTTGTTAACCACATCATGGAAGTTCTACTTCTCCCAGCCCTGTTAATAAGAAGCATAGAGCAACAAATTTAATGTCTAACTATTTGTAATTTCGCCGACCTGTTCATAAACAAAGAAGCAGAAAGTTCTTGTCAGTTTAGTAGTCAAAGATGCACTAAAAAGTAACACTTTGCAATGAATTTATTCAGTCTGAGTTACCTTTCTTCCAAGTCAACCATCAGTTTATCAAAGCTCTCACTGGCGGGTATAACATCTCGGGGGAGCTCTTACACCATCATCTTCAGGGCTTGTACACATTGGGGAAACTTCTTTCCTGTAAGCATCTTCTGTACTCCACCAAAAGCCGTATTCATGAGTGCTTCCAGTCCACTATTGGCCATTAGAGTCCTGACTGTACCAACAAAGCTCATGAGCATATGCATGCCCCCAAGACGAGGGATGAGATCTTTGAATTGCTGAGGATAGGCCCACAGGACATCAACGGCTACACAATATAGTTGCTGATCAACAGTGAATAATGTCACTAACTGACTGCATTGCTGGGTTAGTCCCTGAGACTCAGCCATGGCAGTCATAATCGTGTCAGGATCTTAAGGCTTCATATCCATGAGGAGAGTAGATAGCTTTGGTGGCAGGCTTGATGGTGTGTCCCAATTTTTGAGCCATCTCTGTATTGAATCCATTGTACTCTGGAGTAGAAATTTCATGTGCGATTTTTTTTAGGAATATGTAGTCAGTCAACTGAGCTCTGTTAAGGGTGATTATCTTAGCAGCCAATATTCGCAGTGGGAGAATGGGTTGACAAGCATAATATTGTGGCATATCGAGTTTTCTGGGTCCATTATACATTTGTACAGTCACTGGGGGTGTATGTTCTATCTGTAAGTCTTCCTTTCTCAGCCTTTTGATTGTAGGAGTCTTTGGATCTTGGATATGATCTGTATTTTCCTGTACTTGTGTCAGAAGCAAGGCTAGTGAATGAGTCGATTTCAGTCCATTCGGTGATGCAATGTTCGCGTCAAAGATATCAGCAACTGTTTGAATTAGGCCAATTTTACTGTCCATCAATCCTTGTAAGTTCATCTTTTTCGAGGCAGCATGTGCCATTGATTTCTTGAACCGTAACACTTCATCATATGAACACGTTATGCCGAATTCTGCACACTGTCCCTCATGATGGTTCCAAGAGTTAGTTATCTGTAACATTGTTGGTCTGTTGGTGAGAACACTTGTTTTAATGTTTCCTATTAGTAAAGCTGCATTTGTGTTGTCTAGTTTGGGTGACAACTCAGCAAGCAACCTTAGGATCATATCACTGCAAGCATTTGTTCCATCTTCTTGAGGGAGTCGAGTTTGGTATGTGTCCCTGTTGGCTGCTTTTCCACAACATTCTCTCTTTATTGTTTTGGCTATGACGACTGTCATGTCAACCTCATCACTAGCATCAGTAGGTTTGAGTAAATGAGGAGCTTCACTGTGGAACACAAATATGTTAGCTACTCCCTCTCTTGAGAGTTTCAGCAGATCATAACCAAAATGACTGAAGAAGTTACGTGACAGTTTACTGCCTCCATAATTTGTGTATGCTTCGTGGATTTCAATAGAGCTCCATATGTGTGATTTTTTACCTCCATTTCACAAATCAGTGCATCCAAGGCAGGATCATCTGGTAGAAGGACAATGAATTTAGTTCCAACAGCTGCTTGAATATTCTTGTGGCTCATGAAGCGTTTATAACAGTCATTGTGGTACTGAGCATCTGCTGCTGCATGCAAATCTGTAACCGCACTGCTTAATCTGACTCGAACTTCATTGGCCAGGTCATCATTACACTCATCACAGGTGAGTAACATCTTCTGCTTGTAGTCTCCTGTTGTTCGACACTGGTAGACTTTTCTCCATCTGCCTGGATGGCGAGGATCCAATGGTAGACACTTCTCACCGCAGAAAACACAGTGTTCTTTGAAGTTGAATCTCGTTGTGCCCAATCTGCATGATCTTTTGGCTGGAGCTACTGTTCTGTTGCAGAGCTGTCATTACTCTTCTTTGTGACAAATCGTTTGAGATGATGCTTAGAAGTATAAGTAGATGCACACTTTTATGACATCTTGTAGAATCTAGATCATGCAATTTATCAATCAGCCCATCACCACGCCTTATACTATAGTCTCTGATAGTTTGTACTGGAGCAGCGCCACAGTTAATGAGGTTAGGGGAAATGTTGGAGCAATCAAGGAAACATTTATCATCCATGCTTGACCATACTGCCTTAGCTGACCTGTAATGAAAGAATGTTAAAAAAAATTACCACCACCAATGAGCATGCAGATTATCATATAATTATTAGTAATTTAAATTATATACCTTTCTACATACCTTGAAATACGAAACTAGTAAAATCAAGGACTTCTTTCACCCCAAAAACAGGTATAGACACCAAGATCACCTGTCTGTCAAAAGTACTGAAAAAGATATGCGACATTTAGCATTGGCGACATGCTGCGTCGCGGCCATTTTATTTTTGGCCCATAATTTTTTTCCCCAAGAGTGCTAGAGTGGCACCCGGCTGATTCCTGTTGAGGACATGTCAGAGCACCAGAATCAACAGTAAAACCTTCTCCATACCACAAAACCGGGTTCCACCCCAAAATGCCATTTGGCAACCGGACTATAAGGTAGAACCAGTCACTTACTTTATAATGGGGCCTTATGGTATCGATACTTCCCTTAAGGGCATGTGTATTTACGTGTCATTCATTGTCTCTGCTTTCATAATATATATTTGGTAGATTTCATTTTAATGCCAGATTTTTCCTTTCAGGATTGAGACATGGGGCCTTGGTGAGTGCAGCCCACCAGTATCTCCGATGGTTTTAACAAGGCTCTGTCCTTCTTGCTAGCAGAGGTAATTATGATTCAAACTGTTCATGTTTGTAGAAACTCTTGTTTGTTAAAGGTTGTTATTGTCTGCATATTTCCACGTTCTTCTGTCAACTTTTTATAGACCTCCTTACATGACTAGTGGTCTTTCTGTTGATTTCTGATAAGTTTAATTTTGATTTATGTATTTTTCAGTAAATGTCCAATGAAAATCCACATATCAGAAAAGTCATGGTCATTGTATATTGTACCTTTCAATATTCTAGACATAGTTGCTGCTCAGACATTCATAACTGATTTAGAGGGTGATTTTTCTGCATCGCTGCTCAGTTCATATTTTTATTGTCATCCATTCCTTTTCCTCTCTTCCAACATGCCAGTCAACATCTTTCTTCAACTTCTTTTGTTTTTCTAGTTCCGATTATTGTCCCTAGAGAAAGAATCCCTCTACCCAGTCCCATGAAACCATTTGTGATTCAGCAATCCTACAATCTCTTATACTGTACACCCCTTCTGTAGTATTGCCCAACCTTTTTTTTTTTTTTGTTTTTTTTTTTATTTTAGTCCATTGCTTTACACTTCTCTACTCATTTTCTTCTTCTTCTCTCTCCAGTCTACATCAAACCTACTTCTTACAGACCTTTTCTACGAAATCCTTCAACTGTAGTTTCTGTTATTGTTATTATTTTTATTATTATTATTATTATTATTATTATTATTATTATTATTATTATTATTATTACTCAGATGCAACCTATTCATATGGAAAGCCCACCAAAGGGGCCATTGACATGAAATTGAAGCTTCCAAAGAATATTAAGGTGTTCATTAGGAAGAAGTAAAAGGAAGTACAATAAAGGTAATACAAAAAGAAGAGATACCACGTATTAACAAAAAAAATTAATAAATGTATAAAAATGTATTAAAATGCAAGGAGAATAGTATTAGGGTAGCAATGCATTGCATTTTTGCTTCAACTTCCGAAGTTCCAACTGCACAACATCCCCTGGGAGGCTATTCCACAGTCCAACAGTGTGAGGGATAAACGACCTGTGGAACTGAGAACTTTGACTACAAGACCATTTAAAATGAAAGATCAAACTTTCAGTCCATTCCCATTGATGCCCTAGGCCAGTGATTCTCAAACTGGGTGCCACAGACAGTGCCTAGGGGTGCCACAAGATTATCATGAATTTTGTTTTGGCCAGATTATCTCTACGAACATTTGTAAAAAAGAAAGTTTATGGATGTCTTTATATAATTATTATCAGTGTTTCTACTCTAATTATTATGATGTTGATCTAATTCTTCTGATATGCTCTTTGTTTGTACAGTATGTTGCTGCATGTACGGTGTGCTGGTTTTAGTTTGAGTGTGGATAATAATTTCATTCTCTAAATAAGAAGGTAATTCATGCGATATGGTGGGATGGTGAAGAATGGTGCCACGGTAATGATTAGTTTGTTCATGACACTTACCTGACAGATATATATATAGCTGTATTCTCCGAAAGGGACCGACAGAAATTCAAAAACTTACGGCACACGCAGATGGGCCAGGTGGTTAGTACCCATTCCCGCCGCTGGGAGGCGGGTATCAGGAACCATTCCCATTTTCTATTCAGATTTTCTCTGTCGCCGGTATTGTCAACACCTGTTGCCAATACCTCCGCCGTTGGATTTCGTAAACTTTTTCCACTAAGTATTCTGATTGTCTTTTGGTTTTTGGACTTTGGCTTTGTGGATAGGCATACGCTTCTTTGGACTGTTTTGATTTTGGTTTTGGCTTTTCCTTGAACGAGATGTCTGGATCTAGTTCTGCTAGTTTCAGGGTGTGTGTTGTTCAGGAGTGTAAGGTGAGGCTACCGAAAGCTTCGGTAGACCCTCACACAGTATGCATGAGATGTAGAGGGCATGTCTGTATGTTGGATGATCGCTGCAAGGAGTGTGAATCGTTGCCTGATTCTGATTGGAAGGCGTACGATTCTTACGTTCGCAAGCTAGAGCGTGATCGTGTAAGGAGGTCTTCCTCCAGGAGTGTGTCGGTAGGTGGGAGTCAGGGTATTAATTTGTCTCCTGTTAACCCTACTAATGCTTCTCCTTTCCCTGTAGAGTCGCCTTCTAACCCTGTGATTGCGTCTGCGGAAGGTAATGCCCTTGCGCAGATTTTGAACTCCATTCGTACCTTGGAGTCTAAGGTGTTGGCGATCGAAAGTGCAGTGAAGTGTAGTGATCCCCCCAGTGTTGTGGAGGGGGCGTCAGATCGGCCCTATAATGCCTCTAGGTCTAGACCTCTGCCGAACTCCCAGGACTTAGGGAATGGGCATGTCGAAAGCCGCAAGAGGGTTACGGGGACCCCCCACCGATCTGGCGTCCCTTCGGCAGGCCTTGTTGACGTCTCCCAGGCTGCCAAGGATCGTGCTCGCGCACGGATCCTTAAGGATTGTTTTTCGTCCTCCGAGGCGTCCTCTCCACTTAAGGGGTCACGTTCTCGGTTGGACTCTCGTCCTTTCAAGAGGAGCCGCGTTGAAGAGGACGCTTCTTCTCCTCTTTCTCGTGCCTTGGACTCTTCTCCCGACTGGCTGCGAGATTTGCCGCCGCAGAAGAGGACCAGGATTTCTTCGGAGGAGGACGTTGCTGAACGTCCCAGCCGCACCAAGAAGAGAGCCCCTGTCGCTCTTGGTAGAAGGAGGAGGACGTCTCCTTCCCCCTCTTCTTCTCATAAGAGCAGCCCTTCTCCTGAGAGGGCTTCCTCTCCTTCGAAGCGTCTTATCCTTGATATGCAGCGGCAGTTAGCTTCCCTTCTCGCTGCTAAGGAGAAGCAACCTCGTGGGCGCCGCAAGGATTTGTCGCTGCCTGTTAAAAGATCTAAGAGGTCTCCCTCTCCTTCTCTTCGTTTGTCTCTCTCCCCTGCGGCTTCTCGTAGTCACCCTCATCGTTCTGCGGATCATCAGCTCTCCTTGCCCCGTCGTGACTCGCTGGTTGATCAGGACGCTTCTCTTGCAGCTCGGTTTGCTGCTAGTAAGAGTTCGCGCCAAGACGCTCTTCTTGCCTCTCCTCCTGCTTCTCGCTCTCGTTTCGACGTTCGGCAGGACGCCCACCAGGACGCTTCTCGTTTTTCCCGATCCCTGCATGATGCTCTCCAGGACTCTCGTCAAGAAGCTCGGCGGCTCGCTCGTCGGGACTCTCGTCAGGACGCTCGGCAGCTTGTAAGACAGGACGCTCTTCAGGACGCTCGGCTGCTTTCGAAGCAGGACGCTCGTCAGGACGCTCATCAGGACGCTCGTCGGGACGCTCGTCAGGACGCTCCTCAGGACGCTCATCAGGACGCTCGGCAGGACGCTCCTGTACGAGTTGTTCCTGAATTTTCTGCTGCTTCTTCCCACGAGAAGAGGTCTCTGGGTCGTATTGGACCCAAAGGTCTTTGTTTCTCTCTAGCCCCGGAAGACTCTCCTGTCGCTCCTGTCGAAGAGGCGGATTTGTCTCAGGAGTCGGACTCTGCTGAACAAGAGCCCCCTCTTTCGTCTTTCTCCGATTACAGAATTTTGGCTAGTATGCTTAAGGAGCTTTTTCCTGATAAGTTTCAGCCTTCTGCTCCGCTTTCCCCTCCTTCGCAGTTAGCTTCTTCGAAGGTGAGGAAATCGCCCGGCTTCCTACAAATGAAGACTTCGTTGGCTACAAGAAAAGCTCTCAAGAGGGTCAATGCATGGATGGAAGATAGGAAGTCTCAAGGGAAATCTTCCTTCGCTCTCCCCCCGTCTAGATTGTGCGGGAAAGCGGGTATGTGGTATGAGACGGGAGAGGAAATTGGCTCTAGAGTTCCCTCTTCCTCTCAAGGTGATTTTGCGAGCCTCGTGGATGCGTCAAGGAGGTCTCTTCTTTCTTCAGCTAAGGTGTCTTGGACTCTTTCTGAAACCGACCACCATCTGAAAGGCCTCTTCAAGTCGATGGAGGTTTTTAACTTTCTGGACTGGTGCTTGGGGGCCTTGGACTTAAGGACTCGTAGTCCGGACTCTATTTCTCTGGGGGAGCTGTCCAGTGTACTGTCGTGCATGGACAAGGCCGTCAGGGATGGCGCTGATGAACTGGCTTCTCATTTTGGTACAACCCTCCTAAAGAAGAGGGCTTTGTACTGCAATTTCGCTGCCAAGTCAGTTTCTCCTGTTCAGAGGGCTGAGTTACTTTTTGCCCCTCTTTCTAGCCATCTCTTCCCCCAGCCGCTTGTCAAGGATCTCGCCTCCAGCCTTAAGGAGAAGGCTACTCAGGATCTCCTTGCTCAATCTTCCAGGCGTCCTAGTGTCCCTTCTACGTCTTCGCAAGGACTTCCCCCGAAGAGACAGAAGCCCTTTCGTGGGAGATCTTCCTCCTCTAGACCTTTTTCGCGAGGAAGAGGTCTCTCCAGAGGCGGAGCCCCTTCTTCCCAAAGGGGCAAGAAGTGATTTTTCTCACCTCCAGACACCAGTAGGAGCCAGGCTTCTCCTGTTTTCAGAAGCCTGGAAGGTAAGAGGGGCGGATTCCTGGTCCCTCAATGTGATCAAAAAAGGTTACAGGATCCCGTTCCTCGAAAACCCCCCCCTGTCCTCTACTCCCAGAGATCTGTCGCCTTCTTACCGACCGGAAAAGCAACAGATCCTTTTAGATCTGCTGGAAGATATGATTCAGAAGAGAGCAATAGAGCGAGTCCTGGATCTGGAGTCTCCAGGTTTTTACAACCGTCTCTTCCTGGTTCCAAAACAGTCAGGGGGGTGGAGACCAGTCCTGGACGTCAGCAGACTGAACAACTTTGTCGTCAAGGAGAAGTTCAAAATGGAGACGCCTCAGTCGGTTATCAATGCACTGCGACCAGGCGATTGGATGGTCTCTCTCGACCTTCAGGACGCGTATTTTCATGTCCCCATTCATCCTCAATCGAGAAAGTTTTTGAGGTTTGTCCTGAAGGGAAGAGTGTACCAATTCAGAGCTCTCTGTTTCGGTCTGTGTACAGCTCCTATGGTTTTCACAGTCCTGATGAGGAACGTTGCCCGGTGGCTTCATCTTGCCGGAGTAAGGATATCGCTCTATCTAGACGACTGGCTCATCAGAGCCACGTCGAAACTAAGGTGTCTGGAGGACTTGCATTCGACTTTGGAACTGACGAAGTCCCTGGGACTTCTTGTGAATTTAGAGAAGTCTCATCTGATCCCCTCTCAGTCCATTCTTTATCTGGGGATTCGGATGGATTCAGCGGGTTTTCGAGCCTTTCCATCCCAGGACCGTCAGCAGCACTGCTTAGTAAAAGTTTCGGCCTTCCTGGGGAAAGAAACATGCTCGGTGAGGGAATGGATGAGTCTGCTGGGGACCATTTCATCACTGGAGAAGTTTGTTTCCCTGGGGAGGTTGCATCTCAGACCCCTACAGTTCTTTCTTGCAGACAACTGGAAGAACAAGGAGGACTTAGACGAGTCTCTCAGGATCTCTCTCTCCGTCAAGGACCATCTTCGGTGGTGGCTCGATCCTGTAAAGTTGGCAAGAGGGGTCTCTCTCTATCTTCAGAGCCCCGACCTAGTGTTGTTTTCCGACGCGTCCATGTCGGGATGGGGAGCAACACTAGGGGGGGAGGAAGTGTCAGGCACCTGGGAAGGGGAACAGGTGTCCTGGCACATAAATCTCAAAGAACTGAAAGCGATTTTCCTGGCTCTTCAGTTCTTCCAGGATCAAGTTGCAGGTCGGGTGATTCAAGTCAACTCCGACAACACCACGGCCCTGGCGTACCTCAAGAAACAGGGAGGTACTCATTCCCGGTCCCTGTTCCTGATCGCCAAGGAGATCCTGCTTTGGGCACATTCTCACCAGGTGACGCTTCTCACTCGTTTTGTTGCAGGGGTCGAGAATGTTCGTGCCGACCTTCTCAGTCGACAACATCAGCTGCTGCCTACAGAATGGACTCTGAACGCAGAAGTGTGTCAGGATCTTTGGAAACTTTGGGGACGTCCCCTAGTGGACGTTTTCGCGACTTCAAGGACCACAAGGCTGCCCCTTTACTGCTCTCCTGTTCTCGACCCGGGAGCCCTTGCAATAGACGCCTTTCTCTGGGACTGGAAAGGTCTAGATCTGTACGCCTTTCCCCCATTCAAGATTCTGGGGGAAGTCGTCAGAAAGTTTGTAGCCTCAGAAGGGACGAGAATGACTTTAATCGCTCCTTTTTGGCCTTCAGCAGAATGGTTCCCAGAGGTCATGTCTCTCGTGGTAGACTATCCAAGAACGCTTCCTTTGAGAACAGATCTTCTCAAACAACCCCACTTCGAGAGGTACCACAAAAACCTTCCCGCTCTGAGTCTAACTGCATACAGACTATCGAGAAGTTGCTCAGAGCGAGAGGTTTTTCTAGACCAGTGGCTAAGGCGATCGCTAACGCCAGGAGAGCCTCTTCCAGTGCAGTGTACCAGTCCAAGTGGATCATTTTCAGGAGGTGGTGTAAACTTAAGGGAATTTCCTCCACCACGACCTCTCTTTCCCAGATAGCAGACTTCCTTTTATATCTGAGAAAGGATTTGAACCTGGCAGTCCCGACCATCAAAGGCTATAGAAGTATGCTGTCAACGGTCTTCAGGCATAGAGGCCTGAACTTATCGGACAATAAAGACCTTCATGATCTTCTTAGGTCTTTTGAGACGTCTAAGGTAGCCTCCCCTAAGTTACCTTCATGGAATTTAGATATAGTTCTAAAATTCCTGATGTCGAAGAGGTTTGAACCTTTAAATTCTGCTTCCTTCAGAGATGTAACAAAGAAAGCTATTTTCCTAACTGCTCTGGCGACGGCGAAGAGAGTTAGTGAACTTCAAGCGTTCAGCAAGATTATAGGTTTCAGAGGCCCTGATGCTGTCTGTTCTCTGAGCCCTATTTTTCTTGCTAAGAATGAGAACCCGTCTACCCCTTGGCCCAGGTCCTTCGAAATTAAGGGCTTGACGGACATCACTGGACAAGAACCTGAGAGAACCCTATGTCCTGTCAGGGCTCTAAAATTTTATTTGCAGAGGACCCAGAATTGTAGAGGTCCTTCTAGCAATCTCTGGTGCTCCGTTAAGAGGCCTGAGTTACCTCTCTCGAAAAATGCCCTGGCGTTCTTTCTACGAAGCACCATCATAGACGCCCATTCCAGTGTGCTAGACGAAGACTTGAGAACTTTGAAGGTTAAGGCTCACGAAGTGAGAGCCATTGCTACCTCAGTGGCCTTCCAGAAAAACCAGTCTCTCAATGACATTCTGGGTGCCACTTTTTGGCGAAGCAATTCGGTCTTTGCTTCTCATTATCTCACAGAAGTGAAGACGTCCTATGAGAATTGCTGTGCGCTGGGGCCTTACGTTTCCGCAAATACGATCTTGGGAACAGAAAGCGACTCTCATCCTCTCCTTTAGTTTTGTTTTGGTGTGTTTTTAATATTTTTTGTGTTGTTTTTTATGGTCGTTGGGTCTCCACCAGTGGTGGTCGCCCCAGTCCTTAGTTTATGTTAATCTTTTTAACGTAACTAGGCTTGGTCAGGTGGTTGTTAGTTTGTCGCTTACCCTCATAGTAAGGTCATATGGTCTAGTCACATTGTGGTCTCGCCCCCGTTGACAGATCATCTAGATTCCACCAGCTCTATAGGTCTCTACCTCGCTGGAGTTTTCTAGTAAAGCAGAAGCAGGCTTGGGTGACAGTAATCACGAAGTCAGCAATGCTAACAGGTAAGGAACCAAGGCGTCAATCGCCTACATAGTTTTGTTTCCTAAATCCTATTCTGTCTCTTCCCACCTCCAATGGTGGGATTCAGCTATATATATATCTGTCAGGTAAGTGTCATGAACAAAATGATATTTTTATGATAAAATAAAGTTTGTTCATACTTACCTGGCAGATATATATAATCATAGTACCCGCCCTCCTCCCCTCAGGAGACAGTAGTTCTAGTTTCTAGAAAATCTGAATAGAAAATGGGAATGGTTCCTGATACCCGCCTCCCAGCGGCGGGAATGGGTACTAACCACCTGGCCCATCTGCGTGTGCCGTAAGTTTTTGAATTTCTGTCGGTCCCTTTCGGAGAATACAGCTATATATATATCTGCCAGGTAAGTATGAACAAACTTTATTTTATCATAAAAATATCATTTTATGAAGCTTACCAATTATGGATATGTAAAGCTTAGTTCACCATCCTCAAAAGCTTACAGTACCATATATACTTAACCTCTAAAGTACTGTAATTTGCTTCTCGCATGCAAGTAATTACGACAGGAAGTCATCAGAGGGTAAATTTATAACAGTAAAAATGTTTCAGGAGAAAATAAGCGTCGCAGAATAGTAGTAGATTTGGTGTATTGAATTTCAATCATCAACATCTGTATATGTTGCTGACATGTTGCTCTTTAATTTGTTTCAATATATTTAGCAGCTGAAATATGCTGTGTCAAACAGAAACACGGTGGGTGTGAAACAATGACTTTAAGAGATATTGTATGGAGGAAATGACACTCTACCCACCATTCCGCAAGACTTGTATGTCGTCTAGAGATTCTGAACTATGAAACCAATTCAAGATTGTGTTTAGCATCATTCATACCAGAGTAATTATTATCAATTGCATTGGACATTATTGATGGGTGTTTAAAACCTTTTTTCTGAGAAATTTAGATATAGTGCCACAGTAAATGTCTTTATATGTGGCTTTTTTGCATGAAAAATTTAGATATAGTGCCACAGTAAATGTCTTTATAAATTTATGTGGCAGGCCACAGCGATAATGTTTGATTTTGCTGTTTAAATACAGAGTTGAATAATAAATTTGTCATTAATGCAATATAACAAACTGCACTGTGTAGTTTTTATTGCCTCATAGGAGCTTTATAACCTAAGGAATTGTGCAGTACAGTTTTGTGGTGATCGAAGACTTTTTATCCTTAATGATTGGTAACGAATCCTTTGTTAAAACAAGTTATTAATGTAGATTCATTTTTTACAGACACCACATACTTCAAGACCTTCAGTTGTTCAGCTTTTAAGTCATTTCTATGCATCCATAAAGACAGTTTAATACAGTTCAAGGGATTTGATACATCAGCCATCTGACTTTACTTTCTAAAACAGTAAATAAGTGATATAATATTGATGCCACTGCCTGTAACAAAAAGCTTTTTTTTTTACATTTCTATTAATAAATTCAGATACGGCATTTGATAAGTTAGTAAACACAGCATAGATAAGAACTTGCCCATAGCAAAACCATTAAGTGATCTATTATTTCATATGTATCGTTTTGAGATAACCAGTTGTAAACATTGTCAAAAAAGTTTTTAGAAAACATTTGGTTAAGCAGGCTGTACCATATTACTTTGATAGTCAATTAAGATAGCAAAATCAGGAAGTCAAAATACTCGTAGTGCTAGAAATTCAGAATTGCAAATAAACACATTAGGTCAGGTTTTTGCTAGGTAGTACGTAAGAGTAAGTTTAAGACCACAGGTTTGTTAGCAATGAAAAATACAAATTAATTAAAAAATTTGTCAGTTGAGCTAATTGTAAAATCTGTAAAGTATCTTAATGATGTAAACTTTGTTCTCCTTTTAAGAAAATCATCAGTTAATTTTTTTTTATTAGCGTAACACGAAAAACTATAAACCTTGTCAGATTTTTAGGAAATCAGATTACTGTATATTGCGTTCAGATACAACTTGGACTGTATCAGATGGATTTTGTAGATGTATCGAAATGACTTAAAATTCGGTGGTAACGACTTTAGCAAAAGGACCCTACTGCTGTTTCAACCAGGAAGATCGATGTTGAGGAAAATAGTATACTGTATTCGGCCTTCGCAAATGAGACAGAACTCTTCCAGTGAAATTGGTAAGTTTATGAATATTATGAATTTTGTTTTTCTTATTTGAATTTTGTTTTTCTGATCTTGAAAACAGGTCATTAATCTGTCAATAAATTAAGGGTCAACACAATTGCAAAAGTATATTATTGGACATAATATTCAGTTGTCAGACATTGCTATGAATGCTATCTGTCAGGTTTTATATATTTCATATATAGAAGATGGGAATAAGTCAGTAAGGTTTATGCAGTACTTAAATCTGCTTTACCCTCCAGACGTATCAGATTAACTAATAAATAAGTGACTAGGGTTAGGAACTCTACCTTTAGAGTAACTTTTTAAACTTTAGCCCATAGAAAAATGCTGTATCAAATCTGTAAGAGGGTTGATTCCACTAGTATTTGCATATTTGGTCATCTCGTAGACAATTAGGTGGTTGGATCTTGACCAGCATTTGAAGGCAAATATTCTTGACAGGTGGCACTATACAGAGGCTGTCATAAGTTCCAAGCGTTAAAAATAATGCAGTTCTATATAAAATCTGCAAAAATAATGTCTCAAACAGTATTGTGTTTATTGTGTTTTGGAGAAATAACATTCAGAAACCGTCAGATACAGAGTCAAGTATCCCTCTCTCGTTCTCTCTCTTTTAGTCCCAAATACCTTCTTTGTTGAAGCCCCGAAAAAGGTCTTTGCATTCCAGTAACACTACAGCATCATTGTAAATTATATGCATATTCATTCCGTGTCCTGAATACAAGGAATATATGGCTATGTTCCAGGAGTCTTCAGCTGCAACCCCCTTTATTCCTTATACTGTACCTCCGTTCCTAGTCTCTTTCTTTCCATCATATTTCCCACCCTCTCCTAACAGGGTTTTCATCGTGCAACTGTGAGGTTTGCATCTTGTTACACCTTTAAAATTGGAACCTCAGAACTTCAAGGGAAGGTGCAATGCATTCTAGCCTAAAGCAGTTGTTGTCTTTTATCATTTAATTACATTTTGATCTTTATTTATTTTTGGGTCAATTTATTTGTTCTTTTCTAATAACTGTCGTCTTTCTGTATTTCCTGTTCCCTTCCGTTCTTCCTTATCTGTACGTCCGCAGACTCTTCATTCCCTCTTTCGCTCGTCTGGTGAAGGTCCAACAACTTACCCTTGTAGGACCTCACCCAATCCTTGCAAGTGATAGGACCTTACCCAGTCCTCGCAACCTATAGGACCTCACCCAATCCTTGCAAGTGATAGGACCTTACCCAGTCCTCGCAACCTATAGGACCTCACCCAATCCTTGCAAGTGATAGGACCTTACCCAGTCCTCGCAACCTATAGGACCTCACCCAATCCTTGCAAGTGATAGGACCTTACCCAGTCCTCGCAACCTATAGGACCTCACCCAATCCTTGCAAGTGATAGGACCTTACCCAGTCCTCGCAACCTATAGGACCTCACCCAATCCTTGCAAGTGATAGGACCTCACCCAATCCTCGCAACCTATAGGACCTCACCCAATCCTTGCAAGTGATAGGACCTCACCCAATCCTCGCAACCAATAGGACCTCACCCAATCCTTGCAAGTGATAGGACCTCACCCAATCCTTGCAAGTGATAGGACCTCACCCAATCCTCACAACCGATAGGACCTCACCCAATCCTCGCAAGTGATAGGACCTCACCCAATCCTTGCAAGTGATAGGACCTCACCCAATCCTCGCAACCGATAGGACCTCACCCAATCCTTGCAAGTGATAGGACCTCACCCAGTCCTTGCAAGTGATAGGACCTCACCCAATCCTTGCAAGTGATAGGACCTCACCCAATCCTCGCAACCGATAGGACCTCACCCAATCCTTGCAAGTGATAGGACCTCACCCAATCCTTGCAAGTGATAGGACCTCACCCAATCCTTGCAAGTGATAGGACCTCACCCAATCCTTGCAAGTGATAGGACCTCAACCAATCCTTGCAAGTGATAGGACCTCACCCAATCCTCACAACCGATAGGACCTCAACCAATCCTCGCAAGTGATAGGACCTCACCCAATCCTTGCAAGTGATAGGACCTCACCCAGTCCTTGCAAGTGATAGGACCTCACCCAATCCTCGCAACCGATAGGACCTCACCAATCCTTGCAAGTGATAGGACCTCACCCAATCCTTGCAAGTGATAGGACCTCACCCAATCCTTGCAAGTGATAGGACCTCACCCAATCCTTGCAAGTGATAGGACCTCACCCAATCCTTGCAAGTGATAGGACCTCAACCAATCCTTGCAAGTGATAGGACCTCACCCAATCCTTGCAAGTGATAGGACCTCACCCAATCCTTGCAAGTGATAGGACCTCACCCAATCCTTGCAAGTGATAGGACCTCACCCAATCCTTGCAACCGATAGGACCTCACCCAATCCTTGCAAGTGATAGGACCTCACCCAATCCTCGCAAGTGATAGGACCTCACCCAATCCTTGCAAGTGATAGGACCTCACCCAATCCTTGCAAGTGATAGGACCTCAACCAATCCTCGCAAGTGATAGGACCTCACCCAATCCTTGCAAGTGATAGGACCTCACCCAATCCTTGCAAGTGATAGGACCTCACCCAATCCTCGCAACCGATAGGACCTCACCCAATCCTCGCAAGTGATAGGACCTCACCCAATCCTTGCAAGTGATAGGACCTCAACCAATCCTCACAAGTGATAGGACCTCACCCAGTCCTTGCAAGTGATAGGACCTCACCCAATCCTTGCAAGTGATAGGACCTCACCCAATCCTCGCAAGTGATAGGACCTCACCCAATCCTTGCAAGTGATAGGACCTCACCCAATCCTTGCAAGTGATAGGACCTCACCCAATCCTCACAAGTGATAGGACCTCACCCAATCCTCGCAAGTGATAGGACCTCACCCAATCCTTGCAAGTGATAGGACCTCACCCAATCCTTGCAAGTGATAGGACCTCACCCAATCCTTGCAAGTGATAGGACCTCACCCAATCCTTGCAAGTGATAGGACCTCAACCAATCCTCGCAAGTGATAGGACCTCACCCAATCCTTGCAAGTGATAGGACCTCACCCAATCTTTGCAAGTGATAGGACCTCACCCAATCCTCGCAACCAGTGCCGCTTACTATCTCCACATTCTTCCATATTTAACTTTATTACTCTTCTCTCTCTCTCTCTCTCTCTCTCTCTCTCTCTCTCTCTCTCTCTCTCTCTCTCTCTCTCTCTCTCTCTCTGTCCTTCTCTTGGTCCTGTCCTTCTCTTTCCTGTCTTTTACATCCTCATTCTTTTCCACAATCGTTTTCTTATCCTTCGCATCCTCATCCTATAATCGTTTTCCTATCTTCATCCTCATCCTCCTGGTCTGGGGCCGATCCTATCTGTCCCTTTCCTGCCGTCCCTTGCGTTTCCTCACGCTTCCTAATTCCAGAATTCCAGATCCTATTCCTGCCGCCCCTTGCATTTCTTCTCTTCCTAATTCCAGAATTCCAGATCCTATTCCTGCCGCCCATTGCGTTTCCTCTCTTCCTAATTCCAGAATTCCAGATCCTATTCCTGCCGCCCCTTGCGTTTCCTCTCTTCCCTAATTCCAGAATTCCAGATCCTATTCCTGCCACCCCTTGCGTTTCCTCTCTTCCTAATTCCAGAATTCCAGATCCTATTCCTGCCGCCCCTTGCGTTTCCTCTCTTCCTAATTCCAGAATTCCAGATCCTATTCCTGCCACCCCTTGCGTTTCCTCTCTTCCTAATTCCAGAATTCCAGATCCTATTCCTGCCGCCCCTTGCGTTCCTTGTCTTCCTAATTCCAGAATTCCAGATCCTATTCCTGCCGCCCTTTGCGTTTCCTCTCTTCCTAATTCCAGAATTCCAGATCCTATTCCTGCCACCCCTTGCGTTTCCTCTCTTCCTAATTCCAGAATTCCAGATCCTATTCCTGCCGCCCTTCGCATTTCCTCTCTTCCTAATTCCAGAATTCCAGATCCTATTCCTGCCGCCCTTTGCATTTCCTCTCTTCCTAATTCCAGAATTCCAGATCCTATTCCTGCCCCCTCTTGCGTTTCCTCTCTTCCTAATTCCAGAGTTCCAGATCCTATTCCTGCCCCCTCTTGCGTTTCCTCTCTTCCTAATTCCAGAGTTCCAGATCCTATTCCTGCCGCCCTTCGCATTTCCTCTCTTCCTAATTCCAGAATTCCAGATCCTGTTCCTGCTGCCCCTTGCGTTTCCTCTCTTCTTAATTCCAGATCCTATTCCTGCCGCCCCTTTAGTTTCCTCTCTCTTTCTAATTCCAGAATCCAGATCCTATTCCTACCACCCCTTGCGTTTTCGCACTCTTCCTAATTCCAGAATTCCAGATCCTATTCCTACGACCCCTTGCGTTTCCTCACTCTTCCTAATTCCAGAATTCCAGATCCCATTCCTACGACCCCTTGCGTTTTTGCACTCTTCCTAATTCCAGAATTCCAGATCCTATTCCTGCCACCCTTTGCATTTTCTCACTCTTCCTAATTCCAGATCCCATTCCTGCCACCCCTTGCATTTTCTTGCTCCTCCTAATTCCAGAATTCCAGATCCTATTCCTGCCGTCCTTTGCGTTTCCTCACTCTTCCTAATTCCAGAATTCCAGATCCCATTCCTGCCACCCCTTGCGTTTCCTCTCTTCCGAATTCCAGAATTCCAGATCCTATTCCTACCCCCCCTTGTGTTTTCTCTCTCTTCCTAATTCCAGAATTCCAGATCCCATTCCTGCCACCCCTTGCATTTTCTTGCTCCTAATTCCAGAATTCCAGATCCTATTCCTGCCGCCCTTTGCGTTTCCTCACTCTTCCTAATAACAGAATTCCAGATCCCATTCCTGCCACCCCTTGTGTTTCCTCTCTTCCTAATTCCAGAATTCCAGATCCTATTCCTACCACCCCTTGTGTTTTCTTGCTCTTCCTAATTCCAGAATTCCAGATCCTATTCCTGCCACCCTTTGCATTTTCTCACTCTTCCTAATTCCAGAATTCCAGATCCCATTCCTGCCACCCCTTGCGTTTCCTCTTCCTAATTCCAGAATTACAGATCCTATTCCTACCACCCCTTGCATTTTCTTGCTCTTCCTAATTCCAGAATTCCATATTCTACTCCTGCCGCCCCTTGCGTTTCCTTGCTCTTCCTAATTCCAGGAATATTTACAGCAATTCTTTTCTTATCTTATATTGTACTTCCATTTTTGTCTATTTATTCATTTGTTAATATATTTTATATATGTTTTCTGATGACTGATGTCTCTTCTTTGTGGATTTGTGTTATCTTCTGTTACTTCTTCCAAATTAAAGCCATTTTGTAGTTTTTTTGTAGTTTCAGGTTCTTCTGTAGTTTTTTGTAGTTTCAGGTTTTTTGTAGTTTTTTTGTAGTTTCAGGTTTTTTGTAGTTTAATTATTTTTGTAGTTCAGGTTTTTGTAGTTTCATTTTTTTGTAGTTTCAGGATTTTTGCAGTTTCAGTTTTTTGTAGTTTGTTGTTTGTAGTTTCAGTTTATTTGTAGTATCAGATTTTTTTTGCAGTCCAGGTTTTATTGCAACTTCAGGTTTTTTTGGAGTTTCATTGTTTTGTAGTGTCAGTTTATTTTTAGTCAGGTTTTTTTTTTTTTTTTAAATTTTAGACATAGTTGATCAGTGTCTGAAATAAATGCTAGAATATGCAAAACAGTTCTTTTTCAAAGACCCTTTTCCAAGCCATTTTTCCAAGACCTTTTTCAAAGACTTTTTTTGAAGACCTTTCTCAGAGACCTTTTTCAAAGACTTTTTCAAAGAATTTTTCCAAGACCTTTTTCAAAGATCTTTTTCAAAGACCTTTTCCAAAAACCTTTTCCAAATACCTTTTTCCAAGACCTTTTTCACATTTTTCAAAGACTTTCAAAGACCTTTTTTGAGGACCTGTTTCCAAGACCTTTTCTAAGACCTTTTTTGAGGACTTGTTTCCAAGACCTTTTTTGAGGACCTGTTTCCAAGACCTTTTTCGAGGACCTTTTTCCAAGACCTTTTTCGAAGACCACTTATTCCCATAAACTAGATTTATGCTCTGACATGTTAGTGCAAAATAGACAACCCTTAATCTATTATGTAAGAGTAAAACGTACCAAAGATTACTCTCTTATTGAAGAACCGCTGTAAAAATGGCTATTTTATATAAATGTTCATCCAGATGCTCATCTGTTAACAAAAGTTGTGTATTAAAATGAAAAGCAATATGTACGCCAACTTCTGTAAGTAATTAACTGTTGAAATTCTTTTACAGACCTGTTGAGATTAGATGCATGCAATTGTCAACAACAAAAGCTACAAGAAAAAGAGTGAAGGCCCCTTTATGGAGCAGCTAGCAAACTGGAAGTCTGGAATTTAGCATTTGGAGGTAAAGCTCAATGTATTGATTTGTACAGCAAGGGGTGTAATATTATTGTCTGCCCAAGGACACCCTACATTCATTTATACATAATCTGTCTAGTGGTGTGGTGAAGACCACCTTCAATAAAGGGTTTTATGGTCTGTTTGTGGTATGCATGGTGTGAGGAAAGTAGCCCAGCTTTGAATTACAGTAATGGAGCTCTCTCTCTCTCTCTCTCTCTCTCTCTCTCTCTCTCTCTCTCTCTCTCTCTCTTAGGGATGCTCTTCACCCTGTCAAAACTGTTGGTCCATAGCTGTTATCCCCAGCCTTAACTATTTGAACTGAAAGCTTAAGGGGCCATATTTGACAGCTTGTGTACTACAGATCACATGAATGTGTACGCATTGTAATTTGTGAGCCGATGGGGATGAAACTTCCTACTGCAGCGTTGAGGCAAATTTATTTCCAATAACAAGCAGGAATTACAGTGAAATGCAAGATGTCTTCAGAATTTGAAACACCTGAATCAAAAGCCAAAACCTAAAATAAAATGTTTCCCAATATAATGTGAAGGATTGAGTTGTTTTTATGACAGGGCTACATATTAGTGGACACGACAAAGGTGGTAGTGAGAGTCTGACCCAAGTTTGAGTTATTTGTCTTTACACTCCGTCTCATAAATTCATTGAATGTGGAAGATGATAGTACCAGGTCTTTTGGTCAATACTTTGGTCCAGGCTGCTTTGAAATCAACTTCTACCTTTTTGCTTTTATTCCTTTGCTCAGGAGTTCCACCAATCACCATACTGGTTGGAAGTGTAGCCAGCATCCTCTAGTATCTGCTCACTGATTGTGATTCAAAATCACTGTGAGTATACAATTTAATCTTCATGTAATGGAGGTGTTGCCTCTTGGGATGACTTGCATACCATTGCAAATAATGTGTCAAATTGCTTTTCCAAAATATGCTTTCATTCTTCCTGAGTTTTCAGATCTTGGACTGCAGCTTGCTTTGCTCTTTATCACTTTCCAATCTGGGCACTTGGAACTAGTTAAGACATAAGCAGGTAATGGCTTCATAGGTTCTTGTTAAAGAAAATGCATAAAATTTTGGTGTGGAATGTTTTTGTAAATGCTGGTATTCAGTGCAATGTGGCCTTTTTTGCAGGAGTTATAAGCAGATTCGGAATTGTTTGTAAGGGGCCATTTGACATTGCTGAGAGAATACTCCCATCGTCTCATTGAGACATCACACTACCCTCTGGTCTCCCTTTGTATCCATCATATTCATCCTGTTGGCTAAAGGATGCCCCTTTCCTTAACTGCTGTTTTTGCATGCTAAACCCACTGCCTTTCACACTTCAAGTATATCACCAGTGCTCAAGTCACGTCTTTCAGTGGTACCTCTTCCTGAGTTATCGTCCCCTACCGCCAGATTCTGAGCTGTCATTGTTTTGCACATTTATCTTAGCTCCAGCACAGAGCTGAGGCGTGAATAGGGTCAATGGTACTTTGAACCAGATCCAGTATCATTTATACAGGTTTCCCTGGATGATTCTGAAATGTTGGGGTCATGTTTCTGTCCTTTCAGAAGGTAAACTTGCAGTACTGTTTGTCAAGAATATTAGCCTCCAAATGCTATTCTAGTTCAAATTCCTAATTCAGTGATAGGATTAGGTTAAGCTATTCTGGGACTGACATAAGTGACTGTGTTAGGAATAAGGTTGGGTTCCGGTTAGACTTTACTGATACCTGTAATTGTTGCTTTTCAGGGCCCTGACGGCTGTGAACGAGGAAGGACATCAGTTCCGCTGCAAAACAGCTCTAAGTAGCAGGAATTGCTGAAGACTGCGATCTTAATGGACCCTCAGCACTGAATGGCTGGAAGTGCCCCAGTGCATGGCTTCACAGCCTCATTTTCATAAATGACAATGGATCCGTAAATGCTGAATGGTAAGGAAGTGTGTATAAAGTATTTTGTTTTATGTAGAGCATATTGCAAACATGGACGATACAAATTAATATAGGCAATTGATTAGCTCACTGATCTAGTACATAGTAAACTGGAAAACAGACTACAAGCATTGCACATGATGAAGATTGATTTGTTGCAAAATCCTTCAAACTTTCAGTGCTGAAGTTTAAAATAGTTTGCCATTTTATTTTTCAGTATTTCAACCAGATGTCAGTATTATCACAAGATTAAAAAGTTCCTTTTATATGAATTGCGTTAACGGCAGGATTTTTGTTGCTGTTAAGATAGAATCTTTCTGAACAGTGTTGCTGTCATATTTCTCGTTCTAATTACTAAGTTATTGGGGGAAGAATAAATGTAATAATCAGTTTTGTTCTAAATTAAATTTATTTGTTTTTTTATGTACAGTTGTTATTTGTTTGTGTCACGTACAGTGTTATTTGTTTGTGTCATGTACAGTGTTATTTGTTTGTGTCACGTACAGTGTTTGTTTGTTTGTGTCATGTACAGTGTTATTTGTTTGTGTCATGTACAGTGTTATTTGTTTGTGTCATGTACAGTGCGCTACAGTAAGCCTCATTAAGAAGAGCAACAGCTGATTAAACCTTTTGACAGACGTGATGTTTTAACAACACTGTATTCAAAGTCTTTTATACAGACATCAGATTGTGAGAGTTGAAGCTCATTCTGTCTTTAGCATCAAGCTGGGCATTCTAGATTGCGTCTCTAACATCCAGTGAACTTTGAATCAGTATCAGTCTATCATTATGATTGCTTCTCTGTTGTACAATGGACTTTAAATCTGTATTAATCAAAACCATTATATGCAGTTCATTATTTACAAAATAGCTTATACAGTACAGGATTTGTTCCCAATTTATATTGATCACCTGTTATTCCTACTGCACTGTGTAAGATCAGGTGGAAGGTTTTTTAGGTTACGTCAGATATTCAAGTTGAGTTATCTATAGAGCTGATCTCTCAATATCAGAGTCTTCAAATAGAGAGATGGTCACAGTTGAACGATTCTTCCAACGCAGCAAACTAGAATGCTCAAGTGAAGTATGATTGAAGACCAAAATGGCCTACTATGAACTAAGCTTAGAAGGAGTAAAGTTATCCACACAAGAATATGACTCTGGGTCTGGTCTGTTCAAAGATGATAAAATATATCAGTTTTTAAAATTAACAGTCATTTCCTATATGCAGTATGTAAGGAGTTTTTCGGTCTTGAAACAGACTTAAGAAAAAAAATTACCTGTTTGTGTATGAATCTAACAACACCATGAAGTTAAGGTATTTGTAGAGCCCACTTCAGAGAATCAAATCGTACATAAATCATTAAAAGTACATGTGATCTACATATGTAGGACAGTTACTTATTTCATGTAGGGCAGACAAGCTTCATGTAGTCAACTATGAAATTTTTAATAAGGTATTGCCTCTGAGTGATGGATGATGGCTTTAGTTACAAAAGTCACCTTTTTGGTTGGACTCTGCATCAGAAGTATGGGTCATTTTCATACAAAAATAACAGCAACAGTGCTTTGAAGTTAATGAGGCAATGGTGGTGTCATTTGAAAATTAATATATTCTTCTTGAACCTCATCTTAATGAAATGGCAAGCATTTATCACCATCTTTAGATCTAAATTGCAAATAAAAAAAGATGTTTGCACCTCTTAGAGGACTACTGTACCTTGAACTGACACCATCAAGATCTAATAAAATGTTTTGCTTTCAGGCTGAGCACCCAAGAGAATGACCCTCATTTGGAAGAACTGAGTGTGGAGGAGGACCCCATGAATAAAGATTGACCCACGTCAAGACATTCTTGTCTGTCACCTGAATTGATAGCCTGTCAAGGTAAGACACTTGATTACTCAAGGTTCTCTGCAGCATCCCTTTGGTCGCTAGCTGCAACCCCTTTCGTTCCTTTTACTGTACCTCCTTTCATATTCTCTTTCTTCCATCTGAATTTCCTCAACCTTCTCCTAGCAATTGATCCATAGTGCAGCTGCTGCTTTGAGGTTCTCCTCCTGTTACACCTTTCAAACCTTTCTACTCTCAATTTCCCTTTCAGCACTGAATGACCTTGTAGGTTCCAGCACTTGGCCTTTGGCCTAAATTCTATATTCTATTCTGTTCTCTGGATTAGCTGCATATAGTTGAACCTGGTGCAATCAACATGCAATACCTTTGTATGCTAAGAAGCCCAATTAAAGATCGCAAACTGGCTATATTGAAAAATAGGCCAGACTAAATTCAGTTGTGGGGCTTCAGAAGTATTTTGAAGCTGATGATGTTTAGCAGAATTGGTTAGTCTGCAGTAGAGTAAGTATATTGGAAAAACTTTTGGGTAAAAAGTTTGCCAGAACAATTATATAAACTTGTAAACTATTCAGTTTGTTAACATTGATTTTCCAGAATTTGCTTTTAAGGTCGATTTTAAACTTTTAATTTCATAGCTTTTCATCAGCGTTCAAGGACTGCAATTGGCATTGTTCAAGTGTAATAAAACAATTTATTTCAGATGTTCAGATTTAAGCAAATTATTCACTTTTTCTCAAGTAGCTAGAACTTCCTCACATGTTCAAACTCCTTTTTCCTTTCGTCGTCTCGTCCAGATGATCTCAATTTATTGAACCCAGTGTGGAGTCCAGTATAGCTCTGAAAACTCCAATATGGAGGTCAAATTCAAATAGGTCCAGAGCTGTTGACCTTCATGTATTGCAACTTTAAATTTGGGACAGGTAGTTAGTCAAGATTCCTTCTCAAAATGGAGAAAAGAAGCCCATGTAGTTTCATATAGAAAGCCATAATTATAGAGTTTAGGTTAATGCATTGTGTGCATGAAAAATTCTGCAAGTATTTTCACATGACAGCTGTGTGAATCCGTCTTCAGTTACAGGTTGCACAGTAAAATAATGTAGATTTTAGTTCTGTGATAATAGTCAGTTTGTAACTCCTGAAATATAGTCGATATGCATTAAGCAGTTTTCATATTTTTGAGTTTTAGTAGTAAGTTCAAATAGAATCTACAGTAGGTCTACATAAATTTCATTGAATCTTGAGCTTAGTTATTGAAAGATTTAAAACAGTCTTTGATCCAGATCAGTACCCATGGATAAAATAAGCATGTAAGAAAACCTCTGCCTGATCCAGATGAGGTGTAAGTGTAAGTGTCAGATATATGATAGGGTGAGACAGAGTATAATAATATTAGATATTTAACCTTAAAGAAGGTAGATTGATGCTACGTAACTACAACCGTCATTCCTTACAAAAAGACTGAAGTCTCTATGCCTACATGACCTTTATTTTCATTAGTCTTTTGAGAATAAAGGCTATACATCCAAGGTATTACACTGGTTCAGGTACTGTTTATGGTTTGCAAAACTCTCTACTAAAAGTTTGTTTGGACAATGTTAGGTATTTTAGCATGACAGAACTCATCAGATCTTGCATTGTCTTGCTCAGAGTAAAGCCTTTTGTCAATGTATTTGAATGAGAGGTTTTCTTGCAGTTGCAGCCTGCACTGGTTATGCAAACTGCCTTATTAGGTCCCAGATACATGGGGGAGAGCTGGGCAAGATTTGGGACAGAAAGCGTGAATTGATGTTTCTTTGGAGAAAGTATCACCTAAGTATGATATACTGGTTGTGGGGGATTAAAATGTATAGAATTTTGCAGGTTGATGCAATAGAACCTCAAAAATATAGTGATCTAACATTTTAGGGCAGTTTTTGGAAGGAACAAAACAATTTGAAACTTGAAGTTATCAGTTTGTAGACTGTCACTTGCAGTATCTCCATTAAAGTAACAGGTAATTAGTAATTGTATTACTGTGTCATGCATGAGTTCATAACAGAAAGATGAATCTGAATCATGGAAGTTGAAATTCTGTTGGATTTAGATTTTAAAAGATTTTTGCAGATTGCCAAATGGTTTGAGAATGCTGAAACCTGGTAGCAAGACTGAGAAATGGTTATATTTGCATTAAAAAGCTTCTACCCAGTTTTTAGTGTTAATTGTGTTGTGGACCATATTTATTCTTTTATTTAACAGCTAGGATTGCAGATTGAATTGAATTTTAGAAAGATATCCTTGATAATGCAGTACGGACAAATGAGAAGCACCTCCTCCGTGCTATTCGTAATAATGAAGACTTGGGTCGTGGTTGTAAAAAAAGATGCCCCCATTTTGATACCATATAAGCAAGAAGACCTCAATATTCCATGATCTTGATGCATTTCTCACCTTTCCAGATGATCTACAGATTGCCAGTTAAAGCTGAGTGGCAGAATATGAAGCATCTAAAGACTGGAATGAACTTTGACAAAGGTAAGCATTTAACGGACGCAGAGTGAGGTGTCTGGGAAAATGTATTATTTTGGTCGGATGGGAGTAGTAGTTCATATGGAGGCAAACCTAAAGATTTTTTTTAACTTTTGGACTGTGTCTGATATGGAATGAAAATAATGAAACTGAAATTTGTTGCCTGTCACTGCCAGTAGCTTTTAGAATATTCCCAATAGGAAAATTAATTTGGTAAAGGATTGGCCGTTACAGTACGAAAATGATGTCTGGAATTAGATTATTTCAGTATTCGTCACTTTTATACGTAAATTCTTGGTATTGTGAAATTTCCAGTTTTGTGAGACCAGCTTATTTTCTGTTGTCATTTCCCTGGTAATTATCGGTCAGCTCTAGTGTTTTTGACTAGTACTGTAGTACTTTAGAGAAAGTTGGTCAGTGAGAGCTGTAAATGTTTCTTTTCTAATAATAATTGAGCCACCCTGGATTTAAGACAAATAAAGAGGAGACAATGTTTGTACTAAGAAATTTTACCACATCATGACAAAATGTTGAATTGTGTTTCCAAGTTATGGCCAGGCCCAAGTAGTCATTAATAATAATAATGACGATAATATTTAATTAAGATAAACTATTTATTTTAATAATGTGTGTTGATTGAAACTTAGACCAAGAAGCCTCTGACACATTTTCAGTGAATTCGCACTTTAATCTGATATTGAATTCCTTTAATATATGAACTGTAGCTGTGACTAAATAAAATTGCATCCAGTTATCCTTGACAAAAGACTACGGACATTCAGAACGAGTGTAAGAAGACCCTGTCTCATCTCTGCCCTACTTAGTAAAATGGGCCCAGATGCAGAATGCTTTGGGCTTAATTTAAGCTACTAATCTTCATTCTGATACCTTGTAAACCAGAAGATGATTTCAGTTTGATGTTTCATTAATTTCTTTCTCATTTTTTCAGAATGCTGTTTGTCTCTACTGAATGCACAGCTTGGAAGCTAAATGGGACAATATTACATCTGGAATCCCTCAAGCCTCGACTTTGAATGAAGAAAGTCAGCATCAGGAAATTACCACACTTGTATTTATAAGATTTGTGTAATGTACCAGAATGTGGTCATAACCAAACATTAGTTGTTAATGACAGAGGCTAGGTCTTACAAACGTAAATGTTGGAAGGACGCCTTTTAATGAAAGCTGGGATAGACTTAAGTTTATAGTAATGTCCAAATTGTAGTTTATTATGGTCATACAAGTGCCTATTGACCCAAGTCAAGTTAAGAGTTCCATATAATTTAGCTTATGAAGTATTTACTCCTGCTGCCGGTTTAGTATTTTAGGATATATATTTTTCTCATACGTTTTGCCTCGATTTAATAATGCCCATCCATTTTAGCTCAGCATTTTCCAAGATACATCGGTCTTTTAACATGAAATTTAATTTTGTGACTGGTTCTAAAGTAGCATGGTATTCATATCGGATTAATATAACCTGTGAAGCATTTACTTAGGCGTTTTATAAGATTAATATCAGCTGTGTTTCAGAACACTGCACAGTTTTCTTACTAAGACGTCGAGTTTATCTAATTTACTGTCAGCTATAAAGCAGTTCAGTGTATTGTGATATATATTAGTAACAATTCTTGTGATCATTTATATAATAGCTCTGTTACACCTCAGCATACCTCAGGATATGTTGTCATTTTTATGTGAGATTCATAAGTTTAAATAGTTTTTTTATGCACATTTCTTATCAGAAAGAGATCAGTTATCAAGTAAGTTCTGTAGGTTTCAAGAGACAATGTTTTGTTTTTACTTGAATATCTATCAGTTTGATATCAGTTACAAACAGCTTAGTGTATCAGGAAACATATATCGGTCAGTTATCCTGTCCATTCACTCTTAACCCTTTCACTTATGACTCTCATGACAGTTACGGCTGTGGGCAGTGGCAGTGACTGGAGCGGTAACCATAAAAACGTTTACAGTATACTGTACCTTTATTTGTTCAAAGATGCATATCTCCAACAATTTTCAAGGTAGACTGCTCAATTTTACTTCCAAGACTTGGGTTATGCCCAGGCTTTCTGTAATGCAGGAGGGACACTATAGCCTGAATTATATTTATATTCTGACTTTCAAGGGTAGGGGACGTTTCAAAATTTTGTTTATATTATTTCAAATGTGATGCAAGAGTGGAGACTGAATTTTGTACGAAGCTTGCCACAATGATAGTGCATCCTGCTTAACATTACACAAATTATGTAAAAGTTTAAACAAATTAATTAAAAGTTTATTGTAACTACTAAGGAGTATGTTCTTAGGGGCATTATTATAATCACGGCATCTCTGCATATTTCAAGACACTGCCCGGATGTGATGGGTCCAAATTGAAATTGTGTTATTGTTAGGGGATATTTGGTATTTTAGGCACAAGATTTAATAAGTAAACTCAAATTAAGTTTGTTACTTTTAAGGTCGTGGTTTTTTGCAAAACATGTTTTAGGTAAATGGATCTGTGAGTAGATTCTCATTCAGATTTTAATTACGAGAAAGTTGAGTATTGTTAACAATGGCTTATGTACATGAATATTTCAACTCTAATAATATGCAAATTGAAATTCAAGATTCATTTTCAAGGGCAGTTTGGCACTTGAATTGAATTTGAGTCATGTGGTTTTTATTTATTTTTTTTTTTTTTTGCAAAACATATTTTATGTAAATTCAATTTGTGACTTAGTGTTTTTTTTTTCCCAAAACATATTTTAGGCAGATTCAGTTTGTGACTTTTAGGGTCATGTATTTTTTTTTTTTTTTTTTTGCAAGACATATTTTAGGTAAATAGAGTTTGTTACTTTTAGGGTCATGGTTTTTTTTTTTTTTTTGCAAAATGCATTTTAGTTAAATTAATCTATAAGTAAGCTCAGATTCGGAATGTTGACGTAAAGGAAGTTAGGTATTCTTAATAATGGCTTCTTATACAGTATATATGAATAAATAAACTCATGAAGTTTGACAAGGATATTTGTGCTATATTTATTAATGAGCATTCTCAGTTATGAGCAGGATTTGTTCATCTTAATGTTACATTGATACTTAGCCTTTCTGAAACGATTCAGTCCATCTTGAGAACTCACTAATATTTTCTTGACCAGAGCACTCAGTATTTTTCAGACTTTTGCTATAAAAGCTGAATTCTAGTGGACTCCTTAACTAGTGGATAGTTGCTATTGAATTAACTGCCATTTTTAAATTGTTGAGACAAGCAAGTCTTCCATCTCTCTTTCCATGTATGGTTCCCACGAAGGGATTGCTTTTCCACAAAAGGCGTAAATTGGAGTACAGTTAGGTTAAAGAAGCTGAACAGCAAAGTGGAAGAGAATGAAATGATGGAAAGTAAAGGAAAGATATTTGATTGTCAATGTTACAGGTACACTTACTTGCCTTTAAGACAATAACCAAAATCGTAGCTTCTCAGTGTCATCACACATTTTGGATACTCTTGCCACTAACAAGCCTTAGATCGAAATGGAAGAATGTGAAGTCATTGTGATGTCTGTAACAGGATTTGAACCCTCATCCAGAGTATCAGAATGAGGTGACGTTATCCACTTGACCGCAGCAGTTGTCAGGTAGGTAACGTGAAATGTTTGTATGGTTTTGTATATGCCATTGTTTTCCTCAGGTGATTTTATGTAGAAGGGAAGTCGTCTTCAGATGAGCAGTTTATATAAATCTACTGGAGTAAATTAACTGCAGTACTGTGCTTGGCCAAGATTATGTGTATCTTGAATGTCAGACATTTTTTTTTTTTACTTATTTTGCAAGTTAATGGTCTTCAGTCCAGTGTTTGTGAGAGTTCCTTTTCTGCTGTGCTCAAGTGTCTCTTCTCTTTCCAGGATATCATCAAATAGATGCACAGAAGATTCTAAAAGGATTACCTGTAGACCACACCTCCACTCGAAGATGCATCTAGCCAAGTATAACAAAACTCGCATTGCCAAGAAAATGCTTCGTGTTCTGACCATCGAACTCGACATTTGCAGCTGAAGTTTTCGGTTTCCACATGTCAGAGGTCATTGGAACAGTGTTAGCAATAAGGCAAATACTTTAGCCATCTGCATAGCTTTGGTTTTTGTCTTATATGATCTGGGCCAAGTAACTTCTCCCTGGCTGACCCATTATTACTGCAAATACAACCATCTGCTTTACCAAACCCTGAATTATTTTCTTGTTTACAAATCCAACACCTGAAGATATGAGGAGGAGTTTTCAGAGAGGAGTTGTATTTTTACCCCTCTCTAGAGAACTTTTCTTTCAGCTGTTTTCAGTCTTGCATTGTGAAAGTTACTTTGTTCCTAAGAATTGTGGGTTCATTTAGCCCTGTTCCTTCATCCTGAGGACATTTTTACTAGTGTTCCTTGTGTCTTCTTTTTAATTTGAAGGTTCATCTCTATCATCTATATAGCTAGGGGTCTTCACGTAAGGTACTCTCGTTGCTAAAGATCCAAGTGTCATTTTTTAATTTCATTGTTCATATATTCTTGTGCTTCCATTCTGAGGAGTTCTACTCGTACTTTGTCATTGATGAGTTAGAAGGTTCATTTCTGTCATTTAAACAGCTGGGAGCCTTTACACATGACACTCTTTGTTGCCAGTACTCCATGCATCATTTTTAAATTTCAAGGTTCAGCTTAATTTTTTGTAATAACCTGAAAATGGCTAAAATCTGAGCCATTCCATTCTTTGATAACAACCTAAAACTGGTTGAAGAAGTTTCATTGGGAGTTCAGAGGAATTTTGTTTGTAAGTTCAGTTGTTCTTGAGAGAGAGACCACATGTTCAGTGCTGCTGTTTGAGAGAGCAGAAACACACTGTGGACAGCTCTTCCTGAATTGCTGGAATACATCTCTTCCTCTTTGAGAGTCATTCTTACCTTGGCTGTTTATAGTCTGTGAAGTTCACTTTCATGGAACAAGAATGAATGAAAGGCACTTGTTACTTTGTCATCTTTCTGGGAGTGGGAATTTTGGAAGGGTAGTTGGGGTCTCAAACATAAGTGTCTTCCTAAATCCCTTTCAGTTTTGCAATGCGCGAGTGGTTGGAGCATACATGCCGATGTTTGCAGCAGCCAAGACTTTGTAGATGCCGGTTTTAGTTGCGCTGTGCTGGGTAGTGACTATATAACCATGTTTTCAAATCTTGGGCTGTATCTTAGCCTTTATGCCATGGCCTTCTCCAGTCTGTGATGTTTTCCATACTTAATGGCTGCACTTAAACAGAATTGATTAGTTGACTACCATGAAATTAACTACTTTGTTCTTAGTCTGTCCTTTTTTACTACCATATTTTTTTTTATCAATTTCAGTTCTCAGTTGATGTTGCAGTCCTTGAAGGCATCGTTCCGCTTTGCTTTGTTTTGTGCACTGACTCCTTTATTTTGACTTTCTTGCTTGTTGGGTATTTTCTCGTTGGGCAAACATTGTGGAAAAGGTTATGAGGTGCAGTTGTGTACCACCATCAGTGGTGACGGTGGTGGGTTGAATCCCACAGGTAGGATCTGAGAACAGTTGCTTTTGATCTTTATAAGTTTTAATTAATGAAGTGACTTCAGTTGAGACACTGGATACCTCACAAAGTTATTCTAATGAGGATTTTTTTTATATGTAAACAATCAACAATAGATATTTTGATGGTTGTATTTTTAATGATCTTGACCTCATTATCTCAGGCACCTGGATTGCAGAGGAAGTTTACTTGATATAATTGTTGGTGTAGAATATGAATTGAAGAGTATGCAAGCAGTTCGAATTCTACTCTTGTTGGAGTTCAGGCCCCTCTCAGTACAAAAAGGGAGTTGTTGCTAGTCTAATGGAGATGTAGAAAAGAAGAGCAACTGATGTTAGTATGGGACGAAGCTAAACTTGCACTTAACAAGAACTGATACCAAAGGCCCTCTCTCTCTCCTTATTGTTGTACCTTTGACTTATATATTTTAGCCTTGTATTTCTGTCAAAGCTTTCCCACGGGAGAAATTATTTGCTTTCATCAGAATCTCGTGTCTTGTATACAAAAAAGAATGTATGTTTAATGCTAACAGAAACCTTCATATTGTTCCTCTGGAGTCTCTTGGTCATAGGATGTCTCAGAGGTGGTGGCACTAGTGCCAGCCACATGCTGCTGCAGTCTTCAGTAGTTGTCAAGAATCATGTTACTAAAGTCTTTTGTAGTTTTCTGCCATTGTTGGAGTGTCAATTTCATGTCTGAATATCCTGCAGCCTTCCGTGGAGGTTATCTGCTGAAGAAAGACACTGGTGGTTTCCTTTGTTTCTGAGAATGGTTGCTGCAAGGTGTGTCTGTGCTCTTTCCCTGTTTTCTTAACCTAACTTTTGATGGACTTTCATTAACAAAATGATTGATGCCACAGCCTCTCAGTGCAATATACAATGCTACTTTTCAAACTGCCGCAGGACTGACTGCCCAAGTATTTCTGATGTGTTAGGCATAGAAATGATAGGATTGATTTGTATCTCCAGATCATCTGCCTCTTTTGTTTATTAATGGATTACCATATTGTTTTGCTTTGGTAATCTCAGTATGTGCTTTTATTTCCATACTCATTGTTATCAATGTAACTTTTAACTGATGTAGAGTAACTGAAAAATATTTGAGAGTATTTGATAAAGAAATTTGAGAGAATTTGATAAAGAAAAGTAGTTGACATAGTAAATTTTATTATGGTAATTTCTGTTACACTGGAATCCCTGTTAAGTAATTTAAATGGAACACAGAACTGGAATCCCTGTTAAGTAATTTAAATGGAACACAGAATGAACAGGATTGAGTAATTTTTAATTATATTGCATGGCTTAAAATTTCTGTTGAAGGACAACAAGGGCTAGATTTAACCTGACGTGAGTGTTCTTCCAGCCTCTGCTGAAGGACAACGATGATGAGACTAAAGGAGATCTGAGTGTTCTTCCATCCACTGCTGGAGAATGAGGGCCGGATGACCTGATTTGGGTGTTATTCCAGCCACTGCTGAAGGACAACAAGGACTGGATTTCACATGACTTGAGGGTTCTTCTTCTACCCACAGCTGAAGAACAAAGCAGATGAGGTTCTTCTACTTACAGCTAAAGAATGGATTAGAATTCTATCTACAGCCAAAGAATGAAGAGGATGAGGATTCTTCTACCCACATCTGAAGAACAAAGAGGATTAGTCTTTAACCTGAGGGGAGTGTTCTTCCAGCCACTGCTGAAGAGTGACAGGAACTTGGGAAACTGCCTTAACCTGACTTTGGTGATGCGATGTTCTTCCAGCCATTGCTTAAAAAGACTCGACTTGACTGCAAACAACAGGCAACAAACCAAGACCTATAATTTTCCTACAAAAGCAGCTGGAAGAAGAGCAACAGCATCTGGTATAATTATCGCCCTTCAACAGAGACTAGTTCATGTCAAGTTATCAAGTCAGATACTCAAATAACATCGTCATTCAAGTCAGGAAAGATTGGAAGAACACTCGAGTTAGGAAAAATCTCATCCTCATAACAGAGCAGAGACTAAAATACACACAATGTAAATAGCAGAACATTGTTGAAGAAGGAAGGCAACATGTCAGTCTAACGTCATTACTGGGGAGGGAAACTCACATCAAAATCAGTCTCCCACTCATCATTCTGCAGCTTTGGAAGAGCAATTGTATATCATTTACATTGTGTATTTTAATCTGTTATAGATGACGAGGAAATATATTTTAATCTGTTACAGATGGCAACGAGATTTTTCCTAACTCAAGTGTTCTTCCAATCTTTCCTGACTTGAATGATGTTATTATTTAACAGTAATTGACTTGATAACTTACCAACATGAATAGTCACTGTTGAAGGGTGATGACTGTAACAGATGCTAATGTTCTTTGAGCTGCTTCTGAAGGAAAAATAATAGGTTGTGGTTTGTTGTTTGCAGTCATTTATTGTCTCTGATGATACTCGTTTCCTTTCTCTAGGTAATGGCTATAGGTTGAAATTTAACCAGGTGTTGTAGCCAGCTCACTCCCTCACAGCAACACATCTTGAAGTTTGAGGTGGTCGATATCCATGAAGAGGCATCAGGCAAGCTGTGGATGGAAACTTGGGTTATTCTTTCAGATTTATAATCCACTTTGGTATTTATGATAGTTTTTGCAGGTGAAATTCATTTGTACAGTCCTTGTTTACTTCACTTGTAAGCTGATAACTTCTGATTTATAATCCAGTTTTGTATATATTATTGTTTCAACAGGTGACTGATGTATAGTCCTTGCTCAGATTACCAAGTGGTATCAGTTGATAAGTGTGTATTCCATATTACAAAAAATTTTGGACAGTAAGTTCTGTAATTATTATTTTCTGAAATAATAAAGTAGTGCTGAAGTATTATTTGTATTTTTTAAATAACAATTTACTAAATCTGGCTTTTTAATTTAATGGAACAAAAAAGGTCATTGGTTTGAGGTTGGAAAAAATGATCTAAAACAAAATTCATGAAGAAATAACTTAAATTCTGCAATTAATTTCATCTGTTTCCTGATTTTTCAACATTTGCTAAGAATGTGCATCTTTGAGTTTCACTTGCTGCCTGTCTCATTTGCCCTGGTGGCTGTCTGGCTTCAGGACACCACTGTCTGCCTCAAAGACATTCATTCACAGCCACTTTCCTGAAAGAGGTCAAAGGAACTGTCACTATAATGCCAGCTATAAGAAGACATATTTTTGTCTTTATCATCGATTGTACTGGCACTGAATCTATATAAATATTTTTGACATCTGAAATTGTTACTGACTACTATTGAACACATCAGAAATTCATTTATCGCTAGTGACTTTCACTGCTGACTGTACTATTGTAATACAAACTGTTTCAATATATTGAAAGTGTACAAGAAAAGAAAGATCAATATTGCACCAGTATTGAGGGAAGGAAGACTTTTCTGAATGTGGAATAAACTCTACAGTTCAATTAATTTTTAATTATAAACTGAATACGTCACAACTTAGGATTGAAACATTCAGTTTGAAATGTGACCCTGTGCTGAAATGCAGACTTGTGAAAATTGTGAATCTGTTCAAATGCTCAATAATTCTTCTGTTCCTCTTTTAATTTAAAATCTTTCCCAATGAAAGTTAAAATCCATTTGGAATAATACTGATTAAGTTTGAAGTGACGCTGACAACATTGAAATAATACTGAGGACTCTCAAAGTTAACTGCTGTGAAATGATTTTTTGAACAAATTGAAGATAACTGGTTTGAAGTTATATTAACTAACCATAAAATCTTATGAAAGAAGAAAGGTAACTACCTAACATCTATTAATGGATGATGAAATCTCAAGAACGAAAAATCTGTTATAATCTTCATATTTTTGTTTCCCTCACCTGTTCAGTGTCACCTCTACAGGACTCCTTCCAAGTGCCTCACTCATCACATTAGTTGTAAGGCCTGGTGGATTAGTCCATATCTTCAACAATTTGTTTATTCCACAAACTCTTCAACATTCACATGAGTCTCCTCCAACATTCACAGCCAGTTTCCTGAAGGAGGTATAAACCACTCTACTAGATGCAGGCTACAAACTTTTACACCAATTTTATAATTACTTAATATCACTGACTGTGCTGGTATGGAAACTAATTTCAATATCTTTCAAGTTCAAAAACATCATTGACTTTACTGTTATTCAAACTGTTTTAGTATCTTTATACATACAAAGTCATTCAAGTTTCAAATACTTACCACTGACTGTACCAGCACACCAAATGTTTCAGTAGACTGCAAGAGTATAAGAGCAAATCCCAGAAGACAAAATGGACCAGTCATTAAAAAGAAGTTCCTTTCAACAGTTCTGAAATAAACAACAACATTTCTAGCAAGTGTTAAGGTCCCAGATTTTAGTCAAACATGAAGCTTCAGACACAGACCAAAATATAAATACTACTTGTCAAAATTGCCAATAATATTACCTTCATGTGCAAACATTGCTTCCTGTGGGAGAGAGAGAGAGGGATGGAGGCTGCTGTCCACATCTTGATATTTGAAAGGAGGACCATCACACTGAACTAACACCAAAATTGCCTAAGGTATTCTTGGAATTCCTCCATTACTCCAGAGTGCTGTCTCCTCCTCAGCAGATTCTGAACCAGGTGATGACATAAAATCTTGGGAAAGTTAGTCCTAATGACAAAAATAATGATATTAGTTAACAGATTCCTGATAACCTTGAATAAAACTAAGAAAATGAGAATTTAGATCAACATTTATACAGGTCTATCTTTCATATATTCTTCATTGGAACTATAAAGTTTTGCTGCCAAATTGCTACTACAAAAACTTGAAGCAACAGACACCAGGATCATCTTACTAGACACAGTCCCAAAGGGTTGAAACAACTTATAATATTCAGTTGACGCCAAAAGAGCCATTGTAGTGATTTAAGGGGTGCACCTATGCCCTAAGGTCCCATTTTAAAGTAATGACTGTTTCTGCCCTATGACTGAAGGGGTTTGCTTCAAATTTTTACCCTTATTCTACAACTAATAATGAAAATTCTCTCATGGGGAAATTTAGAAGTTTGACCTCTAAGTAATTTTTTTATTTATTTTTTTTTCAGTTAAAAAATAATGACCTCACTTTTCAAAAATATGAAATAAAAAAAATTTTCACTCAAAAGTGAATTTCCCAGTGACAAAAGAAAGATATAGTTATACTACACTCTGTACAAGTTTCACTGAATTTGGTTCCATCTTCTTGGAGAAATAAGCATTTCGTTTTGAAAAAAGTAAGTTTTGAGAAAACAGAAAAACTAAACATTTTTGGGACATGGAAGAGAATCCTGGGACAATCAGGACGTCTTGAGCCAGTTAGATATCCCTATGTCATTATAACCAGTTTTCTCCATGAAAATGGGATACTTTATTGGGTGGCAAGTATTTTTGTACAAGTTATTTTGACACTTTTTTTTACATGTATTTTTACAATTTGTTGTTCACAGTGCCGTACAAGTGATGAACAAAATTGTCCATGAACCCATCTAAACATTTTTTTTAGGTTTTTTTATTTAGAAATAACACCTGAAAACTGTTAATACCATAAAATTTGACAATTCCTCAAAATCTGGCAGTCAACACACTCCTTAAGGGAATATTTACATAGTAATTAGTAATTCAGTTGTGTATTTTTAACTGACATAATACCGTTCTTACCTGTTCCCAAATAGAAAAGATTTATCAGTGGCTTAACCAGGGAGGTATTAAGGTCCGTAGCAGCAGGTGTTCACAGATGTTGAGGCTCCTCCTTCATATGCAATAATCTCAGTACCAGCAGCTAGGTAGTTCTGTCACTAGAGCTGGTTGATTATTAGAACCCTCTCAATCCAAGATGTATTTCTCTTCCTGTGTCAAAGAAATGAACCAAGCTGTTGATAAGGTTTCAAATGATCCTGCTGCATCAGAAGTGTTTACTATAGGAACAGGGGTCAAAAACAGATCATAAATTTGCACATTTTTTACTGAAATCCATCATATATATATAAATGATTAAGTCCTACCATTTTGAAAGTTTCTGCTATACTCATTACTTACATCAGTTTTATTTTTAAATACCATTCACTTCGTTATACAAAATAAACACAAGACTTACCTTTGTGTTTGCAAGGGAAATTTCCTCTTGTCTGTAACAGAAACCTCTCAAGATGTCGATTGTTTGAACTGAAGAGGTTTGTGCCTCACTATGAAGAAAAACCTTTCATATCCTCAGCATCACAGCTACACCAGAATAAAGCACTGGCTAAGCCACACTCCTGTAATAAAAAAGAAAGCATTTAACTCACAGAAAATCAGTTTAATTAAAGACTTATTCATCTGTCACACTCACAAAAATTTTTCGAATTCAACAGCAAAATGGTTCTGAAGCCAAAGAGCCTTCCCAGCAAGGTTAATGGTCTCAGATTTCAGCAAATTACAACACTTCCTTGGGCCACAAAAATGACTACTTCCTACAAAACTGTTGACAACAGATTTACCTTCCTTCACAAAAATTCAGACCTTGTGGCTCCTCCTGAAATTCCTACATTCAGGAATGAGAGAGACTTTATCCTCATTTAGGAAGGAGGGCTACAATGTTGAATTGACACCAAGCATACATCAAGTTTGCTTGTCAACTTCTTGACTTGTGCATTGGTTGCTCAACAAATTCTACACTGTGGGAAGACACCACTCCAGAGAAGGTTAGGCCTACTGACAAATAATTTGATTAGGTAACAATTCACTGATAACCTTGAATATAATATTAATCAGAGTTGAATTGAATGAGGCCACTGTATGCTATGTAGAGGAGGCATATGCTTACTTTCTAACAAAATTCTCAAGTCCAGGAACCATTACCATACACTATAGAAAAAATACTGAAGACTGCCATCTTTCAATTCTACACTAACAGAACTATGCCAGCAACTTCAAATGCTGATCACTAACAATACGTAAATGGTTTACCATTAGCTCTCGTAGGCCTTGCAGATGGGATGGTTTTCAAGATTATATTAATCTCACCTCATATATTGCAAAATCCTTAAAATCATCTAAATAGGGTTAACTAAACATGAAGATTCTGACAAAATTTCCCAACGATGTTTGTTTCTGATATCTGATTGACATTGTTGGTTGAAAGTTTGACAGACTCTCAAGATATGTCTGATTATAAGTGTGGGATGAAGGACAAAACTTATTTGTGAAAAGGAAACTTCTTAAGAATACAATAATCAATGAAATATCCTTGACAATCTGACAGGATATCTCTAGAAAGAATTTAGTTGGGGCAAGCCATTTGCAATATGGAAATGTTTTTCGTTTTAAACTTGGGTCCTGAACCAAACTGGACAGACTGTGTCACAAGAGAACCAAGATTATCACAATGAGGACCACATCAGCTGAATCAAATAGCAATGAGAGCAGAGAGGACCCACTGAGTTCAGTTCTCTTTTGGGAACCTGATTTCTGTGCAACATAAAAGTCATTTCAAGTCAATGCATAATTCTGAATGAAAGCTTTCACAATTTAACAAGTTAAACTCCACAGCATAAGAACAAATAAAAATGCTGTGTCACAACCCCGAGGTCACTCAATTGTAAGTCAGAAGAAAAACTGGAACCTCTTGAGAAACCTGAAAATGCTTCACCTCCCAAAAATGTGAAAATTTTGTCCCGGTGAATTTTCACGTGTGAACGGATTCTCTTTCTCGCTCACAATCAATCTGACATGAAAAAAAAGGCTCTACAAACAGTCACAAAATTTGTACTCTCAAATTTCAGAGTACATACCAGCTACAAGTAAATAGTGTTGTTATTATTCAATATTATTATTATTATTCAATATCATTATGATTCAGACTGGGTCACATTCATTCACATGGAACAAGACAAAAGGACCATAAAATTTATCATAAACCTGAAAAGAATAATTGTCCATCTCTGGATCAAAATTAAATGAACAATTTAGATTAAAATCAGAAGCCAAATCAATAAACAGATGAATGTATATACAAACGGTAATGATAAATTAATAAAAAAAAGATGGGTATTATGCCTATAAGTTTTAATGCAAACAGCACCAAGACCTTTCAGCTCTTCTATGGAAACAAGAACACAGGACGCAGAATTATTATTATTATTATTATTCAGAAGCATACAAGGGCCACTGACTTGCAATCCCAGAAGCTTCCACAGAATATTAGTGTTCATTTGAAAGAAGTTACAACAGACAGCAATAGGAAATACAGAAAGAAGAGATCAGTTATGAGGAAATAAAAAAGACAGTTCAGTAAATTATTAATAATTGCATAAAAGCGTAATCAAAACACAAGGTGAATTGTTGCAGGGCAGCAGCGCACTGCATCTTGGCTGAACTTCTGAGGCTCTACTTGCACAACATCCACTTCCTGAACAGTCCACAACAATTCTCTCATTCCAGGGTCTATGAGGTTCACATGCTAAGAACAGCAAACATACTACATGAAATCTCAAGTAGTTTTCAAGAACTGAGGTTGTTCCCTACAAAACACCAACATGAGTTCATGGAAAGTGCCCATACTTGTGTCACAGAGCAACAAACTTATTACCTTAACTTTACACTGCCTCTGATACCTTTTCAGATGAGTAATAAAAAAAACAAAACTTGCCAATATTATCATCTGCTTTAGTACACTGTAGGACAAAAGATACAGAGCCTGTGGAGTTGTAGCCAGTATTACAATTGCTAAACTTCAAAAGCCTTGTGTTTTCTGCAAATTATCTCCAGTGTCTAGTTATGCAAGTCCTGAAAATGTATAATTATACAAAGACCAGATTGTATCAACTGTGCATTTGTGGAGGCTGCTGTTTTAACAGAGAAATCATTTTAAACATTGCTAAGAAATAGAACTAAAATACAAAATTTAAGCCGCTGGCCAAGCACTGGGACCTATGAGGTCATTCAGCGCTGAAAGGATAAATTGAGAGTAAAAGGTTTGAAAGGTGTAACGGGAGGAAAACTTTTGCAGTTGCACTATGAATCAACTGTTAGGAGAGGGTGGAAAGTAAGATGGAAGAAAGAGAATATGAATGGAGGTGCAGTAAAAGGAATGAAAGGGGTTACAGCTGGGGGCTGAAGGGACACTGCGACGAACCTTAAGTAATGCCTACAGTGTACCACATGAGGTGTGCTGATGGCACTAACCCCCTGCAAGGTAAAACTGTACTAAGACACGTAAAATTGCAGCCCTATGTTTGCGCCTGTAAGGATCACTCAACTGACTGTATCCCCTGGCTTACCTCATGAGGGCTACATTTCTGCTGCCTGGTGACCACAAAGCCCACAATTTGAAAGCTTCAGAGACTTCTATGTCAGCCCCTGGACCATGGCCCTCCTCTCTTGTGATAAAATAACCTGGCCTGAAGGAACCAAAAGTATTTTTCAATATTTATTTCAATTGCCACATTCTTCCTTAGCTCTTAGTAATCATTCTATTTAAAAACAACTGTTTACAATAATCATTCAAAACAGCTGGGATACTGTCTGTGTTCTTTACTTTGCACATGAAGACTCAATTTTGTGGACCCTTGCTGTACGGATGTTCATGGAGTGTTTACCTGTTGCAGAATATAGCACACCCATTAATATGAGTCACCACAAACACCCAACTGTCAGTTACAAGTCAGCCTATTTATATACTCAGGATTCTAAAAACTTCACACTACCACCATAATTTGTAGTGTCACACTCACCCAATTTGGAATGCACCTATTCAGCAGAACATATACAAAATCTGAAACTGAAATCATTCCACCCAGAAAGGAGAATTAGGTGAAGTTACTAAGACAATCAGATATTCCTACAGCCACACCATCCACTGTGATATAGCTTCTGTGTCCAGTTGTGCTCAATTCACTGCTCTTTTCCACAGTGTTCTGCTTCTTGAACAGAGAATCTGTGGCTACATTCACAGCTGCTGGGTCAGCCCGGATGTCTAATTTGTTGCCTCATAAAAAAAAAACACACACACAAGATCTCAAACACTGACTGGGTCAATCTATGTGAGACCATGGTCTTTCACAGTCAGATATTTGGAGTTTTCTTATTAAAGGCTCAACTCTGGATCACAATTTCTGCTTATTTTCCTTTATTCTACACATTAGGACTTGTATATTCACTCTTGTGATAATTCTACTGAACACTTTTTTCTGCTGGAATTTAATATGTAACTCAGTAAGCAATCTCAAAGCCTTTTGCCTGATTCTGAACAAACACCAAAAGCAAGTTTTGAGTCTCAAACTACATGTCAAATCAGCCCTGAAGAAATGCTGACTGTGAAGCTGCTACAAAGATGGAAATACGACCTCTGCAGTCGAGGAGAGGGAGACTGCTGGATGCTTGCACAAGGCCTCTACTTCTGCTTTCTGCAGTGGAGACCTGGGCACTTAGGAAGAAAACAGAAGTTACTTTGAAGAGGTGGGAGAACCCAAGATTCATGGCAGGTGCACAAGAGGACCAATTCAAGGATGAAGTGATGGAGGAAATATGGACAGCTGCGCAATGGGTGAAAAACGGACTGTGATCTAAGGCATCTTGATGGTCTGGACAAGAGATGAGGAGCAGTCGACTAGGAAACCGCATATACTGACAAAGCAGACCAGGAACCAGCAAGAAGCACAATGCAATCCTGGAGAAAAGCCATAAATGAAGCCCTACACCAAATTCTAATTCAGAGAGAACTCAAGGATCAGTTGCTAACGCTAAAGCCAATACCCAGAGACTTAGTGACGCAGAGAGAATGGGACCCAAATGGTTAAGGAATCTCTGAAGGTATAAAGCAATTCAAGAATTCAGATGCAGAAGACAAGGTTTTAGCAGACCCTGACCCCATTTAACACTATCAGTTACTAAACCTTTGCAGGTCCCATCTATCAAAGAGCTACTTCTGTGACAGGCAATATTTCACTTCACACACTGTCTGTGAAATTGCTAATCAAAATATGATGGTGCTCATTCTGGTGTCATTATTAAGCAGATGACTTGTGCTTTGTGGTATGCTAACTTTGAAAACGAAGGGTCAGGGTAACAAGCTGAACACTGCCAAACGTGTCAGTCAGCCAGTCAGTGCATCATGAATAACTCTCAGACTGGCTTTTGAACAATGTGTGTGTGTTATCAAGCAATCCACAGATTCAACATAGCTTACATTAAATACTAAAAAATGCTTGATTTACCCAATTATTTAGGGTAATACTCTCCTCTTACTTCAACTACTATACTTTTAGTATAAGCCTTACCTGCAGCATGCTACAGAAAAAACCATCACACTGAAGAACCTTTTCGCTCGATAGTTCGTCAGTCACAATACAGGATACCTGTAGACAAAATTAGTATCAGAAGGTTTATACACTAGACACAATACAGTGCTAATGATTTTATTGTGCACAAGGCACTTGCAGATTTAGAGTAATGTTCGACTAACTAAAGTGCTAAACACACAACAAAATGTCATTATCCAGTTTCTATGTCCCTGTACATGAACTGCAAGAACAAGTTTTGTACAGATTGGCTTTCAGTCCTGTTAATGTTCTGGGTTCCTCAACATTAAAATGAACTTGAATGTGTCACCCCAATATCTGCTGATTGAATGCAAAAGCAGAAAAATAAAAATGGATAGAAAGTTAATCCAAAGCTTTAGCTTTGACAGTTTCCTTATACATACACCACTGGAAAAAAGAAAGGTATGGTATGGTGTTGCTGTAGCAATGTCTTGATCATAAACTTCAGGAAGAGAGATAATCATAGTAGCAACTGTGGCGACAAGAGACACCCAAAACGAAACTAGGGCATCCATCATATTATCTGGCAGTTTGACAGGACCACAACTCTCACTGGGTTGGCCCAAAGGATTTGCTTCCTGAACTTGATACAGTGTCTGTTGTTGGCTGAGGCTTCTGATTATCTGTCAGTCTTTAAGTCTCATTATTCATGTGAATAGGGGACAGGTCCTTCAGTTCTAATATATTATGTAGTGTTATAAATTCAATCATTATTGTTACTTTCATTAAACGAGTTAGGGAAGGTGGTGTAGGTGTTATAGACTTAAGAAACATAGACAAAGTATGCTGTTCATTCTGTTGGGCGTTTGTAAAGCCTGGCCTCTCATTCTCTTTGGAATGGGGCAATGGTTGCTGTCGTGACGTCATGAGACAAATGGTAGACGGCTGTTGGAAAAACAAAGGGTGTCGGCAGGAGGTCAGGAGTTTGTGACTGTGGTGGTGACGGAAGGTTGTAAGCGCTCTCAGATATGGTTTGTCACTTGGGTTCGTAAGTCTTTCTCTTGTTTATTGAAGTCAAGAGCTGACTTAGGCGAACAATACAACATGAAAAGGTCGATAAATTAAATAATGGTTATATACTGCATTAGTTAGGCTATGTGTGGATTCAGTTTCGACATTTGCACAAGAGATGCGTGACTGGTCTTGACCTTCATTCTCTGCATACAGAAAGGCTTTGGGTCAAGTATGAGAAGGTCATAGGTCTCCTGGTGCGGCACATTTGAAAGAGATCCATTCTTTGGTATGAAGAATGTGGATTGCATCTGGTCTTACTTGCTGCAAGGTTCATTATTCCAAATATTCTTTAGTTTATTAAAGATAAAGGGTTTTAGAGATGTTAAGTAAACTCTAAATGGAACTGGCACCTTTGATCTGGTCAGAGAACACGCAAACTGTGCACGTAGTATCTGAAGCAGCTGAACTACTTCAGAACAAAGTGCAGCCAGAAGAAAAGCTCATTATTTTTGTTTACTAATTGGGGGAGGAAATTTAGGCCAAGTTATACATCCATATATGAATCAGCCGACTCTGAATTCTTCTAAGAACTATATGCTACCAGTAGGGGAATGCATCTACTCTCACATTATAGCTACCTAGAAGACATCGTAAACAATAGTTTTTAGTCAAGAAAGCTTCATTGATCCCTAAGTTGCTGATACTGAGGAAAGCACTTCCATGTGTTAGAACTTTATTATTTTTTTTTTATTATCTTTAGTTTACCCTATTTTGTTTTTTTTATTTTAGTATCCCCATCAGGGTTTCGAGTTTTCTTCCTCCACGTTATTTTAAGTTTCCATTCCTGTTTTGATCCTTGGCCTGTGTTTTCTCAGAGTCCTGTTTTTGGTTTCCTTGGACTGCCGAGGTGTAATCGGAAGCCCCTGTGCCCCAGTAGAGCAGTCTAGTTCTGGACCCTGTGTTGGTACATTTGGATTACAGCAAGTTCACACCTTTATTCTGCAAATATTCGCTTTTCCCTCGCAGTGATATCCTGTTGCAACGCTGCTGCCTCATCTTGCTGTAGCCTTGGGCCAGTATCTGCCTGGGGGACCTTGCTGTGAGCAGGTGTAAGTCTATTACTTGATTCTGGTGATGTAAGAGAGACGTGGACCTTTTGTGTGGAGGTCATTCCTTTGGTCTGCAGACTTTAAAGTATAGTGGGGGAGCCCTTCCCGCCTTGCCTTTCTCCATTACGTCCCACTGGATCAAGAGGCAGTTCCTCATATAAGGATTTTTGTGGAGCTTAAAACTCTTAGTGGCCACTTTGTCTTTGTTAGGGCATCTTAGTTTTGTTCATTGTTAGGCTTCGTTCTGGCCGTTATTTTCTCCTTTCTTTTGGGACCCTCCTATTTTTGAGAATGTATGTTTTTGGTTTCTCTAATTAATAGTGGGGGTGTTTTGCTCAAATTATTATTGTATTCATAGTAATTGTGTGAATGTTATTCATATATTGGTGTATCTGTAGTGGTTCCGCAGTCATTTCTATCTTTATTGTGTTGTAAATATATTATAATATTCTGACTTTTGGTATTTGTATCACTCTCTGTTAATATTTGCACACTGACTGTTATCTCACCTATCGTGACTTTAACTTTGGAGAACACCTGATGAAACTAATGGTTTTCTGCATAGTCTGGTATATGTGCGATAGCCCTTAGAGAAAGGTCCTGACACCTCCTGCGGGGCATTCAAGCTGGGGACTTTTGGGTTACTGATGGATTTGTTCTTGATGAATATTAAATCTTGTTTAATATCTAATGCAGATTTGATTTTGTGTCGACCTGCATTCTCTGCTTCAGGGATCAGGTCAAGTGGGGTATTCATCAAAAAAGCCAGGAGTGACGTGTGTGAACAATTTCATGATGGGATGATATTACTCCAGTGTGGCATTCCTTTTGCGATACAGAACACCCAAATACAACATTTATTCAGTCTGCTCTGATGCCACTGATGGTCAACACAATTTTCCTTGCAGATACAACTGCAAAAGAGCCAAGGAATCAGGAGAGAGAGAATTTAGTTACAATTAACTGATCTGTGATTAAAAACAACGTCAATTGTTATTCACAAGCCTGTTACTTTATCTTAAACAGGAGGATGCTGAGCTGCTGCACTCCCAACCAGGTGAAAGGATCCTGAGGAAACCAAGGCAGCTCCCTGGAGGATAGTCAGGAATAGAGAAACTCAAAATTCCATTCCAAGGGCAAACGGAGTCAGGAGCTGGACTGCCATTCTTCCAGAACAAGCGGATAACTTCAGAAAGTGAGACAGATGGAAACCTCAGCAGATTGCCCATACAGAAACTTGCCTGTTGTAGCCACTGAGCTCAAGTAACTGAAGAAGAATCTCTACTGATAGATAATGCAACTAAAGAATAGCCTGAGAAATGTGAAATGCACAAGTTGAAACCGAACAAGATATTTTTTACTTATTTAATCAGAACTGAGCATAAATAACAGCTGTAACTTACTGAAATGCAGGATTTTTAACCAAATTTCAGAAAAGAGACCAAACCTAAAGTGAATCTTGCTAAAAAAAATTGTATAAACAAACCAGTCTATTAAAATGGTTGAAGGGAGGCAGGAACTTGAAAAGTGTCTGTGAAGACAAAATCAGAAGTTGACCATGAAGTAACCTGGTAGCTGTGAAGTCTGGGGTCATAAAGCCTCCTACTAGCCACCTATGGAAAGAGTTCCACCTTAAAATCTGCGAAGCTGCTGCTAACCTAATATGACAAAGCAAACACTGATGTAAAAATGCTTACTGTGATGACCATCTATAACCTCAGAGGAAACTGCAAACAGGCCACCTACTAGTGTTCTCCTTTTTGCTTCTAGTTGATTATAGTGTCTAAAACGTCACACGAAGAAGGCCAGGGTAATGTAATGGGCTTGTAACAGGCAAAAGCGAATAATAAACAAAGAAACATTTTAGAGAGAAGTTGATAACATTTGCTGCTGCTTCTCAAAGAAATCATCTTAAAACCAAAGTACAAATACTTGTACATACCTTGACCTATTCTTGAGAGTTAATAACAGTCTTCAAAAAACAATGATCATTGATGCATTACCACTCTTGAAAACTCAAATCTCAAAATGTACAGTATGAAATTATGTAAAAAAAAAAAAACACACAAAAATGAGGTTTGTTATAGCTACAAAATTAAACATTAATATGTAAAAAATCAACTACAATTCTTCTGAACAGAGTGATCAATAGTCATGGCCACTATTTCTAAGTGCAATGAAGTAATCAAAAATATACTATTCCATTAATTGTGTTCCTTTAACTAAAGAAGAAGAGGCATAACAGAAGTGCCAAATTTTGCAACAAAATGATGCAAATGAAAATACTAAAATAAACATATACTGTTAAAACGAAATTACTTACAAATAACTGTAGAAATAAATTATTCCATCACTAAAATATAAGATCAGGCACTGTAACAATTCTGATGTCCATTATTTCAACAAACCACAAAGTCACCTTCCTAGAACCCCACATGGCTTGCCTGAGGAAGCTTTCTTAAATTCTTACAACCTGTGATAGATTATTATTACATGAGGTAGACTACTACAAACTGAGGTTGATTATTATGAAATGAGGCAGATTAGACCAATCGCTGGAACAAAACACCTGACTCTCCTGGGGCTGAGTATTTTGACAACATTTCTGGACAGAAGGGCTACAACTCTCGAATTTTCAACTCAACATTATGATTTAACATCCTTATAAAACATAATTAGCTTCACTTTTCTTCAATAGGGAACTAAAGGCCAACAGACAATGCCTATCCTAGCAATGGCAAGGCTACACAATCTTTGAGAATAATCAAAGAAGATTGTACTGTGTACAATAAATATCAAAAAAGAAAAATTAAAATCAGACAAGGATTAGTTGAAAAGTAAAAGGCAAACAGCAATGCACGTGAGGTCAAAGGGAGACTGAACTGAAGAGAACCTTTAGTACCATCTACTGTACAGCAAGTGATGCACATTACACTTTAACTGGTGTACCCATACAGTACATGGGTGCCGCAGATAACAAACAACAGTTACTGCTGTCAGCTGAGAACCAGCAAGACAGCACAGGAGCTAATGACCTGAGCAACCTCCTCAATCATTCTTTGATAAAGGCCAAGGGTCAGGGGAACACAGAAATAAGCGGAGACTTTGAAGTCTGGAGAGAATGAGGAGAAGGGGAGGGAGATAAAGAGGCAGGTGGCAAGGAAAAGACGATGCTGTGGTGGACACAGCATCAGAGACAGAGCCTGTTTGGAATAACACAGCAGTAAAGAAAACAGAAATAAGATGTGCAAGGGAAACAGTATGAGGAGGAGGAGGAGGCAAGGTAGCACAGTAACAGCAATGCTTCAAGATTCTTCTCAGACGATAAAGAATATGAACTGGAGAATACTGATATAATAATAAAGGGATCAGTACAGAATGCAACATCTGGAGAGTTTAGGAGAGTCCTGCACATGTCAATGAAGCAGCAAGAGAATTAATCATTATTAAGGAACCAACCTGAATACATGGAATCAAATGCCTATTCACAACTGGCAGACATTACATGCATTTAGAACAAGTTTGAAAGGCCACTAACTATCAGGACAGAATATCTCATGTGGAACAGACGTAATAGAAATAAATAAATACCAATATATACATATACAGTACACGAAGGTAACCAACATTTTGGTCACAAAAAGGAAGGAGTGCAAGGTACTTTGAGGCAGCACTACAGAGGAGATGGGACCACAAGAATGAGAAGAAAGATTGTGCAAATTATATGTTAAGGTTAAAGCAACTCATGATAATAAGCAAAACACACAGGACGATGACTGCTGAAACACAGTGTGCTCAAGTGTGAGTGATGGAAGAAATGTTGAAAAATCTGTAAAAATGAATGACTACCTAAGAAGAAACATGCACGAAAAGGGAGTTCTATGTTGACATGTCTTGAGAAAGCACTGAACAGAATACCCAGAGAAGCAATTAGACTGGGGCTTACAAAGACAAAGGCACAAGAAGGACTTGTAAAGTCACCAATTCGGCGCCAGGATAGTGTTTCGGCGGCGCCATTAATTAAGTCTCCGCTGAGCTTGTTTTCTTTGGTGACTTCCCGTTTTCTTCAAGCTCAATTAGTCACGCCTAAAACGTGCCAGGTCACGCATTTTAATCATTTTTACTTTGTGGTATTTATACGAATGTCACACATTGTGTATCACATGTTTCTTCATTCACAGGCATCAAGACTGTATCTATATTGTAGCTCTGTATATTTCGTATTGTAATTTGTACTCGTTCACTGCATATTATTGTTTATTGTTTCGACCTCAGGTCACAGTCAATTCCATTGTCTCTCACGGCCCGGCGTCAGTCGGCCGCAATATAAGCCGCCTGGATCTGTAATAAAGCAGCAGTAACCTTTACCTGCTCGTTTCTTTGACACCTTATAGTGGTGACCCCCGGAGTATCCCGGAGCCATTAGCGGACTCACACGGCGACTCAGTCTTGGCTCCAGGATTTCTCCAAAACGCTCTTAGCGGCCTAAACACGGCGCTGTAACCAGCGTTTGAGCGTGCCGACTCTCGTCGGCGTACCCCACCAGCGTCACTAGCGGAACCACACGGCGCACGAAAGTGCGTACTGACGCGAGTACCCCACTCCAGTAAGGGGTCAAAGGAGCGAGCATGGACGCGGATATCCCCTCCTTCATGCAGTTAAACGCGGACCCCGCGGACTCCGAGGTTTACCTACCTCCCATCACAGCCGCGCCCGCCCCCGCGTCGAGGCCCTCCCGCAACTCCACACCAGCGCCCCGAACACACGACGGCCGGGCAACACAATCGCGGGCCGCCCTCACCCTAAAGCTGCCGCCGTTTACGCAGGGGAACCCATCGAGGTGGCTGCGCAGGGTGGAGAGCCACTTCAGAATCGCGGACCTCACGGACGAAATCCTACAGGCCGACACAGTGCTCAACGCCCTTCCGGAGGACGTGTACAACAAACTCATCTCGCGGGTACCCGAAACACTCACCCTCACATACAGCACCACAAAAAAGTTCCTCCTCGAAGCTTGCTCCCTGCCCATCGCCGAGCGGGCCGCCCGTGCTATCGACCTTGCCAATAATCCACGCCACGACCTCAATCCAAGAGACGCTTGGGGCATGGTCGTAGATCTCCTGTCAACACCAGTCTCGGGTGGCACAAACAAGCGGCAGGAGATAAGCTTCGTACGGGAAATTTTCCTTCGCCAACTCCTCCCGGAAGTACGCAACCAAATCGCTCACCCCTACACCATGCCTGTCGAGGACCTCATAGAGGCGGCACAACACCTCACAGACTCCGTCAAGGCTTCACAGCGGCTAAAACCGGCCACACAGCCGGTCAGCTCCGTCCAGCCTGAAGAGGACGTAGAGCAGCCCGTCAACGCCATCGCCAACAGACGTCCACCGAACCACAGTAGACGGTGGTCCCCGGGCTTCTGTCGCTATCACAAGTGGTTCGGAAAGGACGCCCGAAACTGCCTGCCGCCCTGCTCGTTCAACCGTTCAAAAAACGGGGGTGGCGGCGGCCAGCAGGACAGGCCGCCATGGCAGCCGAAGAACCCAGGGCCTCAAAAACAGTAGGTTTTTACGTCCGCGACACCGTCTCCGGCAGGATGATGCTGGTCGACACAGGAGCCTTTAAGTCGGTCTTCCCAGCATCCAGAGAGGACCGCAACCAGACACCAGACCCGGCCGCCTTCCTGACGGCCGCCAACGGAACCCCCATCCTCTCCTACGGCACCAGGCTCCTGTCGGTCTCCATCCTTGGCCAGAGTTACTCCTGGGACTTCATCGTCGCGGACGTAGGAACCCCACTCCTGGGGGCCGATTTTCTGGCGCACTTCGGCCTGCTAGTCGACGTGGGGCGCAAGCGCCTCCTCGATACCGACTCCTGCCGGTCTCTCCCGTTAACGGCGGGACCCAGACCCACCATCAGCGCCGTCGCCCCCCACCAGTACGCACACCTTCTGTCGGAGTTCCCTGAGGTGTTTAAGCCCGAGCTTCGCCAAGTCCCCGGGGCCCCAGCCAAGCACGGCATATACCACCATATAGTGACTAAAGGGCCCCCGACACATGCGAAGTTCCGCAGGCTTCCCCCTCAGCGCCTTCAGGAGGCGAAAAAAGCATTCGCGGAGATGGAACGGATGGGCATCTGCAGGAAAGCCTCCAGTCCATGGGCCTCCCCCCTCCACATGGTGCAGAAACCGGACGGCTCCTGGAGACCCTGCGGCGACTACAGACGGCTCAACATTGCAACGGAGCCCGACCACTACCCTCTGCCCAATATGCAAGACCTCACGGCCTCCTTTCACGGGGCCAAAATATTCACTAAATTGGACCTTCTTAAATCTTATTTTCAGGTACCTGTTGCGCCAGAGGACATACCAAAGACAGCCATCATCACGCCCTTCGGGTCCTATGTGTTCGCCTTCTCCACCTTCGGGCTGAGGAACGCCGGGGCCACCTTCCAGCGGCTCATGGACAGCATCCTGGGGGACCTAAAATTCTGCGTCTGCTACGTCGACGACATTCTCATATTTTCCAGGTCTCACAGCGAACACCAGAGGCACATCAAAGCAGTCCTCCAGCGCCTCCAAGAAAACGGCCTCGTCGTCCGTTTTGACAAGTGTACCTTCGGCGTCCAGAAAGCAGAGTTCCTGGGTCACGAGGTATCTCCGACAGGCGTCCGCCCTCTTACATCGAAAGTGGCAGCCGTAGCCAAGTTCCCGACACCCACCTCCATCAAGGCCGTCCAGGAGTTCCTTGGGATGGTAAACTTCTACAGGCGCTTCATCCCCGGGATCGCGCACACCACGGCCCCCCTGACGGAAGTCCTAAAAGGTCAACCGAAGTCCCTGTCTTGGGGACCCAGCCAGCAGCAGGCCTTTTCCCTGACGAAGGCCGCCCTCACCAAGGCAACCGCCTTGGCACACCAGGATCCCAAGGCTCCCCTCCAGCTGACGACAGACGCCAGTAACGTTGCCTGCGGTGCTGTTCTGGAGCAAATCATCAACGGCGCCCCCCAGCCCATCGCCTTCTTCAGCAAGAAGTTCAATCCCGCAGAGTCCCGCTACAGCACCTTCGACAGGGAACTCTGCGCGATGTACCGCGCAGTTCGGCACTTCAAGTTCCTCCTGGAGGGGACGCCCTTCACAATCTTCACAGACCACCAGCCACTGGTTCACGCTTTCACGAAGCAGGGGGACGCATGGTCTTCCAGACAGCAGCGCCACCTCTCAGCCATAGCCGAATTTACCTGTTCCGTCAGGTACCTCCCCGGCAAGAAAAATCCCGTAGCAGACGCCCTCTCCAGAGTCGAGTTGAACGCAGTGCAGCTTGGTGTAGATTACCAGGACCTTGCCAGGGAACAGGCCGCTGACCCAGAAACCCCAGCATACCGCACCGCCATCACATCCCTCAAGTGGCGGGACGTGACCCTCGCCCCCGGAGGCCCCAGCCTGCTCTGTGACATCAGCACAGGCCAGCCCCGCCCTTTGGTTCCAGCCTCACACCGCCGCCAGGTATTCGACATCATCCACGGCCTCTCACACCCCTCCGGCAGGACCACGGCCAAACTGCTTTCAAAAAAGTTCGTCTGGCACGGGGTGCAAAAGGACGCCACAGCCTGGGCAAAACAGTGCCTGCAGTGCCAGACCAGTAAAGTGGGTCGTCACACGCAGTCGGGGGCAGGCGAGTTCCCACAGCCAGGGCGCCGCTTCGGCCACATCCACATCGACGTCGTCGGGCCCCTTCCCCCATCAGGCGGATCCAGATACCTCCTCACGGTGGTAGACCGTTCGACGAGGTGGCCCGAAGCCACGCCCATGCAAGAAGCCACCGCCAGCGCGTGCGCCGAGGCCCTGCTCTCCAGTTGGGTTAGCCGCTTCGGCGTCCCGGACCACATCACAACCGACAGGGGCCCCGCTTTCCTCTCCGAGCTGTGGTCTGCCCTGGCTCAACTGCTGGGAACCACGCACCACACCACCACAGCGTACAACCCAGCGGCCAACGGCCTGGTTGAACGGTTCCACAGGTCCTTAAAGTCATCCCTCATGGCCCGCTGCACCGCCGAGGACTGGAAACATCAGCTGCCGTGGGTCCTCCTCGGGTTGAGGACCGCCCCCAGAGCCGACGGCACCCCATCCGCAGCTGAACAAACCTATGGGGAACCCCTCGTGGTGCCGGGAGAGCTCGTGACGGGTGATCGCCACTCCCCATCTCTGCAGAGGCTCCGCGACGTGGCCGGCAAGTTCGCCCCTTGCAGGCGCTCATACATCGACAGAGCAACCACCTTCGTGCCGCCACAGCTGTCATCCGCCACCCACGTCTTCGTCAGAGTCGACGCCGTCCGTCCACCACTAACTAAGCCCTACAGGGGACCCTTCCGCGTGCTGGAGCGGAACAGCAAGGCGTTCCGGCTGGCACTTCCAGGCAAGAACGACTGGGTTTCCATAGACCGGCTAAAGCCCGCCTTCCTGTCGGAGAGTCCCGGCAGCGACGCAGCACCCCTTCCGCCCAAACGCACTCCAGCACGCCCTCACCACCGCAGGCGCGGCCGCCCCAGGAAGGGACCGCCCAAACAGCAGCCTCACAGGCGGGAGGCCCCTCAGTTATCCTCAAGGAGCCGCGGCACCCTTCAGCGTCCCACCAGGTACAGGGATTAATCAGACGCGTCCCTCGTCTTGGGGGGGGAGTATTTGTAAAGTCACCAATTCGGCGCCAGGATAGTGTTTCGGCGGCGCCATTAATTAAGTCTCCGCTGAGCTTGTTTTCTTTGGTGACTTCCCGTTTTCTTCAAGCTCAATTAGTCACGCCTAAAACGTGCCAGGTCACGCATTTTAATCATTTTTACTTTATGGTATTTATACGAATGTCACACATTGTGTATCACATGTTTCTTCATTCACAGGCATCAAGACTGTATCTATATTGTAACTGTATATTTCGTATTGTAATTTGTACTCGTTCACTGCATATTATTGTTTATTGTTTCGACCTCAGGTCACAGTCAATTCCATTGTCTCTCACGGCCCGGCGTCAGTCGGCCGCAATATAAGCCGCCTGGATCTGTAATAAATCAGCAGTAACCTTTACCTGCTCGTTTCTTTGACACCTTACAACTGCAATGGCATATTAACTGCCTTTTGGCAATAGCAAAGTCTCTCTCTCTCTCCTAAAAAAGGCAAAACGTACTTTTTCATTTATTCAGTTTCATCACAACTGAGTTATTGATTTACTTAACCCTTTCCGACCAGTGGCCGACCTATACCATCGGCCAAAGGGAAACAAGCCTTCCATACAATGGCCGAGTATTAACATAGCTCGGACAACCAAAGTAGTGACTAAAGATGGTGATGATGATGAGTGGGAAATCTACAACGAGGATCACCCTTTGATCACCGCCCACCCCGGGTAACACTGAATATCTCTGTCACCCTACTCTGCATACTACCTAAAATGCAGAGTTCGTGTTTATGATGTTACCTGTTCGAAGTCTGGTTGCATACTAGCACTCATCCCTTAGGACCCTTACCATTGGAAGGAAAGGAGCGACCAACTCAGAAATCACTAAAAATCATGTTTTCCTTGTCAATTTGACTGTATTGTCACTTTTTACAACTATAAATAAATAAAAAAATGTTTTATTTTACTTAATTTTATTGTACTGTACTTCAATGTATTTTTGCTTTTGGACGCTACATAACAGTCTGCACCATGTAACGTAACAACAGGAAGCTAATATAAAATTCCTGGTTAAGTAGAAATGACATCGAGTTCCCAACACAAAGATGCCGTGTGCTCAACTGAAAACATCCTTATGGATTTGGGAAGGTCGATAATGCGAAAAATTCACCAAATTCAAAGTAATTTGTAATTTTTCCTGGATACGCACCTACGCTTTCATAGAACTAGAGTACTGAGTACTCTCCATCTCTGAAAGCGTACGGCATACTCCGGTTGGAACAACGACAGATTGATTTACAGACAAATTTTCTTGAGAAACGTTGCGAGCTTAACACAGTAGATTATGCCATAAACATTTTAATTTTGAACAACAATGAATAATGTATCTCCAAGGCACGGGCCACATACTTCCTATGGAAAGGAATCACCAAGAAACATTTTGTCGCCATAATATATATATATATATATATATATATATATATATATATATATATATATATATATATATATATATATATATATATATGTACATATAATTTATGTTTATATTTATATTTATATATATATATATATATATATATATATATATATATATATATATATATATATATATATATATATATATATATATATATATATATACATATATATATATATATATATATATATATATATATATATATATATATATATATATATATATATATATATATATATATATATATATATATATATATATATATATATATATATATATATATTATATATATATATCAATTAAGCTACAAATGTTGTATAATATCCAGTTCACTCTATCTCGAGGATAACGTACACCCAAGAAGAATTATAACGTGTGTGTGTGTGTGAACTAAAGAAATTTAGACTTCTCTCATCAAAATAGCTTAAATACTTGTTTTTTGTCTAATTTTTAATTTTTCATTGTTTTTTTTTTTATATTCAACTGTGACTGAAAAGATAAAAGTTCTAACTTCCGTTTTAGTTACTTGTCCGTCGAAGACATTTATTTTTTCATCTTCACGGTCGTCTTCATTTACGCGATCTCTGAACCCGTCGACTTTTTCAGGAGCCTCTTATACCATTCCCTCAATTTCTCCAAGTGTCTTCGAAGGCTCCGTGAGGAATCTCCCGAAGAAGGAATCGCTCTGAAGCCGAAATAACGATCTTTGGAATCTATGAAGCTCAGTGGCTTTTTCTGATTCTAGCGTTCCGATTAGGTTGAAAGAAAGTTAACCATGTCTCTACTAGGCAAAGTTAACTTAGTTGTGAACAACGTACTGGCCCTGATCCGTCCTGGAACAGTGGTATCTCTTGTAAATGGAAATGTTATCTCAAACCTTGGATATTTTATTGGTCAAAACGCGATGGCTCTTATTCTCGGAGGACTTCTTGGAAACTTCTACATGGAGGAAAAGAAGACTGGCCGACATGCTCGAGATGCTATCGCACGACTCGAAGATGACGTTCACTACGCTACGCAAATGATCTCTCAACTGAAGGTGGCCAGGAAGGAGGCTGAGGACAAAAACTTGAGCCTCCTCCATGAAATGGACGGGTTGAAGAATAACGAAGCAGCTCTAATCCAGAAGAATGATGGTTTAAACAACGAGATGAGAATGAAAATGGAAGAGTACGAAGCTGCACTAATCCGGAAAGGAATGGAAGTTGATAATCTAAAGGAGCAACTCAAGGACAAAGATCGAGAATGTGAGACGAACCGACAAAAACTGGAAGAACTGCGGAGCCAAGCCTCTGACAACGATTTTTATTGTGGTTACCTAGAAGACAAAGTCAAGGCGCATGAAGCGGAAAGGAAAAAATTGAAACAGGTAGCCACAAAACTTGAAGAAAAGTTGAGAGCCTCACAGCGAGAAATACCTGTTGTCCTTGCAAGAAATGGTGATCTAGGAAAAAATCATGGAAATGAGGCGCAGAGGAATTTAGCCATCCAGGAGAATGTCCATATCCTGGAAGATAGACTTCACCTGCTGCATAGGGAAAACGAAACCCTGAAGGAGAAACTATCTGAAATGGCCTCGGCGAACAATTCTACAGTAAATGAAAATAAGAATAATGCTCTGGATGAAGAGAGCAAAGTTCTAGAAGACAAAATTGCTGAACTAGATCAAAATGGAATACTTCAGAGAGAAGCGGCTGAAGGAAATCCAGAAGAAATCGACTGCAGGAAAGTAACAGGAAGTTTAAAACTGGCGGAAGATGGCTTGAGTCAGACTAAAAAAAAGCAGAAGAAGAAAAAAGGACACAGGAGAGGACGCAGGTAGAAGTTCTTCATCGGCGACGAGATTCTCACGCACAGCAAGAACTAAGGAAAGAAATCACGCAGACGAAGAAGATGAGTAAGATGAAGAGTAAGAGGAAGAATGCAATGAAGAACACGAAGAGGAAGAAGAGGATGAAGAAAACGAAGAGGACGAAGAAGAAGAGGATGAAGAGCACGAAGAGGATGAATGCCATGAAGAAAACGAAGACGACGAAAATTAAAGGAGGCCAAGAAGAAAACCAGGAGAAACTTAACCAAGACTGAAGGATTTTGGCTGGGTGCGAGTTGATGCTGCTGCATCGTGTTCCGGAGTCGTCGCGATCTTCTTGGTCCATACGATGGGGTAGGCTTTGGGATGGGTGTTGGCTGCTGTATCCCCCAACCCCCATGCTTTCAGCCAACGGGAGGTCCCCCCCACCTCCCAAACACCCATCCTCCAGCAAACCTCATCGACTGGGCCAAAGCGATCGCAACGACTCTTGGAATGCGACGGAACAGCACCAACAAACAGCCAGTCAGAATTCTGGGTGCCACCCACCCACTAAAGTAATTTCCTGTGGACTTTGAATCTCATTTCATCACTTTAGTAAGTGAACAAACAAAGCCAATAAAACAGATCATCATTTTTTAAATGGTCTTCTCAATTCTTATTATTTTCCTCTCGTCAGGGCTGATATTTGCTAATAACTGGCCGAGGCTCATGGCCTTGTCACCGAAACTGGATTTCTGCCCACCTTTTGGATGGTGGCCTGTCTCCTTAAGGAGATCAGTAATTGTCAGGGCCACTTAAGTTTGGGTATACCAGTTCAAGACATAGGCAACTTTGCCTCTGTCATCGAAACTGGATTTCTGCCCACCTTTTGGATGGTGGCCTGTCTCCTTAAGGAGGCCAGTAGCTGTAAGGGCCACTTAAGGTTGGGTATACCAGTTTGAGACATAGGCAACTTTGTCTCTGTCATCGAAACTGGATTTCTGCCCACCTTTTGGATGGTGGCCTGTCTCCTTAAGGAGATCAGTAATTGTCAGGGCCACTTAAGGTTGGGTATACCAGTTTGAGACATAGGCAACTTTGCCTCTGTCATTGAAACTGGATTTCTGCCCACCTTTTGGATGGTGGCCTGTCTCCTTAAGGAGATCAGTAATTGTCAGGGCCACTTAAGGTTGGGTATACCAGTTCGAGACATAGGCAACTTTGCCTCTGTCATCGAAACTGGATTTCTGCCCACCTTTTGGATGGTGGCCTGTCTCCTTAAGGAGATCAGTAGCTGTAAGGGCCACTTAAGGTTGGGTATACCAGTTTGAGACATAGGCAACTTTGCCTCTGTCATCGAAACTGGATTTCTACCCACCTTTTGGATGGTGGCCTGTCTCCTTAAGGAGATCAGTAATTGTCAGGGCCATTTAAGGTTGGGTATACCAGGTCGAGACATACGCAATGTTGCCTCTGTCATCGCAACTGGATTTCTGCCCACCTTTTGGATGGTGGCCTGTCTCCTTAAGGAGATCAGTAGTTGTCAGGGCCACTTAAGGTTGGGTATACCAGTTCGAGACATAGGCAACTTTGCCTCTGTCATCGAAACTGGATTTCTGCCCACCTTTTGGATGGTGGCCTGTCTCCTTAAGGAGATCAGTAGTTGTCAGGGCCACTTAAGGTTGGGTATACCAGTTCAAGACATAGGCAATTTTGCCTCTGTCATCGAAACTGGATTTCTGCCCACCTTTTGGATGGTGGCCTGTCTCCTTAAGGAGATCAGTAGTTGTCAGGGCCACTTAAGGTTGGGTATACCAGTTCGAGACATAGGCAACTTTGCCTCTGTCATCGAAACTGGATTTCTGCCCACCTTTTGGATGGTGGCCTGTCTCCTTAAGGAGATCAGTAGTTGTCAGGGCCACTTAAGGTTGGGTATACCAGTTTGAGGTATAGGCAACTTTGCCTCTGTCATCGAAACTGGATTTCTGCCCACCTTTTGGATGGTTGCCTGTCTACTTAAGGAGATCAGTAGCTGTCAGGGCCACTTAAGGTTGGGTATACCAGTTTGAGACATTGGCAACTTTGCCTTTGTCATTGAAACTGGATTTCTGCCCACCTTTTGGATGGTGGCCTGTCTCCCTAAGGAGACCAGTAGTTGTCAGGGCCACTTAAGGTTGGGTATACCAGTTTGAGACATAGGCAACTTTGCCTCTGTCATCGAAACTGGATTTCTGCCCACCTTTTGGATGGTGGCCTGTCTCCTTAAGGAGATCAGTAGTTGTCAGGGCCACTTAAGGTTGGGTATACCAGTTTGAGACATAGGCAACTTTGCCTCTGTCATCGAAACTGGATTTCTGCCCACCTTTTGGATGGTGGCCTGTCTCCTTAAGGAGATCAGTAGTTGTCAGGGCCACTTAAGGTTGGGTATACCAGTTTGAGACATTGGCAACTTTGCCTTTGTCATCGAAACTGGATTTCTGCCCACCTTTTGGATGGTGGCCTGTCTCCCTAAGGAGACCAGTAGTTGTCAGGGCCACTTAAGTTTGGGTATACCAGTTCGAGACATAGGCAACTTTGTCTCTGTCATTGAAACTGGATTTCTGCCCACCTTTTGGATGGTGGCCTGTCTCCTTAAGGAGATCAGTAGCTGTCAGGGCCACTTAAGGTTGGGTATACCAGTTTGAGACATTGGCAACTTTGCCTCTGTCATCGAAACTGGATTTCTGCCCACCTTTTGGATGGTGGCCTGTCTCCTTAAGGAGATCAGTAATTGTCAGGGCCACTTAAGGTTGGGTATACCAGGTCGAGACATACGCAATGTTGCCTCTGTCATCGCAACTGGATTTCTGCCCACCTTTTGGATGGTGGCCTGTCTCCTTAAGGAGATCAGTAGTTGTCAGGGCCACTTAAGGTTGGGTATACCAGTTCAAGACATAGGCAATTTTGCCTCTGTCATCGAAACTGGATTTCTGCCCACCTTTTGGATGGTGGCTTGTCTCCTGAAGGCGATCAGTAGTTGTCAGGGCCACTTAAGGTTGGGTATACCAGTTTGAGACATAGGCAACTTTGCCTCTGTCATTGAAACTGGATTTCTGCCCACCTTTTGCATGGTGGCCTGTTTCCTTAAGGAGATCAGTAGTTGTCAGGGCCACTTAAGTTTGGGTATACCAGTTCGAGACATAGGCAACTTTACCTCTGTCATCGAAACTTGATTTCTGCCCACCTTTTGCATGGTGGCCTGTCTCCTTAAGGAGATCAGTAGTTGTCAGGGCCACTTAAGTTTGGGTATACCAGTTCGAGACATAGGCAACTTTACCTCTGTCATTGAAACTGGATTTCTGCCCACCTTTTGCATGGTGGCCTGTCTCCTTAAGGAGATCAGTAGCTGTCAGGGCCACTTAAGGTTGGGTATACCAGTTCGAGACATAGGCAACTTTGCCTCTGTCATCGAAACTGGATTTCTACCCACCTTTTGGATGGTGGCCTGTCTCCTTAAGGAGATCAGTAGTTGTCAGGGCCACTTAAGGTTGAGTATACCAGTTCGAGACATAGGCAACTTTGCCTCTGTCGTCGAAACTGGATTTCTACCCACCTTTTGGATGGTGGCCTGTCTCCTTAAGGAGATCAGTAGCTGTCAGGGCCACTTAAGGTTGGGTATACCAGTTCGAGACATACGCAATGTTGCCTCTGTCATCGAAACTGGATTTCTACCCACCTTTTGGATGGTGGCCTGTCTACTTAAGGAGATCAGTAGCTGTCAGGGCCACTTAAGGTTGGGTATACCAGTTCGAGACATAGGCAACTTTGCCTCTGTCATTGAATCTGGATTTCTGCCCACCTTTTGGATGGTGGCCTGTCTCCTTAAGGAGATCAGTAGTTGTCAGGGCCACTTAAGGTTGGGTATACCAGTTCGAGACATAGGCAACTTTGCCTCTGTCATCGAAACTGGATTTCTGCCCACCTTTTGGATGGTGGCCTGCCTCCTTAAGGAGATCAGTAGGTGTCACGGCCACTTAAGGTTGGGTATACCAGTTCGAGACATAGGCAACTTTGCCTCTGTCGTCGAAACTGGATTTCTGCCCACCTTTTGGATGGTGGCCTGTCTCCTTAAGGAAATCAGTAGCTGTCAGGGCCACTTAAGGTTGGGTATACCAGTTCGAGACATAGGCAACTTTGCCTGTCACCGAAACTGGATTTCTGCCCACCTTTTGATTGGTGGCCTGTCTCCTTAAGGAAATCAGTAGCTGTCAGGGCCACTTAGATTTGTAAACACTCCAGATTCGGTGGCCGGAAAGAAAGTCATAGGAAAAAAGTCAATTTTGGCTAGGAAAAAAAGTCACATTAATTTATGGTGGCCGATAAATGATATTTACAGTCTTTTGTTTATGTTTATACAGAAATCCTCAACGGGCTTGTACTAAACACGCCGCAAAGGTGGATACATACCGGGTTAAAACCCTTGGGGGTCACTGACTAGGAAAGATTATTGTGACTTTTTTTCCCTGTGACTTTTTTCTGTGACATTTTTTCCTGTGACTTTTTTACCTGTGACTTTTTTCCTGTGACTTTTTTCTGACATTTTTTCCTGTGACTTTTTTCTGCGACATTTTTTCCTGTGACTTTTTTCTGTGACATTTTTTCCTGTGACTTGACATTTCTTCCTGTGACTTTTTTGTGACATTTTTTCATGTGACTTTTCTGTTATTTTTTTCCTGTGACATTTTTTCTGTGACTTTTTTGGCATTTTTTCCTGTGACTTTTTTCTGTGACATTTTTTCCTGAGATTTCTTTCTGTGACATTTTTTCCTGTGACTTTTTTTCTGACATTTTTTCTTGTGACAATTTTTGCGACATTTTTTCCTGTGACTATTTTTTCCTGTGACTGTTTTTCCTGTGACTTTTTTCTGGCATTTTTCTGTGGCTTTTTCTGACATTTTTTCCTGTGACTTTTTTCTGACCTTTTGTTACTTTTTTCCTGTGACTTTTTTCTGACATTTTTTCCTGTGACTTTTTTTCTGACATTTTTACCTGTGACTTTTTTTGTGACCTTTTTTCCTGTGACTTTTTCAGCAATTCTGATTCTGATTCTGGCCGCACTGCACTGCCAGATCCGTACCAAGTTAGACAACTTGGTACGGTTGAATTCCTGCGTGGAATCGCAGAAGAATCACAGCGAGATCTGGAAAATGGATAACTATTTTAACGATTATATTAATTTGCACTTCAAGAGTTTATGGAAATTCTGCCTTGAAATGCAAACACCTAATAATGAACTTTTTATGAACGAAGGAAAGTAGCCGACAATGAAGATGTCTGGATCATTGGCATATTTGTGCATTCTGATGACGAAGATGACAGAAAGATCCGAATGAACTAATTTCAAAAATTTACTTCAAGATGGTTTAATTTTATTCCCTAAACAGCTACCTAAAGTGGTTTTGATGACTTGCAAACAATGATAAGCAGTTTGCTGATACACAGCACTTGTCGTTTATGGCTCGGATAATTTCAGTCTTGATATACAATAGGCCCTTGGCTCCTGACCCTAGCGTCAGGAATATCACAAAAGAAAAGAGAGCGGCCGATGAGCAGCTCCTTCATCTGGTATTGTAATGAAAAAGAGGGGAAAGGATCAGTGCGGGGTGAGGTGTCCTCACCTTTATATTTATGAAAATAAAGCAGATTTGCCTTTTGCTGGCTACAAATAAAAAAAAATATATAATCTAAATCGATTTTTGAGGCCTTTATATACTGGGTGGTAGCTTGGCCTAAGTTCTCCAGTAGTCTACCAAAGAAAAGAGAATATTCCTACGTGGCGATAAGCAGCAAACCAAGAAGGGAAAGAAAAGACTATGGGAATTCCGAAAAACTTTCAACTACACTAGTTCCTAGCGTGTTTTGGATGTCTTTAACACGCCTGATAAGAAAGCCTGACATAAATCAAAAGCCTTGAATGCGTTTCTCCTCACATGAACCAAAAGTTTCACCATTTGCTTATGCTGTTACAAGTGAGTTAGAGTAATCCATCAAGGGAAAATGAGCCCATCATTCTATACTCGAAAAAGGATTCTAGCAACTGCTGACCAACGTTCTCCTAGAATTTCAGTTTGAGTAGCCTAGACTAACATCCCTACCACACCTCAACAATTTTAGAGGCGACACAATCACTGAAAAACGTTATCATTATTGAGAAAGTCTTGCTCTTGTTAACCTTTTCTTAAGGAAATATTTTGCTTGTTACCTTTCCTTGAGGTCATATTTTGCTCCAAAATTCACTTCATTATTAGTTTTCCAAAATTTCTTTCTTTTCTTATGGCAGAAGTTCAATCTCTCCCTTCTGAGTTATGTCCTGACCTCTTCAGAATGTTCTCCGGTGCCAAGTTTATGCTCCATAACTGAAAGGTACGACCAAGCAAACTTTTGTTGATCTTAACTCTTTATTCTTTAGGGGCCAAACTTACTCCTGTATTTATTATTTATTTTCCTTTCTTCGCATGTGCATTATTTTCTGTGGAAGCTCCTCTTAAGAACAAGTACACACATAGATCAACAACAATAAAAAAAAGTAAAAAATGCGCCGTAGTTTCTTCGGCGCAATCGAGTTATCCGTACAGTCGCTGAACGCATAATCAAGGCCACTGAAAATAGATCTAGTTTTCGGTGGTCTCGCTATAATGCTGTATGAGCCACGGCCCATAAAACTTTAACCACTGCTCTGTGGTGGCCTATCCTAGTATGTCGTTACCAAAAGCAAGATTATGGCTAACTTTAACCTTAAATAAAATAAAAACTACTGAGGCTAGAGGGCTGCAATTTGGTATAGTTGATGATTGGAGGTTGGATGATCAATATACCAAATTGCAGCCTTCTACCCCCAGTAGTTTTTAAGATCTGAGGGCGGACAGAATAAAGTGCGGACGGACAGACAAAGCCGGCACAGTAGTTGTCTTTTACAGAAAACTTAAAATGATAAGATGGTGTTTGCTTATCTGAAAAATTTCCACTGAAGAAAGTGACCTCAAAAAGGGGAAAAGCTCATTTTATATGTATTTGATACGAGAATGAGGCTGCAAGCCATGCACCTCACTTTCTCTTCTCAAATTCAGAAAAAGCCAAGTAATTCTCCCGACTTGCTCTTTACCACAAAATAAAGCCCAAAGATAGGCACTCTTTGCCCTGGGAAGATTTAAATTAGTGAACGCTTTGTTCATATTCGACCAGGCTCTATTCGTTCACCGAAAATGGCTTCGTGGAACAGCCCTCATGTTATGAACACCAGCACAGTCCAGTAGCGCGGGGTTGCTAAGAGACCTCGGCTATACAATGCCAGGCTATATTCAGAATTAATACATTGATTCAAAATGGAAATCTGCCGTCGAATGTACTGCATGACCAAAGATCATAAAAAACCGGTTCAACGCGATTACTGTTGAGTTGGATAAGGGACTGACTGGTGTTGCGTTATGAACAGTGGAATGTTTAGGTGAAAGCCAGAAAAAAAAATTTTTCACTCCATAATTCTCTATTTTGGTGAAAAGTCAAGAAATTCACAGTGTCTCACACACACATAGGCCAACATACATACATACATACCTATATGCACACAAACATTTATATTATGCCTTATAGCAATTTCTGGCCCCATAATTTTGTATTGCAATTTCTCTATTTTCTGATAGAGTAGCTTTCATCTTCATGGAACAGCGGCTCTTCAAAATTCTTATGGTCATTTAAAGAAATGCAATCATTATTTCTCTCTATTCCGAAGTTTCTGCACACTGCCCTTGTGTTGCTTTCAAGGGCTGAAAAATAATAATGATTGCTGTTGTTTGGGATTAAATCGCGTTCACAATGGTGCGGGGTCTTGCTCCGACAGCAGCCCATAGTGGAATAGAAGCGAAGACTGGATCACTGAGAATAAAAAGAGAGGTAGCATTTAAGGCTTTTTGAACCTTGCGGTACCCACAAAAAAAGAAGAGAGATTGGGGCAAGCCTTGATATTTTCAGGGAGACCAGAAAGGAAAGGAACAAAATTTCTAGAAAAATAAAAATTCTGTAAGATGAGTGGAAGAACAGAACGGAAAGGATTTCTTTCTTTAATGAGAAAAAGGAGGAATTCTTATGGAAATATTCATAAGAGTTCGAGAGTTTAGCATAGCAGGATGATAAGGAAATATAATTTAGTTTCAGTATTTAAGTACTGCGATGATCGAAAACTGAAGGGTGAAAATCAAAAGTGCGATAGAAAGAAAAATGTAAGAACAAAGCAGTTATTCCCAGTAGGAAATGCTGCTGCTGCTGCTGCTTTCTCTCTCTCTCTCTCTCTCTCTCTCTCTCTCTCTCTCTCTCTCTCTCTCTCTCTCTCTCTCATCCTGTGTGTGTCTGTGTGTGTGCTCAAATCAGGAAGATTCATAACTAATTCCATTCCATCTCTTCGGGAACAGCAAATGATTTCAGTCAGGCGATGAAAATTTTCGACGACGCCAGAAACAATAACCGCCATAAACGTCTCGCAAAACAGCGCTAGAAGCATCGATTAGAGTCATGCTGTTAGTGACGATGATCATTCTTATAACAAAAATGATCGGTAACTGGAGTTACAATGACGAGAGAGACAGCGGTCAGATCATACGCAAGCAGACGAACACTTCTCTCCTTCAAGCAAAGCCTACCAAGTGGATGACTTTAACAGAAGCAACACCCCAGTAGCTGCCTCATTCTCATTCCCTTCGTTGTCACGTGAATAATGGATTCGCATTACAGATCACAGAGTCGGGAATGAGTAGTGAGTTGAGGAGGAAGTTAAGTGCGTGATAAAGCCTTGGAAATTTGTGGGAAAACAATCCGGTCCACAAATACCGCATCAAAATAGAAAGCAATCGACATGCAACATGATCGTCACGACTTTTGCACGGAAGTGTCACGCTCCCAAGTAGCTCACTTCCCCTGACAAGCATTTACTTTGCTTCAATTTTTCATCGCTTCAGATTTTATTGTTCAGTTTCTTCACAGCCTCTCGCTTTAAATATATCCAATTGTATTAGTAAATTTAGTGTACTTTGGGATATTATGAACCCATAAGGATTTTGATAGTTGTACCTACCCTGACCGGGATTAGAACCCATGACTTTGCTGCAGCTGGGTTCGTTATTAGTTTACTGTAAAAGAAAACTATTGCGCCGGCTCTGTCTGTCCGTCCGCACTTTATTCTGCCCGCCCTCAGATCTTAAAAACTACTGAGGTTAGAGGGCTGCAAATTGACAAGTTGGTCATCCACCTCCAATCATTAAACATACCAAATTGCAGCCCTCTAGCCTCAGTAATTTTTATTCTATTTAAACTAAAATTTAGTCATAATCTTGCTTCTGGCAACGATATAGGATAGACCACCACCAGCCTGAGGTTAAAGTTTCATGGGTCGCGGCTCATACAACCTTATACCGAGATCAACGAAAGATAGATCTATTTTCGGTGGTATTGATTATAAGATGTAGCGGCTTTACAGGAAACTCGATTGCGCCGAAGAAACCTCTGCGCACTTTTTACTTGTTAATTGTTTTCTCTGGTTTACTGTCTAAAAGTATGAAATGCCACGTGCATCTTGGCAAACGTCATATATATTTGTATATATATACATTTTTGTATGTGTATATATATATATATTATATATGTATATATACAGTAATATATACATACATATAGCCTATATGTGTGTACGTATATGTATGTATGTTTGAGTGTGTATATATATATATATATATATATATATATATATATATATATATATATATATATATATATATATATATATATATATATATAGATATAGTATAATGAAAATGCCGACATAGCGTACCTGGAGAAATGGTGTTATGTTCTCAGGTAATGAATCGATAATAGACACACATACACACACACACACACACACACACACACACACACACACACACACATATATATATATATATATATATATATATATATATATATATATATATATATATATATACATAGCGGCGTGGCCGAATAGTAAAATTCACGTCTCCAGTTCGCTACGTCCGTGGGTAACTCCCAACATACCGACCACAAGTACACCCAGCTGTGATATTGTGTGTATGGGTATCAGTTACTGCAGGGTAAAGGAAAAAGACTTGGGTCTAGCAGTCTTTCCCCTAGAGACTTGCTGAGAAATCGGCAAGATTCTTTAGTCTGTCTTTAGGAATATTTGGTGTAGGCTATGTTAATCAAGAGCATGCGCGTAGCAGACATTCGTACGCTTCCTTGCGCAGTTTATTTTTCAGAACCATAAAATGTTTTATGATGCGCGAAGAGAATTTTTCGTACTATGACATCAAACAGAAGGTGCTACTGCAGTATGATATCTACCGAGCTATTCGCGACCTACCAAAAATTACGATGCCATCTACCAAATAACCCAATCAAAGCCTATGGCACTTACTTCCTCAAACTATATACAAAACTATATTTTGATCCTCCAGGGGCTAGTACTAAACATGGCGAAATAGTGACTCACCTACCCTGTTCGCCATGTTTAGTACTAGCCCCTGAGGGGTCAAATGTAGAAAATGGATGGTAGATATACTTTAGTAGCACCAAACAGGATTTTTCTGCAGGTACGAGAAAATGAAGCATACAAGAAAATCTATCGTCTCCAAAATCTTTGTTAAAATCCGTATGAGCTCTGATCTTGTTCAGCACCTTGTATACTCGTATGTCATTAAATTATGCGGCGCAGGATAAAGCAATACTGGTACTCAGGGTTATATTAAACTTCGTGGGGCCTGAGTAAAGTAATTCCCAATAGAAAAAACTGTAATCAGAATATTTTCTCAACAGTTCGGAATATGTGGTTAATTTCCTCGTCTAGAAAAATGTCCACAAACCTTAATAGCACAAAGGAATATGTTAACAGCAATGCTACGTTTTACTGTTTTTGAATAATATGAGTAAAAACGAATGTGATTTTCTGTAAATGTGGGTTTCCTATATACTGCCATTTGCAACTGATCTGCATTTCTGTCATGGACTTCAGGAAACGTAATATGCCCTCTAAGTCATGCTCAATTGTAAATTTTTTAGTGTGTAAAAAACTATTTATAGCCGTGAAAAATTTGGTGAAAGCAACTTCTGCATGTTTATAGATAATGAAAATGTCGACACAGCGTACCTGAAGAAATGGTGTTATGTTCTCAGGTAATGACTCGATAAAATTTCTTTCAGTATATTCAATACTTCAATTTGCAAGAATAAGCTAGAAGGGTGACACTGTAACAACACCGAACTACTGCTGAAAATATTCCCCTTTAAAAGTGAAAACATTTGCATCGACACAAATTCCAATCAAGTCATAAATTATCCAAAGGAAATGGCGAAGAGAAAATAATGTTTAACTCCATTACCTGCTTCGCGCTATCTGGTACGAAATCCGATTGGACAGTGGTGAATCATGCATTGACACTGAGACTCAAAAGTTTGCCTGAAATTAGGCCAAGATCCCTCGGTCTTTCAACAAAGTCCAAGGCGCGATTTTTATTTGCAGTGGAAATTTTCAGCAAGACAGGACTTCATTTGGCCGATATCTTATGTTTGGCAATAGCTGTTGATTTCAGTGTGAAGATTGAATTTTCATTAACAACAATAACATCAACAACAATAAGCTTCATAAACTTACCAGATAGCTTAACAAGCCTCAACAAGAGTTATATTAATAGTGACGATGATCATTCTAACAACTTATGTTTCCTATAACAGAAGAAACAATGCCAACAGTAACAGTTGTTAGATAATTTACAAATGGAAATCATTTCCTTCAATACGGCTTCCACAAGAGGTGACTATGATGAGAGTACTAGCCTGCCCCCTCATTTCTAAATACGTTCATCACCGCGTGAGTAATGGATTTCACATTATGGATCAGTGAGTCGAGCATGAATAATGAGGCGAGGAAGAGGTTAAGACAGTGAAGAAGGGCTGAAGTTTGAAGGATGGTTCCGGAACGACACTTTGGCGTCGTTATGCTCACCGTGGGTCCTGTGCTCACCCCCTTTGCGTGTCAGTTCGCTTCCCAGCATCGCCTGCGCCTTCCATTGATTTGCTTCGGATTTACTGATATTGGTGTAGGTCAGTTACTAAATGTTAAGAATATGGTCTTGCTTTGGAAATTCTAACGCTATTTCCCACACACACGCAAGCACATATAGACTAGTACAGTACTCATACGATCACACACATACACAAACACAGATAGCCTACACATCAGAGCACATTACACACACATATAAATAAATATATATATATATTTATATATATATATATATATATATATATATATATATATATATATATATATATTATATATATGATACACACACACACACACACACACGTATATATATATATATATATATATATATATATATATATATATATATATATATATATATATATATATATATATATATATATATATGTAGCTGAGAGGGTAGGTGGCTGCTATCAACCGAGGCAAACAGGACCAAGGGCAGAGGAAGACGTCCATAATAACGGCATAACTTTATTTGTGCTTACGTTTCAAGACATCTGTCTCATTATCAAAGCTGGAATAAGTAAAATATAAATATAAAATCAGACTCATACTTAAAATTACAATCAAAATATAAAAAAATGAAAAAAGTTATACAAAAGAAAGACAAAATTAAGAAGACCGTTACCGTTTGTACGGAGTATAAAAGTAGAGTGACATAAACAAAGAATTCCAGGCCGGGGTAAACTCACGTCAGGTACAGAGTTGTTGAGGTAGTTTGGTTGTTCAATCTTGGTACTAGTAGTTTAATAAAAAGAGATTCAAAGATAGGAAGCGAAGAACTGGGGACTTTGGAAAGTATTTTAAAATTTCTATAATCAATTTCTGTTTTACATCTTTTGGCGTGTTCTCGAATATTTGAGAACTCTGGATTAGATAATTTGATTCCAGTTCTATAACTGACCCCCCTATGACAATCAATTCGCACTTTCAGTAGGCGGCGTGAGGCGCCCACGTATTTCCCCTGACTACATCGGGGGCAAGCAAATAAATAGACGATGCTTGATGTCATAAGAGGGCTAATTTTGTCTTTGTACTGGAATAATGATTTGATATTAAGAGGATTGACCGGAATCAATTTACAATTAATGGCAGGTGCATACTGTTGAATTAGGTTATTCAAAGTGTTGTAAAAAGACTTATCGTGGACCATAGGGAGACTGGCGAAAAATGTCATCTTAGGAACTGTAGGTATTTGTAATTTAGGTATATATTTGTCATTCAGAAATTTATTTAAATAGGTATAAAAAAGTCTGGAAGGGTAACAATTGTCTCGAAAGTATTTGTATAAAAAAGTTATTTCATTATTAAAACCAAACCAACTGGAAGTTATATTAAAAGCTCTGTGGAAGACGGTAACCAAGGAGTTTAATTTAAAGTTAAAACAGCAATGGCTATAAAAATTCAAACCTAGACCGGAGAAAGTCTTTTTCCTAAATACTGATGAATTAAAACAATCGTTTTCTCGAGTAACTAAAACATCCAGAAAGGGTAATTTATTATCATTTTCATGCTCAATCGTGAACCTAATATTTGGATGTGCTGTGTTAGCATACTGGAGAAACATTTCAGCCCTTTCTTTGTCTCTAAAAAGTACAAAAGTGTCATCTACATATCTACAATAGAAAAGGGGAAGGAAGGCCAGAGGGCAATTGTCCAGCAATTGCTCCTCTAGTGAACACATAAAAATATTGGCAAATGTCGGGCCAAGTGGAGACCCCATCGCCATTCCTTCTACTTGACAGTATGAAACTCCATTAAAAATGAAGGCAGTGTCCCGCACTGCCAGTTGTAAAAGTTTCTTAAAATCATCTCGGTTAAAACCCTTAAACATAGTGTTAGTTTCAATATAAATTTTGTTAAGAATTATCTCAATTGTCTCTTCCACAGGGACATTAGTGAACAATGATTCCACATCCAGACTAACCATGTACAAATCTGAGTCTTGTATTAAAATTCTGTTCTTGAATTGCTCTGAGTTCTGTACAGAGTAATCATTATTAGTTAGAGTAGATAAAAGAGGGACAACAAATTTTGCTAATTTATAATTTGGAGTATCGTAAGAAGTCAGAATAGGTCGTATGGGTAAGCCAGCTTTATGTACTTTAGGTAAACCATACAAAGTTCCATATGACGAGCCAGTACTAAATAAAGATTGGTAGGTATCATTATCAATAACCTTCTGATCCGCTAATTGTTTTAAGAATCTATTAACCCTGTCCTCATTTCGAAAGATTGTGGAGAAATTATATATATATATATATATATATATATATATATATATATATATATATATATATATATATATATATATATATATATATACGTAATGTGCTATGATGTGTATCTGCGTCTGTGTATGTGTGTGATCGTACGAGTACTAGTCTACAGTATATGTGCTTGCGTGTGTGTGGGAGATAACGTCAGAATTTCCGAAGCAAGACCACATTCTTAACATTCAGTAACTGACCTACACCAGTATCAATAAATCCAAAGCAAATCAATGGAAGGCGCAGGCGATGCTGGGAAACGAACTGACACGCAAAGGGGGTGAGCACAGGACCCGCGGTGAGCATAACGACACCAAAGTGTCGTTCCGGAACCATCCTTCAAACTTCAGCCCTTCTTCACTGTCTTAACCTCTTCCTCGCCTCATTATTCATGCTCGACTCACTGATCCATAATGTGAAATCCATTACTCACGCGGTGATGAACGGATTTAGAAATGAGGGGGCAGGCTAGTACTCTCATCATAGTCACCTCTTGTGGAAGCCGTATTGAAGGAAATGATTTCCATTTGTCAGTGATCTAGCAACTGTTACTGTTGTCACTGTTTCTTCTGTTATAGATAGGAAGCATAAATTGTTAGAATGATCATTGTCACTATTAGAATAACTCTTGTTGAGGCTTGTTAAGCTATCTGGTAGGTTTATGAAGCTTATTGGTATTGATATTGTTGTTAATGAAAATTCAGTCTTCACACTGAAATCATCAGCTATTGCCAAACATGTGATTTAGGATTTTGTTTTGAAACTTCCTGTTTAGAAAAGAGAGAGACAGAGAGAGCAGCATTCACTGCTTGAAGTGACTCTCTCACTTTCTTTCTCTTTATGCCCTCCACTGACCTTCATGGTATTGTTAGTGTAAATGAAGGCAAAATAATTTGTTGTTATTTTGGGACCCATAAAACCTGGGAAATATCAAAGATTCTCTTTCATTTTCCAGACATCTTCAAATGTTCTGGGATCACGGAAATTTGTAAAAACATAATTCATCGGGCAAAGGTTTTAGAGATTTGGCTGACTCTAGTGTTATCAATGGTCACACATTATGTGTGAGAATTGGAGGCTTAAACGGGTTTAGTGAGTGATGCAGAATATTAACTCTCGGAAATAGAAAAAAGCTGCGACATTCTGATGGAGTTTAAGGTCACTCTCCAATGCCAAATGAATAAATCACAATATGCCTCTGTTCAACTAAGCAAGGAGTTAGGTGCTACGCTGAGAGTCGACTGACATAGGTAACAGCCAGTGTGAGAAAGGCATGAAGCCAGCAACCTCATCCCCCTAAGATTTGCTGATCATAGAAAGCTAACAGCTTGCGGGACCATCCTCTACAAAAGGAAGAAAAACACATACGTAATATATATACATTATATATATATATATATATATATATAATATATATATATATATATATATATATATATATATATATATGTGTGTGTGTGTGTGTGTGTGTGTGTGTGTGCGTGTGTGTTTGTGTCTATTTTTACGTTTGAATAAATGAATGGCTCCATCGAGCATTACTGCCCATGGTGAGCGCAAACATTATACTACCTAACATGTTTCCTCTTATGGCACCTCCACCTTTCCTCACCAGCACCCGAACACTCTGTCTCTCTGCGAGTACAAATATGTCTATTTATGAGTACAAGAAATATGACTGAACAAATGACAGGGTGCTTGACGAGTTTGCAAGAGAATCTTAAGAATTCTGATACTTTCACAAAAGTTCTATTGGTCGAGAGGAATTCAAAGAAGCTACGAAATTTAAAATGCCGAAAGAACTCGTGTTTATGTACCCAAGTCACTGGGCGAGTAAGCAAATAACATATCTACTTCAAATAACATAGTTATGCATACACAGGGATATTGACAGAATCTAAGCAAGCAACAGTACTTGTCGTGCTTCACGACTGTAGCTGATAAGCAAAGTCTTTGGTACTAAGATTAGGTTTGTCGATGTACTGAAGTCGATCTCTGATAAAGGTACCCGCTTGACTGAATCTCAGCCAACACTAACCTTGTCTGTATGTGTGAATTACATTCTAGAAGAGTAAAACATTACAAGTTAAAACCAATTCTTACAACATCCTCTTATCTAGGAGACTACAGTTCTGAGCTACACTACAGTAGGCTTCCCCTCAGGTGAGACTGAATACAGGAATACAACTACGGAAGTCATCTAGGATAGGATGAAGAGCAAACAGGTGAAAAATGCTCCGAAGTTTCTTCGGCGCAATCGAGTTTTCTGTACAGCCGCTACAGCGTATAATTAAGGCCACCGAAAATAGATCTATCTTTCGGTGGTCTCGGTATCAAGATGTATGAGCCGCGGCCCGTGAAACTTTAACCACGTGCCAGTAGTGGCCTATCCTATATCGTTGCCAGAAGCAGGATTATGGCTAACTTTAACCTTAAATAAAATAAAAACTACTAAGGCTAGAGGGCTGCAATTTGGTATGTTTGATGATTGGAGGGTGGAAGATCAACATACCAATTTGCAGACCTCTAGCCGCAGTAGTTTTTAAGATCTGAGGGCGGACAGAAAAAGTGCGGACAGAAAGAAGTGCGGACGGACAGACAAAGCCGGCGCAACAGTTTTCTTTTACAGAAAACTAAAATGAGTACCAACTAAATAAAGATGAGTCAAGTCCTCTACCATTTGGAAAGTTGGCCGATTTTTCACGGGTGTGTTTCTGTATATACTTTTTGTCTGAGGAGGACCCCACTGTGCCTCGAAACCCTTATGATTCCTTTAGGGTCAAGAAACGAGTTCCTATCTGTACCCTCATCATATCAGTGACGTATTCCTGACAGAGCCCTTGCATTCCCTGGGTGTCTATCCTAATCTCTTAAATCCCGGAAGAAACAGCACTGGCATTGTGACAAAAATAACTGACTGGATTTATTTCTCTTTTATTACTGGTAATAAAGATCTTGAATTATTAACTATTAATCGAACAAGAGGATTCATTGACCAACTCGTTATCATTGCGGACCTCAAATACGGACTGAGAATGAAACGGAGTATATCACAAGAGATTTTCGGACGAGTGAAGGTAACTTTTTTATATTCAGTAAGAAACTATAAAAAAATTTGCAATATTTCTCAACCTATGGAAGGAGCTGGATAAGGTTAATGGAGACAGCTTTTAGCACAACATTATAATATACGATTTCTGGAAGGGCCAAATGCTTTATTGATCCGTGTTCCAAATAGAGGCTATAGTGTGTGGACGAAGGACAGTGCAGATAAGATGTCAATCTTATAAACACAGGCGCACTGCCAAGTTCACTGGTATTCGGTTCTTTGATTTTATTTATGATTTATGACTCAGGCAGTCAAGCCAAGTACTGGGATTCTTTGGGCCAGTAGGCGCTTAAGACAGTGAACAAATGGATCTGAAGTGGCTGAATAGTAAAGTAAAGAAGTCCAGAAATTAAAAATATTATCTAATATGTTTGTTAATGACGCTAAATATTAAGCCTGCTAAAAAAACATATGATTCTGTTTCTTAAATAATATAGCTACGTTTAATTATAGTTATCCTGTACCTAGTATACTCGAGAACGTCAGGCGATGTACTCGCGGACTTACTGATATTCTAACTGACATAATTATACCTTAATGATGAAAAACTCAAGAGAATAAACAAGAATTTAAATACGCACGAGTGATTACTGATCACCAACATGATTTCCCGTGGCTTGCTCATGAAGTAAGAGAGAAGCTTTGAAAGCTTCCATTAACACGAAGCTTACACAGTCCCCTTTAGTAATTCATTTTCATTCGGAATGATAGTGAGTTAGTAATGATTCATTTCTCAGTTTATCCTGTTATTTATAATACGATCATACAGGAGACGGTGGCCGGTAATAAGGTCACAGGAAAAAGGTCACAATTTTGGCTAGGAAAAGAAGTCACAGAAAAAAGTCACACTAATTTATGGTGGCCGGTAATAAAGTCACAGGAGAAAAATTCACAATATTTCTTGGGGGTCATTAGCTTTATGATATTTAAAGTCTTTTGTTTATGTTTATACGGAAATCCCCAACGCGCTCGTACTAAACACGCCGCAAAGGTGGATACATACCGGGTAAAAAAAAAACATTCCTCAACGGGCTAGTACTAAACGCGCCGCAACGGTGGGTACATGCAGGGTTACAACCCTTCGAGTCACTATCTGGGAAAGATTATTGTGACTTTTTTCCCCCGTGACTTTTTAACCTGGATTCTGGGAGACATCGCCGAAGCACTATACACTTGAGGAGTATCAAAACCAGTATGTATATCTGTGGTATCGAGAACAATTCTTAAGGTAAATATTTCCTCCTAAGTTTCTCAGTTTTGCTTCGTGTGTGAAGTAGCCACACTGACAGGATTTACTATCCTCCTGTACAAGCAAAGCTGAGAAACAGTTTCCACTCTTCAAAGTTGTAAGCTTTCTAAAGAACTGCCACAAAGCCTTTTGTTATAGGATCGTTTAGTGTTAGGACTAGAATATTTGTATTATAGTATAATTTTTGCTTCCATTCACTTTGGTTCGAGACAACTAACCTGGATAACGAACTAAGGAGCGCCAACAGCCATGTGCATGGTAAACTAATTATTTCTTATTACGTTCTTGGTAATTGACAGCCTTTCTGCGTGAACGCTGTATTAGTTGCTCATGATGTCTGAATTCATTTGCCGATATTCTGTTCATTTGATCTTATTTATAGTCATATAAGGAAATAACTACTTACGGTGCACATCTTGCTGGGTCTTTATGGTCTAAGATTAAGCATGGGCTTGATCAATAGTGTATTCAAGAAATGTTTCTATATTTAGTGGTTTCTTTTCTGTGTATCGGAGAATGACTCAAGTTCAAAGGCAAAGGTATAAGTTTATTCATATGAAGATAAAGGAGCCTTTGTGCTTGAATCAGACTTGAACTGGATGTACCCAGAGCTTACCGGTCCTACAATAACACTCTATTCAACCGTGCTTATTGAGAATAGAAACCGTAAATAACTTGCTGTCAATAACTTGCCCCGAATGTCCACTATTTCGGTACATGGAAAGTCAAAATCAGGCAAACAGTGTTGCCATTTTAAGAACACTTCTGAATAGAAAACCTTCGTTGTTCTCAGAGGATTGATAGAGTACGCCGAAGCTTATTTACTCTCCAAAATACGAGAAGGCCGAGCAGTGCAGCACAGGCCATTTTTAGCTAGGAGTAAACGGCTTCCATTCGTTTTAATGTCACATTTAACATTGAAAACGGGCCATTCTGAAGAAATATCAAGATCCTGATTGCTGCTGAGTTTTCACGTTTGATGAAGTTCCCTTTTCTGCTTTACAATTTTACACACTCATGTTCGTCACAGAATTTCCCTATAATTTTTTGTTTGAAACTTCATATATTCTTCTAATCGATTTCTTAGGGCACAGTCACTGACTGCCATCACGCGATCATGTCCTCTGAAGCAGATTTTAAATCGCTAAGGTTCCTTACAGAAAAAGTTTAGTAGACAAAAAAATTAGATATCAGACAAGCAAAAATATCGAAAAAGACATATGCAATAAATATTCGGATATATAAATCGACGAGTAATGACACCGAGGAAAGGCTCCAGTTAATTTTATTATGGGGACGAAGGGTAGGGACCAAAAACTTCCAATGTATTTGTTTTCCTTTTGAAGGGGGGATTAGGGTCCAGGTTAGGAAAGGCCAAATACCCGAGCTACCTATTCTGACCAGTTTTCTCTTCGTTACGAAATATGAGGGGGCGGGAGGCGGGGACATGATTGATATCCCAGAAGTTGACGAAGATATGAATGTGCTAATGAATGAATTCCCCATTTTTTAAGTGGAAATAATAATAAAGAAACGTAGGCGATGAAAAAATCCGTGTTATATTGAAATCACCGCAGGGATCTTATCTGAATCAGAAATGGTATCTCGTATGCAGAGCCTGATGATGATTGGGAACTGAAAATCGTAGCTAAGGGACTATGTGGAGATAACTTGACTGAATATGGTACTATAGAGGCACTGCACTTACGTCGGTTGTAATGAAAATATTTGGTATTCATATTCTCAATAGGCTGAAGAGAGAAACATGAAAAAACCCTTTGAGTTGAGAATTTAGATAAGGCAGGAATTGCAGAGATCAAATATTTGAGTTACGATATATGGTACAACAGTATATATAATTGAAAATCTCCTTTTGATGGCTATCATTCAATACGGAAAGGCATGGCAGTGTCAACAGAAGAAATTGTTGTGGAGTGCCACAAGGATAAGTTATTTCACTTTCCCGGTTTGCCCTTTTTTATAATGAAAAAGAATAGGGGTCAGAAATGGAAGAGAAGGTTTAGATTGGAGTAATGAAAGACACCTGACAGAATTAGGATTTGCAGATGATGCTGTTTTAATCAGCAAAACACCACAAAACTTGCAAACCTCGGGTAATGGAAAGCATTATATATCAAAAAATAAATCTCAGAAAGATAGAGGCAATAAGAGAAGAGTACGCTCATAAGGACGAAATAACATTAAATGAAGAACAGATTAATGAGGTTGGCTTTTTCAAATATTTAGGGAGAATGACATCTGGTGCAGGTCCTCTTGGGTTGGAATTTAGTTAAAGTTTAAACAAGCAAATGAAAATGGGTACACTGAATAAGGTTTGGAAATCACATAGACTGAAATTGCATGCGTAGGACTATGAGTAAGTCTAGTGCAATCTGTATTCCTAAACAGACCTGAATCACGGTATGACAGAGAAAAATATCTAAAAGATGTTGTCGATTTGGAATACATCTTATGAGGAATATTTGGAGTAAGATGGCGGGATAGCCAGAAATGATACCATAAGGGAAATTACGAAAGTTTCATATATAGATAAGATAATGATGAAAGGGAGATAAAGATTGTTTGGAAAAGTACGCACAACCCCTGGGTCCTACGAGGATATTACGTGATAGTGTGAGCTAAGTTCCTGTGGACACCAGAGGAGTTGGAAGGCCCAGACCTACTTGGATGAGACCGATGAGAAGGGAGGCTGGCGATGAGTTGAGATTTGTGGGAGATAACGTGTGTGTGTGTGTATGTATATGTATATATATATATATATATATATATATATATATATATATATGTGTGTGTGTGTGTGTGTGTGTGTGTGTGCGTCTATACATGTATATATATATATATATATATATATATATATATATATATATATATATATATAGTAAAAGTGAATGTTTGTATGTTTGTGCACTATAGAAATCCAAACCACTTGACAGACGCAGACCAAATTTGACACACGGCCCCTATATGACCCCAGAAAAGTTATAACTCGAATTCATAACTGTACCTCTATGACAGACAGACAAACACAGACATCTGTCCCAATTATCCAGCCGACTGTCCCTCTTATGTGGATATTGGTTGGTAGGTGTTTATTTGTTCGAAATCGATAGTTGGATACTAGGATAAACACAATTGGATTTCCTCCTCTACGTGGTAAAACAAGTTGCTCTTCTTCTTGCCCAACGCGATGTGCAAGATGTACGATGATTTTTTTATCCGTTCAAATGAGAATTTCCTCTTTAATTCGTTCACTTCTTCTTCGTTGTTACCTTCGGAATGTTATAGCGACTGCTTCGTGACGTTACGGTGGCATATTTATTTATAAAGTCGGTTTAAATGAGGTTTGGAGAAATATTAGTTACTGGGCGATTTGCCAACAACTAAGGCCGGTGGAAATGTAACCTGCAGTAATTCCCATGTCACACATTGGCGATTCGAGACCACGACCGTCGCAATGGCTGGGTTTGGCGACCGATCGGCGTCAGTTGCGGGCCTCGGGCCTCAAAAAAAAAAAAAAAAAAAAAAAAAGCTAATTACGACACCACAACGTCATACGTAATGAACACTTACGACAGCAGTGCGCACGTTGAGATGTGATTACGAACATGCATAGTTGTAAGCGCCAGTCGCTGATGGTTCAGGCCACGCCCACATTTAATGGCTTTTACAGGACGGCGACGTCCGTTAAGGCATGACGATTCATTACGACTTATGCCTGACTCAGTTGAGTCCCTTGCTGACCGACGTAACGGCAGCGTCATGTGTCGTGAAAATGCCTTTTCGTAATAACATTAGGATGTGCAGCGTTGGACTCACCTTTTCTAGTCTTATGCAAATGACAAGACTATTCTGGTTTCTCTATCTGGTATATATACAGACGTTGCAGTAACTTATGATTCAATTTTCGATAATTAATAAATGCAAGTCTTACAGTATCGGAAATGCCATGCTCCGTTAACTAACTTTGCTTTCCTACAAATGATTTTCCATTTACTCGAACAACAAAACAGAAAGCGTGTACTGTACCTAGGTGTCTACTGTACTTGGTTAGTAAGTGAAAAGTTCCTAAAGGCTTATGCTCTACCACCGGAGCATTATGGTGAACATGAGAGCAGTGATTGGCTAAATACGAATTCGATTATTTATTTTGAGACAAAAGAGTCAACAAGTATATATTCATATCCTTCCTTATCGAGTATTTCATGCAAGAAATGATACGGCAGTGCAAATATCAGCGTTTTTATTAAAAGAATGAAAGCGAAATTGCGACCGATTGCAACGAAGCGACATTCAGAACCTCTGATGAGTGTCCAGCTTTTATATCTGAAAGGTTTTATTCATAATCAGAAAAAGTCCGAGAGAGCTATCTAAGCGAACAATGAAATGAGCACGTTATGAATTCAGTGTTATCTGTCATTTGTAGCAGTTTCACTGACCTGGGGGTAAATGTAGGATAATCTTCTCAGCAAATAACTCCTTAATTAACTATTCCAGAACTGAGTTTTTTTTTTATTCCCGTCAATTGCAGGGTTTGTTACCTTTCTGTCTGTCTCTTTCATGCATACGTACATGACGTTGTTCATGAAAAGCACTAGGCTTTCAAATGAGAAGACAGATGGTAATGGCGCTGGTGCAGCAAAGGCTTTTTGAACACTAAATGACCGAGCATTAATTGTCCCTATTCAAGCAGTAACGATGATGTTGTTAAGCCAATCCTATTTCTTCTTGTTTTCAATAAATATCAGAGCCTAGGGATCAGGGGTCCTTGACTGGCTATTTCTGTATACCTGGTTTAAGAAACGTGTTTTCATTTGCATTTGTGAAGGACGGACGTGTCCTTTGTATGGGTAAAAGGTCGAGACAGGATAATATCAAGAAATGTCACAGCAAGAACAGTCTGTCTTGACCATTTCCTTCGCGGGTGACGAAAAACGGCATATTAAAAAGAGCTATGATTTCTTGTTTCTCATTCAAGCAGAAAAAAAGGAGAGAGAGAGAGAGAGAGAGAGAGAGAGAGAGAGAGAGAGAGAGAGAGAGAGAGAGAGAGAGAGAGAGAGAGAGAGAGAGGTGGGGGGGGGAGTGTCAAGATGAAAAAATTTAGTGCTCCAATTTTGTTTGATTTATTTCATCTATTCAAATCCCACTATCTGCACTTGTCTAGATGGAATGAAATATCACCCTAACAGCAATAAATACTGTACTATACGTGTAAGTGTAAGTGTGTGGTTGTATGTATATGTGTGTGTGTGAAAAAAAAGAGAGAGGAGGTGGAGGGTGAAGGCAAGGACATTACTGCAATTATTGCTTTTCGTATGTTGACCTTGATTTCAGTCAAGGGATTCCGAACTTTAGTCATCAATTCAGTGACTTCCATCGCTCGCGCCTGTCATTTTGTTAGTGTTGGGAATTTATTTTTTGGATTACTTTCCTTTGTTACAGTTGTTTGTGTTTAACTGATCATTAAATTATCGGCGAGCTAACTTTTTTTGTCAACACGAAGCTACACTTCTCTTTCAGAGCAGCAAGACATATTGCCTCTGGGAATGCATAAATAAAAAGGGAAATTCTGCTTGATCGACTAGAACTGCTAAAAACGGCGCGGCAGAAGAAGTTTCATTTGCTCAAAAAAAATTACTAAATTTGTGTACTGAAGATTAATGACAGAAAGTAAATAAAAAAGAAGCTCCTTGAAAGGCCATTTCTTTCCTTTGTTAAACCCAAAGGTAAACAAAGTGACTGCACTGGTAAATTCTTTGGGATATAATTCCGTACAAAAGAGAGTGGATTTTCCATAAACATACTCACACACACAAACACACACACTCATGGAGCAGACGGCAGTAATACCTTTTTGCGACATGGAGTTTGTAACCTCATCCCTTAAATAATTGTGAAGATGTGCCTAACATGAAAGAACCTGTCTGCAAAGAAACCTTGAGTTGTTACTCAAACATGAACTGTGTATAATAATATGGGTACTTGAATTTGTGCCAGCGTGTCCATGTACCAAACGAAATGACCAAACAACATATGCAAATTACCGCAGCAAAACTGGCCATTATCATAACGATTCAAATGTGGCTTTCAGACCCTGAAGAGATGAAGAGAGATGGCCGAATACTACGGCCGCTGTGGCTGACGCTCTTATTTTTGATGACTGAGTCGACAGCGGTCGTCGATGGCCTGTTTATGGACTACCACCTGCAATCAACAATCCCCAGCAGTGCCATTTCCTACTCCGAGCTCAATGCGCCTTCAACCTGTGAGTTTCATTAATCACTTTGACGTTAACTTTAACTTGCCATTTTCTGCAATGGAAGCAATGCGACCATCCGTTACATCCACGTATAAGAAATCCAGAGTGATTGATCTACCGATTTGCTAACGTCATTTTCATATACAGGCTACTGCAGAGTCAAATGCATCACTGACAACAGGTGCACACACATTGCTATTCACGACGGTGGGCCAGGTGAGACGCCTTTGTACCAGGTTAATGAGAGAGAGAGAGAGAGAGAGAGAGAGAGAGAGAGAGAGAGAGAGAGAGAGAGAGAGAGAGAGAGAGAGAGCTGGTAATGCCCTGTATTCATTGTTAGGTGACCTGGTTCTAGTAAACATGGTCACCTTCCTGAATTTCTTTAATAGTAAACTGCCGCACTGATGAAGTAAAATACAGACAGGGATCTACCAGCAGTTAAAAAATAACAGAGGGAAATAGACAGATATATACATAGAGAGAGAGAGAGAGAGAGAGAGAGAGAGAGAGAGAGAGAGAGAGAGAGAGAGAGAGAGAGAGAGAGAGATCGTATTCTTGATATTTGGGATTCTGTTTTTCCAAAATTTCCAGTGTCCTTAATTTTATGAGTCACCGATGGTACCAGGACCGGTGTGATATTTATAATTTTATAAGATATAAGAAGAGGCGTATGTAGAGCTATTATAGAAAATTAACATGCTTAAACGTTTGAATGATAATGCTTCTGCACTAGGAAAAATTTAGAGCTGACTAAATCTTTTGTCAAAGTTGTTCTCACCCTCATACTCGTTAAGTATCGGTACAGAATTCATATCAAAAGAACAGAATCAAAGTAAAATTAATTTCTACGACGAAGCTGAATGCGGGTGAAATTCCTAAGAACTGAATTCCATAATACTGCAAGAATAAAGGAATACGTCAATATTCAGATGCATGTGAGGCAACCCACGCATTTCTAACAAAGTAAGAAAAAATTACATGCTTGCGAACGAATTATCTCTTTCTTCAGGTGTAACTGCAACGATTAATTACGTATTATAATTACCGGTTTGCATGAATAGATACAAAAATATTCTACCCAAAGTAATTCTAAATCGAGTGCAATAATAGGCTACCCAATTGTGAAAACGTGGATCTGAAAGCAAGGGGAAATGGAATATATAGAAAAGTGAATATATGCATACGTATATGTATACACACACATATATATGTATATATCTGTGTGTGTGTGAAAAATGTAAACGTTGTTTCTTCATTTGGCTTTGTGTATTTTAGGTGCAATTATCTGCTTCTTCAGCGCTGCAGGAGTGGGCCAGCTTACTCTAGAGCAAAATCCTTCGGCCATCACTTTCACTAAACCAGGTGAGTTGAAGTGGTTTCTTTCGTCCTGCCAAGCTTCCGGAATCCCAAAATGCTAGATGGCATTAACGATAACTAAAGACTACTACTGCCACCTTCTCGTTTTGGTAACTACCAGGATACGTGCAAAATGAGCACCGTGCTTGGTACCATCCCCTTGGACGATGAACATACAAACATCAACAAAAGCCGGTAGATATTATAAACATGAACATAAACAAGTGTATAAAAAAAAGTCGATAAATATTCCGGTCGGCGACTGCAGGGAAGCCGGGAGCCAAGCCGCGGTAGTAGTTTTCAGTTTTGCCGAACTAACCTCTGTTTTAGAAACAAACCAAGGGATATTTTTCCTTCCTGTAGGTTATTAAAAGCCAAACGGAATAATGAATGATCGAGAATACAGACAGGCAAGTCAGTACAGTTTTCTTTGTTTCTCAATATTCTTAACAACCTTTCCGGTTCAGTCTGAATATATTTTTCTCGTGTCATTCGAAGCACCGAATACTTCCTCGTTCTTTCAGCTCAATCGACAGCGTCATCAGCAGCGACAACAACCACTCCAGCTACAACCTCAACAACCACTCCAACTGCAACCTTAACATCCACTCCAGCTACAACCTCAACAACCACTCCAGCTACAACCTCAACCACCACTCCAACTACAACTTCAACAACCACTCCAACTACAACCTCAACAACCACTCCAACTACAACCTCAACCACCACTCCAACTACAGCTTCAACCACCACTCCAACTACAACTTCAACAACCACTCCAACTACAACCTCAACAACAACAACAACAACAACATCAGTTACCACTACAACTGTAGCAACAACAACAGGTAACCATCGAAGAAAAAAGAAGAATAGCATTCTGTTTCTCAGTATTATTTTGACTATACATACACACACACACACACACACATATATATATATATATATATATATATATATATATATATATATATATATATATACTGCATATATACATGTATATGTACGTGTGCATGTATGTATGTATACATACATGCACATACATATATATGTACATTCAAATGTATATATACCCTGTATATATATAAATTATATATATATATATATATATATATATATATATATATATATATATATATATATATATATATATATATATATATATATATATATATTCTTTGTAATCACCTCCTATGAAGAGATATGATTTATAGTTTATATATATATATATATATATATATATATATATATATATATATATATATATATATATATATATATTATATATACATAAACAATAAATCATATCTCTTCATAAAAGGCGATTACAAAGAAAATCAGCTAAACAAATGTCATCCTCAAACCCAACCTTTTGGTGGATCCCAACTTTTGGGTGGCCCCCAAAAGACTGGGTCACAACAATCATTTGTGGGTCACCAAGTTATAAAACTTATCACTACCATCACCAGTTACCTTCATTCGTAGAGGCAAGTGATGAGGGAGGCTGCCAACGGGCTAGGCGACAGCAATTCTTAAACGTGGGATTCATTGCCCGCAGACTAACATAGCTTTACTGACGGAAGTTACAGCCAGAGCAAGGTTTATGTACGTACACTGCTTATCATTTTATAGAGATTATATTTGTGTAGGGAAAAGCTGCATCTGATTAATTGTTCCTTCGTCTTACATTTAGTATTCTGGTGGATGCACTTAATCCCATTCAGTATAAATATCTTATTAACAATATTGCTTTTGACTGGTATATTTTCTTTGATATTAGTACTCTAATGCTATGTCTTGCATTTTAACTTTGCTGTGTCCGAGAAATCCGTGAGTGGGTGATCATCTCTTGACTATTTTGTAGAGACAATTGGAATTTCATGACTCACTATCATGATGGTTATCTTCTTTTCAGGATCTTGCACTGTAGGGTTGGTGTATATTTTAGGAGTAAAGTAGTCTTCTTGTCAAGATTTAATTGGTCTGCACTGTTTCTTCCTCTGACTTTGAAACTCATGGCTTTCATTTTTTGTTCATTTTAGTCAATTTTTTGCCCTCGATCAAACAGATCTTAGTTTTTACTCTCGAGAGTAATCCGCAACCCCATCTGATTTTCCCAAAGTACTGACATAGGCCTATTCGCTTTCATTCGACTTATCTGAAAGTGATGCTTTCCCTGTCTTGTTCATATGCTCCTGTCACTGTTGCTACTGTTTTGCCTTAAAGATATATCAGCTTACCTTTGCAATAACCATTCACATCACACCAAAATCTATATCTAAACTCAATATTTCTTTATTTTTGTTTTTTTCTTTGGATTTCATTACCTCCCCTCTTCTGGTTTTCCGCTACCGACCATTAGGTCTGGTAATTTTTTCTTTTGATTTTCCCCATACACGATGCTTATATTCATAGCTACACGCATGGCTGCATGGCAACACTGCAACTTTTTATTAACATTGGGAACTCACCAATTTGCAAGGGAGGGTCCTGGAAGACTTTGAGAGGTTCTTCAAAACACTCCTTGGCCATAGGGTACTTTCCACGGTGATGAGAAACTAGCCAAAATTAGAAGGACCGTTTCTTTTCGGTTGTCAAGGTTTAGTATTGTGCCCTCATCCTAAATCTCGATAACCCAACCGTACTTTCTTCCTTCCAAGCCACATAGGTCTTAGGTCATTCTCATCTCTCTCACAAGTGAGATACCGCGATCAAAATTCATATGCCGAGGTCCAGACAACAAATTTAACAGTAATCAGAATTAATGTTTACAATTCAGTCCCACACGTGAAGTTCTCTCTCTCTCTCTCATACAACTGAATGACGTCTTTACACCATGTAAATAGGCCAAAATAAATTTGATTTTTTCCAGTAAATGTCAGCATTTTTTTCTTGAGTGTAATGGATACTATTTCCATTCTGGTCATATTGTTTAAGTATAATTAATATTTGTTGTTGTGTTAGTGCATGTTCCATGATGAAAATTTAGAATATAATTTAGAAAGGGTCCGTGGTGGCCTAAGTCGCCGCTTTGGATGTTAACATGATTTGTGTCAAGGCCAAGAATGATTAGGGAGCATCACCTAAATCACTGAATCAGGGATGAATTCCTTGTGCAGGGAACTTCCCGAGCTGCCTATGCCATTCCCTGTATCTTTCCGGCTGGTTATGAAGGCCCTTCCGTTCCAGTACCTCTTATATATCTTCCTCTCCTTCCTCCCAAATCTGCAGAGTTACCCTCCTTTCCCTATCCTGTTATCGCCCATTCTCGCCACTTGCCCAGACCATCCAAAACAATCTAATTCGTCTTTTTACCTAGATTAACCTTTTTGATGGTTTTATAGTTTTTGCACTTGTCATCCTTTTAGTTCTTCATATGTAGTATTAAAATGCTTCGTCTTAATACCTTCATACTTTTCTCTTTCCCTCACATTCAACACCCATATTTCACTTTCATAAAGGATAATTGGTTCAAAAATACTTTTATGTAATTTAACTCCTGCTCATAGAAACTCTCCTCTTCAAAACCTTTACACACACACCCCGCTTCTTTTTTCACGCTTCACTTTTACTGTGATTCACCTCTTCTTCCAAACTTCCATCATTCGTTACATTTACCCCCAAATACCCATACTTAACAACTGCTTCCATTATTCCACCATCGGTGTTAACATTTGTTACCTCTTTTTTTTCCTTTCTTTTCCTCACATGTACTTTCATCTTTCTCTCCTTATGAACACCGTTACAGTCTCTTCCCGCCCCAGCAGTTCCTCTTCACTAACAAAAGTCAACACTGTTTGATCAGCAGAAAACCAATTTACTCTCCAACCACAATTGCTTTTATTATCCCGTATGTTTACAACTGCGTCTCCCCTTTTGCAGAATTCTCTCATCACTTTAACCATAAAATGGCCACCCTTGCCTGAGACCCACTTTTGCAAGAAACTCTCCCAGCTACATATTCTAAACAAAGCTTCGCTTTCTTTTTACACGTTTTCAGTCACTCTCAGCTAATTACCTTCCACACTATACACGCCAGCACTCTCCATGTTGCATCTCTATCTTATCTTTCCAAAGCTTTTTACAGATCTGTCGACGCCACATACATTTACCCTTTACTATAAAAAAATCCTCACACAAAACACCCGCTCTACAAGCAGGTATCTTTATGTAAGCTCACACCTCTGTTCCTTTGTTAAACCTTGTGTGTTATTCGTCTAACTTTCTCAATTAGTTAATTACTATTATTTTCATTATTATTACTTTTAGTTTTAGAGCATTAGGTCGCATTTCTAGAATCAGGGAATAGATCATAAATGACATGTGAAAATTAGAGCAGGGTAAAGTTAAAGAAATTAAAGTGCTATGTAGGATGAGACCAGATGGAATGAATTATTATTATTATTATTATTATTATTATTATTATTATTATTATTATTATTATTATTATTATTATTATTATTATTATTATTATATTACAATCCTAGTTGGAAAAGCAGCCTGCTACAAAGCCAAGGGCCATGATAAGAAAAGTAGCCGAGTTCAGAAACAGATATTACGAAATAAAGAATAAACTATACATCAGAAATAACAAAGAAGATCAAATAATATAAATAGCAAAATAGAATAAGATAGTTGACAAACAAACTATGAAAATGAGACTCGTATCACAGTGAAACAAAAAAGCATTTGCACCAAGGTTGAACTTCTGAATTTCCAGTGATTCAGCTATAGGTTAGGAAGATCATTCCATAACTGAGTCAGAGAAAGGTCAAAGTGAGCCTCACATAAAACAAGTAAAAAGTACGCCGAAGTTTCTTCGGCACAATTGAGTTTTCTGTACAGACGCTAAAGCGTATAATCAAGGCTACCAAAGTAGATCTATCTTTCGGCGGTCTCGGTATAACGCTGTATTAGCCGCGGCCCATGAAACTTTAACCACGGCCCTGTGGTGGCCTATCCTATATCGTTACCAGAAGCACAATTATGACTAACCTTAACCTTAATAAGATAAAAAGTACTGAAGCTAGAGGGTTGCATTTGGGTGCGTTTGATGATTGGAGGGTAGATGATCAACATACATAATTTGCAGCCCTCTAGCCTCAGTAGTTTTTAAGATCTGAGGGCGCACAGAAAAAAGTGCGGACAGAATAAAGTGCGGACGCACAAACAAAGCCGGCAAAATAGTTTCCTTTTACAGAAAAGTAAAAAGCAAAACTGTAAAAGAAACTTGTACAGTTTCGGAAGATATGAATGCAAAGATCAGGGATAAGAAATTTAGCAGAATTCAAGCTCTTGTCAAAAAACTGAAGGCTAAACCTGGGAACAATGTTCACAACATGGTAAAATAACAGAATAAGAACATTTCCTCAGGATAAACGGTTCCCTATAAACCACGAAAGATTTTCCCCTAAAATAAGCCTTTTGTGCAAATGAAGAAGAGATAGTTCGGTTTTTATAAATGGATTTACCATCATGAATGATACTTAAAAATTTAAACGAGTTGCAATTCGTAGATGGAAGTGTCAGTGAAAAAATCTGCGTAGTGCTAGACCTACTGATAATCATTCTGTGATTGTTAGTTCAACTTCATCTCCCAAGTATTTGCACCATGAACTAATTTTGGCTAAATCTCCGTTAATAGATTCAGCAACTAAGGTCTATGCTAAGTAGATTGGATACATGCAAAGATAGGGGCATCATTTGGAAAAGCAATAAGCTTCTTTGAAGGCCAAACCACCCATTATAGCATACATAACATAAAAGTAAAAGGCCAATAATACTACCCTAGGGAACCTGGAATTACATTCCTGTAGTCACTACAGTACTCATGAGTTATTACTGTTTGCAATCAATGGTTAAAACTCAATAATAACACAAAGAAATGTCCACCAACTGTCATTTGTTCAAGTCTGAAAACAAAGACCTCATGCTCTGCAATGTCAAAAGCAACACCAAAGTCAAGACCAGTCATACGCACTTCGTGGTGTACTCCAGGGATTTCTAAATGACACTGGAAATCAAAAGAAGAGCATCACAAGTACACAGGCCCTTGTGGAAACCAAACTGTAAAGTAAAGAACAGATGAGTATGCTCACCAGAGTCGTTCAAACATTTCACCAGCTTATTAAAAAAGTTTAGGTAATTCTAGATTTAAAGGAACTAGATGGTAGTTGACAGGATAGAAATATTACAAATATGTTTTCCTAATAAAGTAATAATACTAGTCCTCCAACAGCTGACAAAAACCTTACTAGCTGACTTATGAAAAACAGTAGACAACGTAGAAGCTAAGGTATTAATTAAAGCAATACTTGGGTCTATAGATCCAAAGGCATCATGGTCAAGCAAAAATTGCTCAATTTCCCGGTCAGAAAATTAATGTATTCAGTTTAACTTACAAAAACCGGGATAGTTTATATTGAATTTCTCATTGCTCTGATTGTTGTATAAAATATCAGCCAAAAGGGCTGCCTTATCATTTTGGCAGTGAGTAACAGAGCCATCTAGTTTAAGCGCAGGAGAAACTGGAATCTACACTCACACACACACACACACACACACACACACACACAAGTGCAGATTTGAGAATCTCCACCATGCACTCGTATGTTCCCGAATTGTACCTGAGCGGTTTTCTTTTATGGATAAATTGCATTTATTTTCAGCTGAAGCGAAACCTCTCTGAGCCATAGCCATTAACTGCGTATTACTATACTATATCAAAACAGATCTCTTCCTTTTCCGAAGGTTCTAAGCCTCCTGCTTTTCCAAGTACAGGTGTTCATTTTTGAATGCTGCAAAAGAAAGCTAAAAAGTACTAGGCAGAAAACTCTGCGGCTGGGGACAGAAGGAACACTGCAAAGAATCTTTAGTCATATCTGAAGGCAAAGCTAACTGTAAGTGATAACCTCCTACGAGATGTCTTGGTGTGAACACATTTAAATCTATTAATTTCAAGACACTCAGTCCAGGTTTTCATGAGGCACCCAGTCTGCTAATAAAGGCTCTCAGAGACCGTCCATGGTTATCCCATTATAATCTATTACGTCTACACAATGTAATGCTTTGACCATTTGATTACAGCAGGGTGTACTACTGTGGGAACAGCTGGGTGCCTGAAACCCGGGACAGGTCGAGTGACTGGGACCAACGCTTCGGCTGGCTGTGGAACTGGAGAGACCCTCTATTTACCACAAAACCAAAATGAGTTTGAAAGTCTGACAAGCTTCTACACAGGTGAGTGTCTGTGATTTGCAGTATCTGTATTTCCAGCCATCAGTATATACAGGTGTATAAGAAAAAAATGAGATTGAGGTAGGTTTTGTTGCCTGGGGAGCCGATCTCTAAATTTAAAGAGTGAGCGAGTGATTATACGATTCTTAGGCATAAATTTGAGGTCAATTGCTCCGACACACACACACACACACACACACACACACACACACACACACACACACACACACACACACACACACATATATATATATATATATATATATATATATATATATATATATATATATATATATATATATATATATATATGCGTGTGCATCAGAGATGAAATCTCATTCTAGCGTAGATCATAACACCGTAAACCAAACCTTATTAAAGCGTGTGCGTTCAACAGTTACTTCTCAGCTGGATGTCAGTGATAACCGAACCCAAACAGTGACCACTTGATTCTACATAAATAAACCTCAGCTCAAAAGCAATAACAGCTAAAACACTCTGCTATGATGTGAGTTTGGGTCTATCCCAGTTCCAGTAAAAAGTAATTAAATTCAGCAGATATACAGGCGTATGAAGCCGTAATATGTATATATATGTATATATATATACATATATGTAATATTTACTGAATATTTAATAATGTACACTGAATCTCTTTTCATTTCAGCTAACCCCGGGTTGCTACCAAATAACGCCTGGGTTAACATGAGAAACAAGCAATGGGTCAACAATGTCTCGGTAAAACCCAAAAACTGGGCTATCACTCAACCGTCTTCTGTGGGAAGCAGCTGTGCAATAATAGACGTTTCGCAAGGCTATTTACTCAAGGAACATGACTGCGGAAATAGTGAATACTCATTCTGCACTCGGAATTAAGGACTCGGCCTAGGAACGAGGTGGTCTTATCTTCTGGCCTCGACATTCCTGGCAGAGGTCACCTCGAAACTGTTATAACTATTCCATTTGCCCATGTACCCTAAGGCTGCCTAAATGTTAATGAAGGAGAACCTATTGCACATGGCAGGACGTAACTGTGAAAGATTTTCAATTTCCATATTTTATGTCGCTGTCTGCTAAGCTACATGAAGGTGAAAATATGTAGTACCTTCATCATATAAATTTTGAGGATGTTAATTTGCCAGCCTCCATAACTATAAACACCGAAGGTCAATGTCTATTATTTTCATTTCATAAAGCGCAGTTTTATTGAGATGATTTGAAATATGTTTTAGCAGCATCAAGAACACGATTATTTTGCTGTATACAGAAGCTGCAACTACTATTACCAAGAAGAGACGATTTGTCCCACAAATTATAATAGGAACTAACACAGTTCATAGGTGCATGACGTCATTATAATTTACAGCCTTTTCACACAGCTATTAAACATACTGTATGTAATCTCTTACCTTATTACGATGGAAGAACGGCCACACACCTAACTTCACAGTTAGCCTAATTAGAAAAGTCAACACAATGGCCTACAATGGCGTTCACAAGTCACAACCTACCTAACCCAACGATTTCAAAACTCCGACAGACGCACTCACCCGCTAACCTCCCCAAGTAGGGTTGCCAGAAAAATAGTTGCCAATAATTCTAATTTCTAAAATCTACCACACACCCCCATTGATCTTAAGGTCAAAACAAATCAAGGAAACCAAATAAGAAATTAAACAGAATGAATCAATTACTACAAAAAAAAGTAAAAAATGCGCATTAGTTTCTTCGGCCCATATGAGTTTTCTGTACACCGTATAATCAAGGCCACCGAAATAGATCTATTTTTCGGAGGTCTCGGTATAATGCTGTATGAGCCACAGCCCATGAAACTTTAACCACGGGACGATGATGGTGGCCTGGCCTATATCGTTGCTAGATGCACGATTATGGCTAACTTTAACCTTAAATAAAAATAAAAACTACTGAGGCTAGAGGGCTGTAATTTGGTACGTTTGACGAGTGAAGGGTGGATGATCAATTTACCAATTTGCAGCCATCTAGCCTCAGTAGTTTTTAAGATCTGAGGGCGGACAGAAAATGCGGGCAGACAGACACAACAGTTTTCTTTTACAGAAAACTAAAATGCAGACAAATTTCATCAACCAGTTTAATCAGTCTCACAATCATCCATCCATTTAGGAGGACGCCTAACCCTTTGTGGGTATCTCCGCTCTTATGCTCACCCGTGTTCTCCTGGCACAAGAAGTTCCTCATCTTCAGTTGGACACTGGTCATCCTCCACCTCCTCCCCATCCTTACTTACGCTCTCAAAATCCCGAGTCTCCTCTTCAAGCTCAACCACAGGGCGAATATCCAGTATGTGAACGAGGGGTACCATTAACCATTACATTAATTTTTTGAATTTATGCCCGTTACCTTTCCTTTCTTTCACTTCGATGTGCATTTTGCCTCTGGAAGTTTTACTCATACCTCCTCACCTATCTTTACTGGTGTTGATTCCTCCTGTTTTTTTCCCCAAGTCTGTATTCAGAAACCCTACCCAACTCATAACGTAACACAGCCTACTGCAGAACAGAGGTGGGATCTGTGCCATTTCTTGGAGTAACATTGTACCGATATACTGCTTCCTGGGGAGAAATATTGCCTCTTTCAGCCATCCTCTTAATAGTGCGATGGTGTCTTTCTATAATTCCATTACCACTTGGTCTGTATGCTGCTCTGAATAGCGGCTTGACCATCCACTTACTCAGTAGGCTAGATAACCAACAACCTCACAATGAAAACCCAGCGCATTATCCATTAATGCTTCTTCACAGTACCCCTCTCCAAAAACACTTCATCGAATATGTTTGCAATGAACTCCTCTCTCTCGCTATTCAACTCTCTCCAAATGGCGTATCTCCCGGGGCCACAATCTATAATTGACAAATAAGGAATTTGATGATAATGGGTAACAATGTAGAGCTGACTCAATAGCTGCGTCACATTGCTTAGATGTCCACGGAATTCCATGAGAAGAGTGAGTATTATTCTTTAAACATTCTTTGTCATGTAGCTTCCTTGCTAATTGTTGTTTATTTGGAGAGATCGTCCTCCCTCCTCTCTATGAGTTTCCTAATCACAGGATGTTGTGGGTTTGTATCAATATCGGAACAAATGACAAATGAAAGAGAAATTTGTATTTTTCCTGACATACAAACCCACAACATCACGCGACTTAATTTCCCTCCTCGTTCCAACCCTCTTGCCCGATCTCTCTCACGTCCTCCCTCGGCGAACGTGTGGCACGGTGCCACTCCGGCTAATTCACAATTGAGGGTACATCGTACGAGGTACAGGGTATGCCTTAAGTACCTAAAATAGTGCTACTCTTCAAAGCGAGTCTATCATAGCCGTCTGCGCATGCGCGCCGAACGATATTCCTAATCACAGGATGTTGTGGACTTGCATGTTAGGAAAAATACAAATTTCTGTTTAATTTATCTAGATAGGTTTAAACAATCATACTCTTGTTTTGCCATATAAAAATTAGACCTTAGTAAAATGATTATTACACCATCTACACCAAAGAATCATATTAAAAGTGTTAAAGAAATGGGGATTTTGTAAGAAGAAAGAGAGCAGTAGGAGTTGCAACAGCATTGCACACATGACTTACTCTTAGGAGCAGTTTGTATTTGTAATATATTGTCTAGTAATCATCAGCACAGACTTAACAACACGAGGATAGACTACAGAAGTGACAAGGGAACACCTGAAAGTATATGGGTCTAAGATTCTTGATTATCAAATATAGACGAGCATTCATAACTCACTGGAACCGGAAGGCCTCATTTAAGTCTTCCAGTGAAGCTTGCGTCACTGATTCAAGGCCTGTGTCAAAGATGCAAATCTGATGCCGAGTCATTATACCGAGTGGATTAAAAGTAGTAGAGTTAGTTAGGGTATTAAAACACATGGGCCAGCTTAACCTAGTTTAATATAATGGAACTTGAAGAAGTTGATCGAACACTTAAAGACACAATTAAATGAATATATATATATATATATATATATATATATATATATATATATATATATATATATATATATATATATATAAAACTAATGTTGATCTCTGGAATCTCAATAAAATACATTTAAGGGTGCATTTCTAATTATTCATTTGAGGTTAAAACACCCTCCGGTGTCATTTCAAATAAACTTAAAATAAAGTATAGAATGGAAATACGTAGCAAAACCTTGTATATTAATAGAATTAAAGGTACAGAAATCGTATTTTCATTACATAAAAATTAAATGAACATTCACCTGAATTTAAAGATGGTTTTATTAATCTAATCAGAAAAGTTTCTGAAATTCTAAGTTCTTGTCTTTTTTATTTTGAGATTTTATACGTATTTTGAAATCCTGCATGTTTAGTTATACTCGTATATATTTTACAAGCATTTATATAATGTTCCTGTACTGCTGACGGTAGAGGTCTTAACAGTAGTATGGTTTTCTGTGAACTGGCAGCTCTTTGTTTATTGATTCCGAGAGAAAGATTTTTTATTTTACACCTGAACTTTTTTATTCAAAGCTGCATTGGGAACTATAAAAAACATACTGTCACACAGTAATGAACGGACGTTAAGTTCTTTAGAGTTTTATAATTATATAACAAATGTGAATTTACAAGCTACTTCAATCATGGCCAACTTCGATACAATATCTCTTTACCCCAACTGCCGGATCAAAGAAACTCAAAGTCGTGACTCTGTGAGAGAAAATATAAAAAAAATTATAAAAGTTTAATTTTGAGCAACGGTGAAAATGGAGTGCTTTATCTACTAAAATTTAGCAAAATATATAAAAGTACATACAGGAAAAAACAAAAGGGAAGTCTGATAAAAGACAGGACAGTTAGACTTCGTGTTCAAGTGTACTAAGACAAGGGCTGGTAGGCGAGCAGGGTGTGTAACTTCTGGTAACTGGGGTGTTATTCATCCATATTTGCCTCCATAGGAGATTTATCATGTGACCATTGCGAGTAGAAGGTGCAACAATTGCTGGTGCTTTAAGCACACGTTCTTGGAGTATGATAATTTTTCAACTCTGCAACAGGAATGAAGTAACTTAATTCTTTAAGAGATTATGTAGCATCACCTAGTACAAATATGTTGGGAGGAACGAGGTCATTGAAGGTGAAAATTGACTAGTGAAGAGGCTGCTAAACTGGACCTTACTGAATTCCCAGACCAGAATGACAAAGGAAATTCTTATGGTTTTACACCTATCGCTACTGCATTGTCTGCACACCTGCCAAGCATAATAGGGAAGCGTAGCCTCTCTGGAGGACCCATAAGGGTAAAGTTGTCAATTGCTTCAACATGTGCAATGATTCGCCAGATAATGTTCAGTCCTAGTTCTGCATCTCATTCAAAGAAGAGCTAAGAGGTTGTAAGTGAAAAATTCTACTTACAGAGAAAGGTTTGGGAGTTGAACAAAGAGCTCAGCTCCCTGAGAATGTAAGGCGTCTTGTGAACACGTGCACTTGTCAAAATCAATTAACAAGCAAATATATAGGTGTTGTAAATGGGGGTTAAGAATGGGGAATGTGTAATATGAGATAGGGATATGTGAAGGGAAAAATAAGAAATAAAAATAGTGTAACGTATATATATATATATATATATATATATATATATATATATATATATATATATATATATATATATATATATATATATATATATATTTGTGTGTGTGTGTCTTATTAACTTACTCTTATTTGTGCAGGAGTTCAACCTCTCTCATGTCGACACGCTCACTTGTGTATTTCTTAATAACTGAATCTCGACGGCGTGCAAAGTTCCAGGGCTGCACATCTCCTGAGACGAAAATGAAGAACACAACGAAGGCGATGAAGTAAATCGGAACACAGATCCAGAACACCTTCTGCCACTGAGCCAAAGTTTGCTGAAATGTCAAAAAATTTCTTCTAATTAATGGATGGATAATTCATTCATGAGGCTCAAACTGCATTTTATATACCTTCTGAAGAGGGAAGGCTGTTAGACGAGTGGAGATTTATGGAAGACAACACAGGAATGGCATGACCAGCAGAATTTTACAGAGGCCCCTTACGGCACGTGGCACTAGAGGTGATGAATATATATATATATATATATATATATATATATATATATATATATATATATATATATGTGTGTGTGTGTGTGTGTGTGTGTGTGTGTGTGTGTGTGTGTGTGTGTGTGTGCGCGCTCGTACGTATACGTACATACACGCACAGACATATCTCATCGCCTCCAAACCCATCTTTTTTGTGCTTCATCTTCTGCAAATGTCTCATCTCCGGCATACCTTCTCATATCTCTTATTTAAGTTGGTGTGGGCCCTCCAACTCTTCTGGTACCCACAGAAGCCCAGCTGATCCTATTACATACTACTCTAAATGGGTCAGTGCAAAGGACATGTCCAATATATCTCCATCTCTGTTCCAACTTTATCTCATCTACTTACAGAACTTCCATAATTTCCCTTTTGGAATCATTTCTAACTCTCTCCTGCCATCTGACTCCTAGTATTCTTCTCAAACCTTTATTCTCAAATTGAATGAACCTTTTACACAGTTTTATTTATATACAAAAATTCATTTCCGTACAGGAGTACAGATCATACCAAACTTGAGTAACATAAGTATGCAGTGCAATTCTATTTGATTGCCGAGTCTTAGTCAGCCTGCGCATCGTTTGACTGTCCTGTTTTTAGTCTTTCACTAAATTCCAACTCTAGAGTGTCTGCACCGGGATCAATGTTCCAAAATATTTGAAAGATTCCATATCACTATTCCTTCCTCCATCTAATGTTATTCCACCCTTTTATGCATACTTTGTCCTCATCATTTTTGTTTTTTCTTAAATTCACTTTGAGTCCCATTTCTCTAGATATATGATGATTCTATTCAGCATCCCCTGTAAATTTTGCATTATTTTACTGATTAATACTGCATCATTGCTTTTTCTGTCTTCCAGCTTTTTATCATTGCTCCAGTTTAATACTTCTCTTCCGTCTTGGCCCATTTTTGTAAACAGCAGAGGTGAAATGCCATTTCCTTGTAGCACCTCACTTTACTGCAAATTCACTTGACAAGACCACATCAACATTAACTTTGCCTCTGCTTTGTTCGTGGATAAATACACTCATCATGGAAGGCCTTCCATGATACTGGCCTGTGAGTGCTGTCAATGATTTCCGTAATCAATGAAAGACACCAGAGGGGAAATTTTAAATTAAAACTGTACACAATATATCTTAATATTTGATCTGTGCAACGCCTGCATTTTCTAAAACCAGTTTTTCATTCATTTCTTTCTCCAAATTATTTAGAATGAGCGCATTGAATATTTTTTATTACAACTAAGTGCAATTCCTTTTTAGTTACACATTCAGTCAGGTAACCTTTCTATGGTACCTTGGATATGATCTAGTTTCATATCCTGCAAAACAGCCAGTTTAGGATAAGAGGTGTTATTTCAGTTTCAGCTAAAGTCAAGATGTTTGGTCAAGAATGGCGGCAGAATTTGAAGTTATCAAAACAGTATGACAGTGAGGAGTTCATTCATGATTTAGCAAACTAGGCTGATATTTTCGGCCGTCTGACAGAGGTGAATCTTTCGATTTAGGGCCCTGCAGCAGTCATTAGGATGCCACTCAAAGATTACAAGCTTTTATGGCCAGAGTGGAAGAGAAAATTGGAGTCAAACAGCTCGTCCAATTTCTAAACATCAGAAGATAGAATAGATTAACACAGCATGTCCATATCTCTGAGGGAAGAAATCTGTAGACATCTGGATACATTTCAGAGCGTTTTCAAAGGTTACTTCTGCTCGGGTGACCTAAAAGTTGAAACATGGATTCGTAATGCTTTCCTTGCTCAATTCGACTATCAGTAAAGAAGACTTTGTTCATCTGAGTATAAGGGAAATAATATGAAATTAATTCAACACAAAGAGGCTGGAAGAATTTTGGCTTTCATTTACATAAGTCTTCCCTCCTTTGGCAAAGCGTGCCACTGGTTGTCTCATTCCATTTACTACTACATACCTCTGTGAGTCAGGATTATCCGCGCATCCCATTAAAGAAATGAAAAATCAAAATCAGTTTGATGTTAAAGATGACATCAGTGTTGCCTTGTCAAAGACAACTCTACAGTTTCATCTTCTTATTCAAGGTAAACAACAACTTTCACACTGAAATATAACAAAGGGCACAGTTACAGTTTCATTTAGTTTAATTAACAAAATTTGGATTTGTTTAATTTGTTCATTAAGTGGCCATTAATCTTTGCATGAAAAAGAGTGAGAAACACATTCCTTGTACAGACTGTTTAATACTTTCTGTATGAGGCATCCGATATTCGGTTGAAATGTGTGTTCTTTTCGTACAAAATGTTCACTTTCATGATTATATGCATTTTTCTAGGGGGAGTGTCCATAGCTTGCACCGAATTCTCAGAGGGGTCTGTTACTCAAAAAAGGTCAAGAAGAACTGACCCAGTACCTTATCGGCATCCTGTAAAGCTAACCATTCAGTAATTACGTATGTGGAACAGTTGCTTGTATTTCATGTCGCAATGCCCTGTTTGTATACTATTTTATTTAATTGCAACCTATTACCTTAACAGCATCACAAAAGATATTTGCTTAGTATGTATGTAGACACTTTGTGTCATTCATCTCTTGTACCGATACATATCTGTTTATGTTATATTCCTTTCACTGGAATTCCAGAAGGTGCCAGCCTAGTAAAGATGTGGAATGGTTCCGTATACCATTGTTAAAAACCCTGTGAGCTTTCAGTAATCTTCAAAGCTTCGTCATCGAACCCTGGTTTGGTAGCCTCTAACAAAGTGGTCTCACAGCCATTTGCCCATGTGTCACTCGCATAGCCCATCACTCATTCTCGACCACATGGAAGACCAGTCACCTGTAGTTATTGTGCTGCACGCATATCATATTAAGACAATCAGAACCCACTAATAAAGTCAGCTGGTTCCTAGAATCTTGTGCTTGAGTTTCATTACAAACTTTTAATTTGTTAGTCTATGAGAAGCAGTAACTAAGTATGATGGGGACTCACCTGTTGACAAAAATGTAGTTATTATTACTACTGTACTCATAATTGTATGATCCAAGCTTCAACAGCATTAAAATACTGTGCAAGCATCCAAAGAATAAATTGATTACCTGTAGCAACACAGTCCATATTTGTGGGTCTGACTATCCTGATGTCAGGAGGTCTCCGTTTCATAAGACATAAAAAGTAATTTTCCTTAGCGTTTTGATGTCTGAAACATTTTCGATCACTAAAACTTAAATTAGAAACACCGACGCCATTGGACAAGCTGTCTGAACTTGTTTTTCAATTAATTAAACATCGGCCACTCACCTGCCCATCTGTCATAACCCCTGTCACGACAGGTACTGTGAAAAATGCTATGGTGCTGGTCATGTTTAGCAGTCCAAACAAAGTTCCTGAAAAACAAAATCTTAATTTTTTTTCATATAAGTCTTAGTCATTTTTCTCCTTGCGGTGTAATTTGAAAATGTTCATCTTGCTCATTGTTTTTGCTATTGGCAATTAATCTATTGCATCAAGTGTTGTTGTCATAGGATACAAGGATTGTATTTATTTCAAGCTGCAAATTGAGTGTGAACCTAGACGTATCAAACAGTTACCGAAAAATTCCTCTATAATTACTCAGGCTAAGGTTTTTGCACTACATTGCATACAGATTGTAAGCCAATCCTTATGGAAAAGAGGGGTTAAGTTTGCGAAAGAGAGGGTAGAATATTTAAATCTAGGAATCATTACTTACAATAAAGGGCAACTTTGCTGACAGACATAAAAATTATACCTAAATGAAAATATAAAATTTAAAATCTTAGTAGTTGCAATACAAGCTCACATGAATTAATCAGTAAGTCTGCAGTATAGAATACGGCACACTGAAATATTCAAACGCTGATTCTTAATAAATAAATCGGATCAGTAAGAGAAACCAAGTATTGAGAAGAATTGAAAGTTGTATAAAGTGTCAAAGGGTTTCTCCCCACTGAAGTGCGCAAGAAATTGATGCAATGGTTAATTGAAGATCATTTGATTTCTTCTAAAACTATTGCTCTTTCGGTGTCTAAGGCTAGATGATTTGCTTTAATTTTCATAATTTATCTCTACTTTTCACATCAAAGCAACACTTATGAGAATATTATTTTGTTGTATAGTTCCCTTTTAGCACTGTTTTATACTGCAGTTTCGTGAATGGATGAAATATTTAATTTTCTCCCATGATCGAAAACCATCGGCATAATATATGTTTACTGCATACGTAAGTATAGTTTGAAGACACAGACTGTTAAAAAATATAGGGAAACTTTGTTTATTCTTGTTGCTGTTTAAAAGCAGGTTAAATTATGATTTTCCTAGAGGTCTTATGTAATCTGCTTATTCAAGATGCTTCCAGACTGCTCGAGTTGACCAGGAGTAAGCAACGACTCCTTATAGTATTGCAGGCATATGCATACTAGAAACATCGAGAATTGGAGGCAAATGTATATATGTATTAGCTAAGGAGCGAGACAGTGGGCTGACAGGCAAAATGAAGGAAATCCTGACATCTTTTCACCAGCCATCTCTAGCAGAAAATTGAATACTGCGTTTCAGTTCAAGGAATTCATTTTATCGTTAGCTGAAAGTGAGGAGTTATTCAAAGGGAAAGACTCGTGTCAGACACCTCCTACGAGTTATGGTTGGCCACTGTGAAAATCATCGTATTTAGGGGTCGTGAATAAACTTTCTGCTTTGTCTTTTACTGCTTATTTCAATCACACCATTTTTAAAGCCACCGGCCTTGGCACCATAGAGCCTTTTTCCACACGTTGGGCGATAATTCATCTTCCTCGTTTTCTTATTTTTAAAAATAAACCAATTCTAATCTGCTGACGCAAGTTTATGGCCACTTTGCCTTTTCCCTTAGAACATATGCAGAGTTGAAAAAACAATAGTTCAGTTCAGATTTCCATTACTGTACAGCTGGATGTGGGTTATCATCCTTAATGACGTAACAGTTTTTCATTTAAACGTAACTTACCTGAATAGTTTGGAGCAATGTCAGCAGGATTAACAATGGTGCTTGTCGTGACAGCCCCACTAAGAAATAAGGCTGCACATAGCAATGCCACAATGGTCTTCCACTCACAGCCGGAGAAACTCACACCCAAGAGTAACAAGGCGGGAGGGCACATTGCTGAAATGCAATAAAGTGTGTAACTGGCTTGATATGACTGTGGAAAATGAACTGGAGTTGGTGTGAAAAGACAATACTGGTCCTAATTATATAAAATGCGCTTCGACAACTGCCATCCAACTACACTTAAACTGTTCAGAGCCTTGGTTAATACTTTCTGAAACCCCTGTTTTGTTGTATGAGCTTTTCATGACCTACTATGAGTCAAATGATTCCCAAAATGCTTATGTAGACTCATTACACTATTACAAACTTGCCGTTAATGATCAATTAGAATGGATGATGCAAAAACAATTCTTAAACGTGTTAACAAGCACCTTGTTGTTCTAAGGACCAGAGTCGGGGGGATGTACTGCTAATATAAGTTAAAGGCAAAAGCTGAATGTAAAATCTGAAATAGGAAAGCTAAATTGTCATGTGAATAGTCCTACCAATGGCGCCAAAAATCCTTCTTGTCGATCGTATTGACAGGTACTTATGGGTCAACAGCCAATCTCCAGTGGTGCTCATAAATATGGCCCCAGCATATCGAAAGATGAATGGTAGGGCGGAGATCAAACCGTTCTGTGAACAGAGATTCAGTGTTACTAAAGTATTATTATTATTATTATTATTATTATTATTATTATTATTATTATTATTATTATTATTATTATTATTATTATTATTCAGAAGATGAACCCTATTCATATGCAACAAGTCCACAGGGAACAATGACTTGAAATTCAAGCATCCAAAGAGTATGGTGTTCATTCGAAAGAAGTAACAGAAGATAATTGGAAGTACAGAAAGAGGAGATTAGTTATTAGAAAGCAGATAAATTAAATTAACAAATAAATGAAATGTGAGTAAAATATTAAAATACGTGTTAAATTGTGATAAGGTAGTAATGCATTGCATCTTCGCTTGAACTTCAGAAGTTCCAATTGCACGACGGTAGAGGTCTTCTGGGAGGCTGTTCCACAGTCCAATGGTGTGAGGAATAAAGACCCGCTGGAACTGAGAAGTTCGACAGCGAGGCACATTTACTGAATATTGGTGCTGCTTCAGACTCATTCAGCAGAGTCCTATCCCCCTGAAGGGGAGGATGGGTTGGAGAATCTGTACGACATCTGGTAATCAAAAGTACGTAAGTTATAAAAAAAAAAAAAAAAATTAAAACCGGGTTTACATAAAATTTCGATCTGTGGAGTTTTTTCATTGGCTCTCTGCATGACGCATCTAGCTAAAAATCTCCTCTTGGGATATTTAGTGAGGTGAAAACCTAAATTTTTAATGAATCTTGTAAATAATGCGTCAGCTATTTAAAAATTTGATATTGTTAGTTTCCCTAGAATTTACAGAGGAATAAGTGACAGCTGATTCCTCACTAAGGGCCTGTAAGAATTTCACAGTGATCATTTACAATTATGAAACTTTCCTTTCCCAGTTCAGTTACTCTAAAGGCCACCACTAACGTTCAGTTATACCTGCTCCGACTTGCCTGCAGGGACACCCGAGTCTTAATGCGAACAGCCTGCACAGTTTTTTTTTTTTTTTTTTGCCTATGCAGACCTGGGCAAATAATTCATCTTAGTCAATATGACTGCGTCAAAACGACCTTCGCAGGTGCACCTGCACGTTAGCGACTTAGCGTGGGGAGGCGGCAGGCCACTTTTTTTTGCTCAGTTCTCCTCCCGTCCTGGGGTGGGGAGTACGTTTCAGTCAGAAAGTGTTGAGCTTTATTGAATATAAAAGTTCTTATAACTAAATTAATCGATAAGGATGTCAGGTTAATATATATTTATAATCCTCTCATTTTTCCAGTGGAAAAATAATTGTGTATGACGAAGGCTGAAGGTGGCAGCATTATTCCTGAATGCCTTGAAGATTTCACTGAAATCGTTAAGAATGAGCCTTGTCTTGGGAAATTAGAATCCAAAGACTATCATAACAGATAAAACAAACCCTGCGTATTCTAAATCAATCGAAAAACTTAAGGAGATACATTCTGCTGCTGTATCCCCATGTATGTTTATTCATGGTTATAAATCATATATACAAGTCAGTGTTTAAATGAGAATAAACATTCAATATAGTGAAATAATATAAAATTAGAATAGGCATACTTGGGCCTGTTTATGATTATGCATCATGTATATAATTCAGTTTTAAAATGAGAACGAAATAATCCTCTACATAGTAATGGAATAAAATAAAACAATGGTAGACTTTGTATGCTTATTCATTGTAAATTGCCTTCATACGTTAGCAATGAATAACACCCACTCTTCCACTGGACGTCTTTTTTAGGCATTTATTATCTTTTGTTGCTGTCAGCAAGCCAATTGTTGCCAGAGCATCGCCTGTTGACGCCATGGCTGCTACAGGGGATTGTAAAAAAAAAAAAAAAAAACAGTATCGTTAATGGTGAAGGTATGTCTGCACATGTCTCCCTGTACATGTATACCTGAACATTAGTGGTAGCCATAACGTTCAGGCGTTCCTGGGCAGGTTTTTCCGACGCATGCATATCGATTGAGATGGTTTATTTGCTCAGGTCGCCTGTGGAGGCAGAAAAGAACTTCGGGATATTCACATGAACGTTCAGGTATGCCTACACAGGTCACCTGTGCAGGCAGTAAAAACTGCGGGATGTTCACATTAACGTTCAGGTTACACGATGCTCTGGCTGTAATTGGCCTGCTGATATCATAAAACTAATTCATAAACGTCAAGTAAGACGTCCTGTGAAAGAGTGGCTGAAAAAAGTCATTCAACACTCCCATGTGGAATTTGGTAAAAGTTTAACTTTGCCGCCAAGGACTTTCATAATGTTTATTGAATATTTTATGAAAATGAAGGAAGAGTTCCATGGCAAGATAATTGTGATAAGTTAGTGATTGTTTGTGTTCATTTCGTAGTTGACATATATATAGGCCTAATATTGTTTTTCCCCTTTCATTAAAATTCTTAATACTGATTTGTTTTCAATTAGGAATGACTTTCTCATGATGAGTTACAACGAGTGAACATCCATTGTTTATTAGTGTTCCTTTGTTTCATTTGTGTGTTTTTGTTAGTCTAATTTCATTTCGAAACGGGCTTACATGGGATGTGAGCAAAGAATAAAACGCATAGCTTAATACTGTTTTTTTTATCAGAATGTTGAATATTTTTTTTCATTTTAAAAAGGAATTGCATTCATGATGCATAATCATGAATAGACGCATTATAGGCCTGTTCTTGTTTTACATTATTTCACCATAATGAACATTTACTCTCATTTAGAAACTAACTTGCCTAAATGATTTGTGACCACGAATAAACATGCATAGGCTTAATCTGCTACGATAGCCTTTGGATTTTATTTGCCTGAGCAAATTCTCATTCATATAGATTTCAAGGAAATCTACAACACATTCAGGAATGATGCTGCCACTTTTAGCCAGGCTTCATTGTACACAATTATTTTTCCCGTGGAAAGATGGTAAAATTATAAAAATATATTATTCTGACATCCGTATTAATTATGAAAAAGCAAGTAAATCCGATATATCATCAATTTAGGGATAAACACCTTTAAATTTATTAAAAAGTTTTACGTTCTTGACTGATATATATAATATGAGTCCGGCGTCGGAAACCGACCTGAGCCAAAAAAATTGCCTAACCACACTTCGGCACACTAACGTTAAAGTGGGCATTGGCAACGGTTTGGCCGGGGGCTTATCGATTGAGGAGATGAGCTATTTGCTCAGGTCGCCTGCGCAGGCAAGGAAAACTGTGCAGGTTGTTAACATTAACGTTCACTTTCAACAGCATAGGCCGACTGTGCAGGCATAACTGAACGTTATCGGCAGCCTTATCGATGCATTTTTTTTTACTCAGTTCTTGGTAACAGGCATGACGTCAACGGACGTTGCTTCAGCAATGATTGACCTGCTGATAGCAACAGAAAACAATAATCGCCTAAAAAGGATGTCTAATGAAGGAGTAACTATTATTCATTGTTAACGTACAACGCTGGAAAGAAAATTAAGCAAAAAAAATGTGGCCTTCCCCACACTAACTTTCAGGCGCATCTGCGCATGTCGTATCGACGTAAGCATATCGAACGAAATTAATCATATGCGCAGGTCGCATGCGTAGCAATAGAAAACTGTACAGGTTGTCCAGCTAACGTTCAGGTGTAATGTCCTTAGTTGCCCCAGTGCTTGGGATGTATGCCTGAAATCTATAAATCAATAATTATTAACCTTAGAAGTTGAAGTTGCCGTAGGTCTGAATGTGACGTCACAAAACAAAAAAGCCTTCTGTTCACTAGTCGACAAACGTCTACGCTCGGATTGATTGGAACTCCTTAGGAACCTTTTCGTCCACATTTCATAGAATTTAGACTAAAGTGAGCCAGTTCGCGTGCAGTTTTTCAATAATTGCGGTGAGCCGAGATTGACTAAATGCTAAGACTATCGTCTATTCAACATTGTAACAATAGAACAGCCATTCAACAAGCTAGAACGTACAACGTTGCATGTAAGGTTAGTTGACACTCATTTCATCATGTAAGAACGTGAAAGTCTACTATCCTTGCTCATTGTTTGTTAAATTCAAGTAATTCATTTGAGGTTTCTTGACACTTCTTTTCAGAATACTTAGCCTATAGGCCTACTTTCGAGGTTCTCCTTTTTGATTATTTAGAACATTCAACTCTGAAAGCCTTGAGTTTGGGTGGTTTCTGTTCTAAGTCATTTTCACCTGCAAAATGGCCTCCGTGTGTGTAGTTCCAGGCCAGGACAGGCTCTTCATACATTAATAGACATAGGCTAATCTTTCCTATGATGCCAGGCCCTGACCGAACCGGATCTTACCTTCATAACCTAACTTTGGGCGACCTGCACCGACGGGGGGGGGGGGGGGGGGGGGGTTGGCCGGGGGCTGTGTGGGGGGGCGAAGCGTAAAGGTAGTAACTTGTCCCGGTCGGCGACCGGTGGGAATTGGGCCACGCAACTAAAGTTCTGCCATATTTTGGTTGCAAAATTTACAGTCTTGTTGGTTGCCTGTAATTAGCCAGCAATTAACCCCAGAAATATGTTTTTTGTATGCTGGCCATCGTGGAATGCTATTGCTCATGCACAATGTTAGAGGGGAGCTTTTGGTAAAAAGTGCAGTTTCCTTCAACGAGGGGGTCTGGGCTTTGGAGCCCCCAACAAAGTAACACAACCTGCTAGGCTAGGTTAGATTATGGTACCTTAGCTTAGTATAGTTCCTTTTATATATAATAGGTTTCCTGGTAGATCTAAGCCAGCTATCCGTGGTGAGCTAGATTATGGCAGTTGACGTTTTTCTATAGAACATTACCTGCTGAACAAGAATCTAAAGTAATATTTTGTTGCTCGCCTGTAATTAAGCTGTAAATTATCTTAGAACTGTAGCCGACAGTAAAGGGGACCCGTTGGGAATTGGGTTTTTGGGTGGGGTAAAACACTTTCGAGAATAGCTGACGGGGTGGTAATTCTAAGCCGGCTGTCCGCGGTGAGCTAGACTGTGGCAACTGGCGTTTTTCTATGTTATTTTACTAGTTTTACAAGAATTTAAAGTAATATTTTGTCGGCCGTTGTAACTAAACTGTGATTGACCTTTGAAGACTACACGACTTGAATTACCTAACTCAGGATAGGTGTAAGCTGGCATTCCGCGGCAAGCCCGCCCCCCCACCTCCATAGCTAATACGGCAAAATTGTAACCAGTAAACACCTCTAGGGTACATTATGTTGGTATTTTTAGGGGAGTTTACTGGTTACAATTTTGCCGTATTAGCTATGGAGGGGTGGGGGGCTTGCCGCGGAATGCCGGCTTAGACCTACCCTGCGGTAGGCAATTCAAGGCGCGTAGTTTTCAAAGGTCAATGACAGCTTAGTTACAGCCGGCCGACAAAATATTACGTTAAATTCTTGTAAAGCAAGTAAAATAACATAGAAAAACGTCAATTGCCATAGTCTAGCTCACTGCGGACAGCCAGCTTAGAATTACCGACGGGGTAATTCTATATATTAGCTCTGCGCCTGTTTTTACCTTTTCAACTGGTTTTTTCTACACTTTTAGGGGTTCTGATACTGTTTGTTGTCGGCCAAATGGAATGTCCCTGCGCCGTGTTTAGTACTGGCCCGGGGTGGTTGGTTGGTTACCCATATGTTAACAAGTTATTGCACTTGCCGGACGGGATATGAACCGTTCGAAACAGATTACAGACTTACCCGTGCTCTGTCTTGTGAAGATCCCGTATGGAAACCCCTTGTTGGATGGACTTCAGAGGTTAATTACACTCGAGCACCAAAAATTAAAGGTAAATTCATAATTAACCACCAACAAACTGTAGAAAAAGTTAAGTTAGAAGGCAGTCGCCAACACGGAGCTACTATATAGTTCTACCGCTGAGGTTAAGGGGGACCCGTTGGGGATTCGGGGTTTTGGGTGGGGTAAATGACTTGGGAAAAGGTTTTGGCACCTAATTGTTGTAATTCCTGTTATATATTTTATTTGGAACACGAAAAACAAGTGTAAAAAAAAGGGCAGATAAATTAGACAGCAGGAGCCATTCCAAAGGCATTTTTCATGCATTACTAGTATTGCTGATTCCAGGCCCTATCACGCATGCATGGTCTTACAGGTGAGCCAATCACCCTTTGCCTCCAACTGAGAGAGAGTAGTATTCTAAGTCGGTGTTCCACGGTTAGCTAGACTGTGGCAATTGATGTTTTCCTATGGTATTTTACTTGCTTTACAAGAATTTAAAGTAATCTTTTTACATTTTCTGTAACCCCTGTGGCTAGGGCACACAACGAAACTTTACTGCCTGCCAGAACATACAAGCTTTGCCAAGAATATTTCAAAATGTGGATAAGGCGCGAAGCGCCGTTCTGCCACCCAATTTACATTTCTTCACCCCAACCGAAAGCTTCGAATAGCATCCAGTTGAGCTAGACTGTGGCAGTTGACGTTTTTATGTGTTATTTTACTTGTTTTACAGGAGTTTAAGGTAATATTTTGCCGGCTAGCTGTAGCTAAACTGTAATTTACCTTTGAACTGTATAGGTTGGTAAAGGGGGCCCTTTGGTACCGTCGTGTAGCCTTCAAAGGTCAGTTACAGTTTAGTTACAGCCGACCAACAAAATATTATTTTAAATTCTTGTAAAGCAAGTAAAATAACCTAGGAAAATGTCAACTGCCATAGGCTACCTCACCGTGAACAGCCGGCTTAGAATTACCGGTTTCCTTAGCCAGTCCCTTTTTAAACATAGGCCTATGGCTCCCTGATGACTTAAGCATGCGCGGAACCATTCCATAACAACATGACGCTCTGGTCTTTCTCCCAATATTTTCAAAACTCCACATTCCCAAAGGGTCCCCAACCATGTTGGGTAGATCTGAGGTTAACCCTTAAGGGACAGGCTTAATATACAGTATAACACACCCCCAAACTGGGCAAACTTTAAGGTTGGCCAGTTTAAGAAAAAAAAAGCATCACTGGAAGATATGCAAATGCACTTGGTGTAAGAAAAAAAATTCTAAAAAATTTTTCTGTACCATCCACAGGAAGTTGAAAGTGACAATTCACAACCCAGTGTGAGGCCTCTTTTATGAGACACTCATAAAAAATTTGCTAATTTTACCAGGCGAATTTTCACGCAAGTTTGGCACAGTCTCAAAAAATGCTAAGTAATGTTTATTTCTAGAGTTTAAACACTAGATATGACCCTAATCATGCTCCCAAATTATTAAGCTAACTTTTAAATGAAATTAAAGTTTCTGTAATTTCATTTAAAAGTTAGCTCAATACATTACCCTTAACTTAAAAAAGAAATAAATGGTTGACATAAAATTAGAGAGTTGGAAGAGAATTTTTGTCTCTCTCCCCTTCCGACTAATCTATTTTTAGAAGTTTTCAAACCTCTTTTTAATAACTACTACTGCATCTCTTTCTCTTTGTTCTGAAATGCTTTTTCATGAACAAACAGTGTTTTTTATTTTAACTAACACAACTCCTAGTCATTATGTGTCTGTTGTTTAGAATGTATTTGCCACTTGTGTGAGTGCTAACTACGAGAGAGAGAGAGAGAGAGAGAGAGAGAGAGAGAGAGAGAGAGAGAGAGAGAGAGAGAGAGAGAGAGAGAGCGAGATTGTCCTTATTTAAGAGCGTTAAATTATTTATCAGTTATTATGGAGACAGAGAATAAACATGAGAGAGAGAGATTGTCGTTACTTGAAATACCAATTAAATTATTTATGAATTATTATGGAGACAGAGAGAATAACTTGAGAAAGAAAAGTTATTCCTGCGTTAGATATCAAAAGATGGAACTTCATTATTTATGAAGGAAAAAGGAAAAAGAAAGAAAGAGAGAGAGAGAGAGAGAGAGAGAATACGTAGAAATCCTTTGACATGCTGTAGGCAATGATTGACATACTTGATAGCTTTGCCCTTGCCCCTTTCTTCACAGTTTCACAAAAGATTGGGAAATTATATTTGTTTGTTTAAAATATCACATAATTTTCTGTAGAAACATATAAATTTTGTAATTACAGTTATTATTATTATTATTATTATTATTATTATTATTATTATTATTATTATTTGAAAATTAGTACTTATTATTAGGTAAATCATTTATATATCATACAAATCAAATAAACATGTATATGTAACCATAAAAATTCTCTCATCACTTACTGAGATGAGAGAATTTTTATGGTTACATGTATATGTTTATTTGTTTTGTTGATAAATAAATTATTTACGTAATAATAAGTACTAATTTTCAAATAATAATAATAATAATAATAATAATAATAATAATAATATAACTGTATTTTAAAAATTTATACATTTTTATAGTAAATTATGTGATATTTTAAACAAACAAATATCATTCCCGATCTTTTGTGAAATCTTTGAAGAGAGGGACGAGGGCAAAGCTTTCAAATGTCAATCGTTGCCTACAGCATGTCAAAGGATTTCTAGTATCTCTCTCTCTCTCTCTCTCTCTTTTTCCTTTTTCCTTCATAAATCATGAATTTCCATATTTTTATATCTAACCTTTGGGGCACCTACAAACTGAGGTTTTTGGCCGAGTTGTTCCTCTCTCTCACCCCGAAAGTAGGCAGGGTTTGTCATTTACATAAAGAAAAGAGTAGCGCTTCCACGAATGTTCAAAATTTAAGCTGCCGTTGAGTAGAAACTCTTAGCTAAGTAAATACTGTTTAAGTATATATAAAACTTTATTTTATCATAAAAGTGTCATATATGACTTTTGTAAATGGATACTATGAGTGTAACACCTGGGCTAACCTAGGTCTATAGTTTACACACAGCCTACACATTTTCATCTCGTCTATGGTAATACAATATGGTAACAACTGATTTGGAAGTTGCTGTACAGAAATACATTAACGTCACAAAACCATGGTAGACTGTGGGTATAGTGTATGCTAGGCTACCATATATGTATAGATTGCACTGTACAGTGTACCCTAGTGTAGCCTAGGCTAATTTCAAGTTTTTTTTTTTTTTTTTTTTATTCAAGAAATGACAGAGCTTATGTAAGGTAACCTCATCTTAACTGGGGAAATACCTGTACAGTATATCATATATCTTTGGGGCCTTTGTCCCTGGTCTGGGTGTGTCATTTAATGGTGATCCAGTTAATTGCAGGATTATCGTGAATCTCTACCTCTATTCCACCTACACTTTTCATCCCCTTTTGACACTCCATAGCCAGTAGTTCGCCCAACTGCTAAAGCGACTGTAGGCTGTCAAGTGAATTGGCACAAATGTTGAAGCTGTGACTTCTGTTGCTAAACTAAGTGGAATTCTGATGCCAAGAAGAGTAAATTAGGTTTGGACCTTTTAATAAAAGTTGAAAATCAGGATTTTGTGTTAGCTGATTAGTAATGGATGTCAAAATTTTGACAAACAGTCAGGCTAGCAAGGCAGCACTCACTAACCTCTTTGATGGAAAAACCAAGAATATTTTTCATGTAAGTTGGAAGTTGTGTTAAAAATAAACCAAGAGCCCAGCAGCTTCCAAAGTCTCCAATGACCACAGCCCACACTGGAGTGCTAGTTAATATGGATTTCCAGGGAATACCTCTTGGCTGATCTTCATCAGTAGTTGAAGTGCCTGATTTCCTAATTGCTGTTTCTATGTATTCCAACTCTTTGGCACTAATTCTGTATAAGGAGAGAAAAATCCATAACTTTCTGTCAGTTACAATTTTAAATCTAAATAGCCCTAAGATAAAAGTAATTATGAGAAGCAGCAACATTAGGTACATATCACAAAAGTTCTTCCATCATAGGGAATACTAACATGATGTGTCAAAACTACGTAACATAATGAGCATAGCTTGTAAACACACCTTGTGTGTTGAGACGGATAATTGTACATTAGCGAAAACCAGAAAAAGGACCATATGATGGGAAGACATCCTGTTACATAAAAGGCAGTTGGCCACCCATAGCGATCAATGATAAAGCCGCACAGGGGCAGAGTTATGGCTGTGCTCAGATTTGTTCCTAAGAAGAAAGGAGATGAAATTGTTTGGGATGAATCTTGACCTGCTGTTAAAGTTAGCTTACTTTACATGGTTAGGTGTGATCTGCTGTTAAAGTTAGCTTACTTTACATGGTTAGGTGTGATCAGCGTTCAGAACAAACAGTAGAATGACACTGAACTGACCCAGATTCACTAGAATGACACTGAACTGACCCAGATTCACTAGAATGACACTGAACTGACCCAGATTCACTATATAATCACCAGTTTCCCACGAGGTGGTGTTGGAATGTTTACGTTCTTGTCAGAATTCTTCCTGCCATGTTTTGGTAGATTTTCTTCTGTATGGTATTGGGCTTCCGTATTTCTTGTTTCGCAGTATGTCAGTTAAAGCAACCAGAGATAGAAGTGTTAGATTAGTTTTGTGTAAACCAAATATATTCAGTTGGGCATCGTGGTCACATGGGGTGTGTGTTGTGTGTGTGTGTGTGTGTGTGTGTGTGTGTGTGTGTGTGTCTGTGTGTTACCTGTTTAATGAGTGTTTTTTCTTTTTGTTGAGGATCTAAGGAGTCTTTGATGATAAAATGAATAATTTTTTAAATAGTTATTGCCTCTCCATTATGATAGCTATATTCCCCATGTCAGGTAGGAGGATGATAGTGTGAAAACTAAAAATCTCTAGGATCATTTAGTTTGAACTGTCTGTTGACCCATGCCTTTCGGATGGCTCGAGCATCAATTTTTTACCATTCAGTTTTTCTCTGTCGTTGGCCCATGAGGTTGTATGCAGAGTGGTATTTAGTATTTACTACCACTTGAATCATTTATTGGATTTTGGGTTTGGCTTTACATGGTTTTTGGCATTACGGTATTTAGGATTTTATTCACGGGATAAGACAAATTGTATTGAGTCTCTAAGGCAAGAGGGTGAAACACCTGGCTTTACTCTTCAGTTAACGATGGTCACGTCATATGTGTTAAATGTAGGAACAAGGATTGTTCTTTTAATGATCGCTGTGATCAGCATATTGATTGACCAGATGAGATAGTGAATGTTTGTTTAAGGTATAAGCAGATGAGAGAAGGAGATAAGAATAGGAAAAGAGAGACAAAGGGTTTTCTAACACTAGGTCTGGAGGTGATGATACGAGTAAGAGCTTCTCATCTTTTCACAATCAGTCACTTAGTATCTCTTCTAACTCTGCCTGTTTTCCTAGTAACCTCTCTCTCCTTCAAAATTATTTCTTCTCTCAAAGCTCCCTGTATCGTTCAGGACATGAGATTTGGCAGATTGGAAGCCGATGCAGCTAGTTTTAGGGCTATGTTTGAGAAGTTAATGGAGATAACTTCCTTGATATTTGCTGCTTTACTGGCCTATTTTGATTGTCCTTTTTTTTGGGGGGTTCCCCCTTGTAGCAGAGGACATGCCTTGCACCCTCTCTCCTTGATAGCCATACCTTAGCCACACCCTTTGATGCTCCCCCTAATGTTGAAAGTACTGTACAGGGAAGGGGAATATGTCCATGAGTGGAAGCAGTTTGTGCCCAGTGTCATCTTCCTCTGGCCAACCTGATGCATGTCATGTATAGGTTGGCGTTCAGTAGATGAAAGATGCGCGCAGCAAAATCGAGTGAAGTTCGCATAAGTGCACTCGCTTGATATCTGATCCTGCATCCCTTAGGCCTTGCTGGAGGCTGCATACTCTTAGTGATCCTTTTCTGGTATCATCCTGTAGTTCTTTGTAAGAGGATTTGGTGTTCACTCAGAGGCACACTCCTGGCTCCTGGCCCTTGCTTGGCTCCAGGTACTCGCATGACTCTGGGCGCTCACCTGGCTCTGGGCTCTCGCCTGGCAGCAGGTGCCCACCTGGTGGCAGGTGCTCGCATTCGTCTTCTCAGCCTCTCAGGTGGTCTGGCTGTGCTGTTCGTCTTCACGCCATAAATGTCCAAGTACAAGAGGTTCATGTGTTGGAGCTTGTATAACGTTCTCATTCTGTCTCGTGTTCACCATTGGCGATGTGTAGGTGTGGGCGCCACATTATAGTTTCTGTTCTCCTCAGGCGTCGCTCTTCCAGACTTGTCCCCCTTCTTTGCCACCTCGGGTGCCTCTTGAGCATTCTAGGTGTTTTCTGGAACCACGTTTGACATTGCAATTTCCTCAAGCTGCCTCCCAGTTGCTGAGCCAGCATTCAAGGTATCCTTGGGGCTCTTTTTGGTGCTCTTTTTGGTGCTCTCAGTCACCTCTTCAGGGCTGACTATGGGTGTATTTGCCTGTTTGACAAGCAGATCCTTCTTCTTTGATTGCTACTATCTTAGTAGTAGAACAGACTGGATTTTGTTCCCCCTCTCCATGTTTTTTTATGTCAGTTCCTCTGGCAGTTGTGTTTTTTCCACTGAACTCTGAGTCAGTGAAGGACAGTGTCATGTACGGGAAGCTTCTGTTTCCTACGCAGGTGATTTGTTGTTGCCATTGCACAATACAGCACCAACCACTCCTCTGGTATGGAGCAGATTTGTGCTTCCTAATTAAGTTCTTTGTAGAGGAGTTGAAAATCTTTGTGGATCTGGGAGCAAGTTCTGCTACTGCCACCCCTGCTTCCCCAGGGTTTCCCTCTGATGAGTCTGAGGCTTCTGAAATGGACTGATACTGAAGAAGGAAAGGCAGTTTCATCAGCTTTTCAGAGATTGATTTAGGTCTGTGCTGGCAGTTTTCCTGAGGTGCTTAGATGGCTTCTCGAAGGTGCTCTTTTGGTACCAGACTCCTCTTCTTCTCACTCCCCCAGAGGTTGGAGTATGCCAGTCTGTGCCCATGTTAGTCGAACATGCGGTTTGTTTATTTGCGCATCAGGGAAGGAATGCACGAGCCTAATTGGTCTGCTCTTTCTAGATCGCTGTCTCCTTGGGCACCACACCATGCTGGGCATCATGTTTGAGTTCTTGCTCTTCTCTGCTGTTGCGCCTCCTTACTTGATCCCCCTATTTTGCACCTTGAACTCCTCACAGGTGCTCTAAGAGTGTTTGAGAACATGTTCATGTTAGCGTTCTCCATGGACACCATGGGTTCTTTCCCAGCCTCATCATGTATATGCTAGGTCTTTTCAGGCGCACTAGGTCTCCACAATGTTGATGCTTGGTTCCTTCCCCGAACTGGCTTTGAACCTGCACATTTTGACTGCTACAGTTTCAGTAGCACAGAGGTTTGGCTTCTCAGCCAGGTCTATTTTTGTTGTCAGTGCTTTAAGCGGTTTCGGAGTTAGTGCCAGCTGCCACATCGGGTGCCAGCTACCTCATCAGGCAACACCACCAAAACATCGATGCATCAGAAGTTTTTGGCGTTAGTGCCAAGCGCCACTCAGACACCAGCATCTCCTTGGGCATCATCAGTGCTTTAGACACTTTCAGCATTAGCGCCAGCTGCCACTCTGGCAACAGCATCTACTGTGGTGTTAACTGCCATATCATTAACTCTGTCATCCCATCAGGGATGATTTTCTGCTGAGCCAAATACAGTATATATTTGGGCTGTTGGTTGTGGGCTTTTGACTGTGGTACAGGAGTCGCTAATACTCTATAAGGTAGTCTTTTTCCCAGTGAGGATCCTCCAACAATTCTTGCTACAAGGACCTAACCTTGCTGCACATCCACCATCTGGTGGCAGTACTTACCAGGAATGATCACACAGCAGGTTAAATGTTTAGAAGTTTTTTCCAAAGCTCTTAGTTTACTTGGCTGAGTGGATTTCTCTCTGGGTGCATTAACCCACCATCCTCATTCAGTGTGGTGATCAGCTAACTTTTAACAGTAGGTGAGATTTATTCCAGATGGGATTACTAATTACTTGGATACTTACTGTTGAAGTGGAAAGCCACCCAGCTTTCCTGCATATAAGTGGGTGGTCAGGAAGAATTCTGATAAGATTGTAAACATGCCAACATCACATGGTGGGAAAATAGACGATCTACCAGGTCAGCTGAGCATTGTTCTTTTGTTTATTTTGAATGCTGGTCACATCTAACAGGGCAAAGATGTAAGTGAACTTTAATTTTAAGTACTGTATCCAAGTGATTTTATTACAGAATTTTCATTTTTGTCAAAAGTGGATTCATAAATAAACTATACCAAAAGGCATCTTTGAAACAGCTGTAATATAAGCATCTTTGTGTAAAATGTGATACAAATTCTGAGTAAAGTCTATAAATTAGTGTTGATTGAATATAGTAACATATTTAGGGTAGAATGGGAACTGCAAAGCTTCTTTTTAGGATACATGTCAGCTTACCTTAAAATATGGAAGTCTAAGGAAACGTTCAAAGAAATTTTGTCTTCCATCACTTTCTTGCATTAACCCTTCTAAAAGTTAATCAGGCTTTTTTCAGTATTTAAAGTCATGATATTCCTAAGCTCGAAATTTCATGCTTGATATTTTTGGAGACCTCTACAGATTCTAAATTTATCTTTTAACTGTTGCCCCAAAAGTTCGCTCATATGATTAGAGAAATTAAATACAATACCAAGAGTGTTCGACAGAACAGTTTCCTTATTACCACTAACATAAATTCAGAAGTAAAATAAAGCCAAGCAGTGCTTTTTAGATCTATAGAAACAATTAGAACCACTTACTAGTCAGAGTGCAGCCAACTTATAGTTTGTGGTAAATCTGGGAAAAGTAATCAGTCTGTTAGGTGTTCCTGACAGACTGTCAACTTTTTGTGTTAATCTACTAAGTTTTCCAATGTGAGTATTTTTTTCTGTAGCTGGATATTTTATCCCCTTGACAAATCCATCATTCAGAATATTTTGTTGTGGTACAGAAGATATATTTTCTGGAGCTCAGATATCAGTTTTACAGGTGGTAGCAGTTACTCTGATCAATACAAAGTTTTTACAGTTAACAATGTTCTTTGGTAATTCATAATGTCAGTACCAAAATTTAACTCAAGTTGTCTTGCATAAACAGATTTTCCACAATATTTCTTGACTTTTCTAAGATTATTTTTGGGTTATAAAAGTATCTTGTGAACTTTTCATGGGCATGCTCTGAAAATGTTACTACAGTACTTGAAATGACTTCCTCCTCCAGAGTAGCTAAAAGAGATAGATTTAAAACAATTAAGGACCTTCATAAACCAACCAAAGTAAACTAAGCCTATAAATCTAGGCCGCTCCAGTGGAGGAATCCACTGTACAAGACAGGCGTGCATGGATGGCCAAGATACGCCCTGTTGAGAAAAAGAGATAAGAAAGATGACAGATTAGAATTTTGGGGTATGGAGTGTTAGGAAAATATAAAGAACAAAGTATGACATAGTAATTGTGAAAGAAAATTGTCTGGTAGTAGGAAACCCAAACTTGAGTAACTAAAGGTCCAGGAAACAAGCGTTACATTTCTAATTGATCAATAGTCATGAAATTATTTTGTAAGAGTCTCTTGCTTAAATTATAGAATTTGCTCAAAGGGAACAGAATAAGTAAAGTACAAGTACAGTGAACCCCCGTATTCACAGGGGATGCATACCACACACCCCATGCATAGCTAAAATCCGCGAATACTTAAAACCCCTCTAAAAACACTAAGAACTGCCCATTTTGATAGTTTAAACACAAGAAAAACCCTTTAAAAATGTTGTACCTGAGTATTTTAATAGTTTTATCACAAAAAGTGCATTTATTCATGAAAATTATATGAAAATACAGTAATTTGTGAATATTTGTCAGTGAAAAATACCGCGAATGGGCGAATTATCCGCGAATAATGGCTAGATATGTTCCACAGAGAAACCTGCAAATGCTTGAGTCCGTGAATCTTGAGAACGCGAATATGGGGGGGGGGTTTACTGTAATATCTTGATTATCCACATTCATATTATTCACAGCTTGACGTTATCTGCATGCAATTGGCCCTCAGGGACCAAAGGTACTGTATACAGTATGTATAATTTATACAGCTTTCATAAAAATGTTAAAAACTGCATTCCGATGGTTGCCAGTGATGAGTGTACTTAAAGAAGTGTTGGTAACACTGCTTGTACTCAAAAACAGGCTGAGAAAAGGGGGCAGGGGAACTGGGAAAAGTTTCCAGGTTGGGAAGGCTGGGCATGATGGGAGGGGAGCAGTTGGCAACACTGTGTGGGAGAGAGAAATGTTGGTAATGCTGCTCACGTGAATAAGTATGCAGAGGAAGGCTTATTGGGGGGTGGGTTGCCAGGTGGTTAGTTTCCTGCATGGGAAGGAGGTGGGAATGCCATGCAGGGAGGGTGGAGAAGGGAAGACACGTGTTTGACTTCTTTAGAGCTTTTACCCTTGTTTTATGGTTTTTCACATTTATACAGTATAATTTGTTACAGATATAAAAAACTAGCTAGTTGTGTTTTGCATCATGTTTCCGGTTTAAAGTGTGATGGTGGTCGTATATAGTAAAAGCATATTTATTGTTTACGGTTAAGCGGTTTGACAAGGTAGGAGGAGTAAAGGTATGTAGTTGCCACTTTACATCCATAGTTTTATTTGACCTTATCTGGCAGGACCTTAGCTCTATTATTGTGAATAATCAAAGGATTACTTACTCTAGAAATCATAGAAAGCTTATTGCAGCTTTTGTAGGGCACTGACCACAATTTACAATGTACTGTATTTTCATTTTTTATGGATACTCTAAACTGCCTTTGGACAAGTCTGCTTTTTCACTTACCTGCAGCAGACCTTGAATGATTCTTATAAAGATGAAAGCACCATAATGTAAACGAGCCATGATTGGGGAGAGGAGGGCGCAGATCCCACCACCCAGAATACTGACTCCAAATACCCATTTGGTCCCATACACCTCAGAAAGCCTTCCACCAGGGATCTTTGGAATTTTAGTCAAGAATAATATGGATTATCAGTAAGAGCAACAGAAACAAAAATTGCAGTTCCCAATGGATCATCAGATTTTAAAGAATATTTTATAGATGAAATTTGGGAATGAAAAGTCTTATTACAGGAGGACTTAATGTAATGGTTGTTTAGAAAGACAAATGAAGTATACTATTTGTTACATTAAAATTGGGTCATTCTTTATGAATAATATGTTCATTATTAGAGAAAAATGTACCAAAGTTTCCATAATAGGAAACATCCCACATCAGTCATTTCTGAGGTAATGTATAATAGAAGCCCAGATGGAAGAAGAAAATTTTTATATATGAGCATGTTTAAGTTTATTAAAATAAAATGGCATAAAATCACAGAGTTTGCTTTAGATTATGTGAATTTGGGACTACTCAACTGTATTGGGTATTTTTATGTAAAGGAGAATAAGGACTTAAAAGTACTGCTGGTTCAGACAGGATTAAGCAGCACCATTCCCTACCAATCTTATGAGAATTAGATGAGAGAATCATGGATAATTTTTTTTATTAACTACAGTCCTAGCTTGTAACATTGACAAAAAAACCTTTCTTAGTACAGTGCTTTAATGGTAGTGCTCCAGTTTAGGAGGACTGTAAACCAGTGGATAAATCAGTAGTTATATGAGGGAGCTTTTAACTTTTTGCTTGTGTGTAATGTAATTATGTTAAATTGCCCTTTATAATTGGAGAGTATAGTTTGAAGGCTCGCTTGCGAATATGTGACCTTTCTTTAAAAAGGGCGTAAGATGGAGAGAGAAAATTGTTATCGAAGGAGTGGAATTATGAGAGAAAGAAAGGACAAGCAGTTTTACCTGTGTCACAAAGTAACCATAGAAAAAACTCCCAAGAATGAATCCCTGGATTGTCTCATCCCAGTCCATAACGTCAACCTGAAAGCAGTTGCAGAAATTTTTGAAGGACCAAACAGATCTAAAAAAGATGGTTACATAGAGATGCTGGAAATATAAGTAATCCATATGTTTTCATGTTGACATTTTAAAATCGAATGACTGACAAAGAAAAAATGTTAAGCAAAGAGTAGGCTATGTTAAAATTCCTTGAAAGGAAGCATATCAACATGAAATGTGACTACAGTATTAGTTTTTGATAAATGATTTATGTTTATATCTCTATCTATATTCATGATGTCTATATCTACAGACAGTGTTGGTCCTTACCTCTGATTCAGTGAATGAAGTCTTATTTAGGAACTGCTTAGTTTCATGACTATATGTGAGAGAACCTGTAGAATCTTAGAAAGAATTAATTTGAAAGAATTAATTTGTTTGCATTTCAAAATGTAGATTATATGCGGAAATTTTTCTTTTTGTGTAATGTTGTTCATAAAATTGACAGTAAAGTTGGGCATAGTATAGGGTACCTGTACACTTGTGGTGACAATTGGTACTGCAGAAATAAGAGAGTGTTAAGTTATTAGTTTCACTTTTCATTATTGTATTGCTTTAATGTATATTGCCTTCAAGGATGCAAACCACTAGGGATTGTATTTATTTGCTAGTTTGAAGGAGCCTACTTAGGCATTTGAACAGACGATGAATACCATGAGCATCTATTCTAGGGGTGGTAATTTGAAAATTGTTTGTTTTGTTGCATAAACACTAGAAGTAGAAGTGAAGAATAAGGATTGTTGTTTTCCATCAGAAGACTTGAAATGTTTGAATCCAAAGCTCTTGTATGAATTCAGAGAAGGAACACTAAGTCTTAGGTTGGTAGGTAATGCAAAAATGTGTACCTTTTTTAAAGAGGTCTTTGTAGATAAACTTCTGTGGTGGTACCATTCAACAATATGCTTAATGAATTTTTGTTCTTACACAAAAACAAACCTTCGTTCTTTACATGGGATTTGGCCTGCTGACACGAGCTGGAGTGGACGTTTAACTTGTAGGCAAGATCGTTAACTACTGACAGTAGGGGGAAGCCCTGCCCATTCGTTGGTCTGCACTCCACTTTGCTTCTGGCTGCCATCGTGTGAAGATGCCTACTGCACTTCTCTGCTGAGTGCCGTTCGCTTTCCTATGCTTTTTCCTTTGTTTTTTTTCCAATCATATTGTGTGATTGTTTATTTATTTAAAAAACCCTTTAATCACTTAAGCCTGCTGTGGAGAGGAAACCACAAGTCCTCAGGCACTGCCAGGGAAGGACAGTCCATGTAACTGGTTTCTCTCCTCTGTTGGGGTTGATCCTCACACTATGTTTTCATCCTGTGGGCATGAGTGTAATTAAATACAGTAATTCCATGTTCAAAGTTCTGGGTATGGCCTTCTGAACAACAGGAGGAGGAAGAGAGAAGAAAGTTTCTCTGGTGCCATCGGAGTGCAATACTCCACTGGTGACATCGAAAATTCTCTCTGGGTTTTTCTTCCCTCTGGCCAAACTTCCGCTGGCTGCTACCACTCCCTAGGGAGGGGTTTCGTGTACACTGACTACTCCTGCTATATCAGTAGAGAACCACCGAGGGGAGAAAGACGACCAGCCCGGTTCCTCTCCTGCAGTCTCTCACTGTTGCAGGTGCTGTGGGGGCCGAGGGGCTTAGGGAGCTCTGGCCGTCCTTAGGCCTCTCGGGGAACCGAGTGTGTAAGTATTGATTGTTCACTGCAAAGATTGTGAAAGGCCTTCTGGTTACTGCTTCGACTGTAACCATGATGACTTCTACAGTTACGGTATCCACCTGCTTGAGGACTGCCCCCACGTTTTTGGTGACTGCGCTTGGCTTCAGTGATTGTGCCCCCAGGGGCTTCGTTCAGCTTCATCATTGGGTGATGTCCTCCTCCACACATTGCTGTCTAAGGCTGTCCTTGGCAAGAAGGAGGAGTAGAAAAAAAGGAAAAGGAAGCCGTCATTATCATCGAGTGTTGTTGCCTCCTCCCCTTCCTCTTCCAAAGCTAGCAAGCGGAGGAAGAAAAAGGCTGCCTTGCCCGCCCACGGGAAGTCTTGTAGAGCTTTCAGTAGCCAGCCTTCCCCTGCAGAGACTACTGCCTGGTCTCTTGCTAGCGGTACAATGAGTACGGTCACTCCCATTGCATGGTGTGCAGGAGCAACCTATGCTAGAGGCTCTCTGAACCCTTGGTACTGGCCCCGGTAGCTCACCTACCCGGGCCAGCAAGGGTCCCTAGTCTAGGGACCTGGGCCTGGCTGCAAGCACAGCCCAGTGAGAGAGGATGAGCAGAGAGCGTGCAGGTTCTCCCTCACCCCCCCCCCCCCTCTGGCTCTACAAAGATAGTGGCCCAGGGGTCCTGGGATAGTGGCCCGTTCTGGTCACACGGGCAAGGCAAGAGGAGGTCCTCCACTCAGTCATTGTCTCCTGTAGTAGCCTCAGCTTCTAAGAAAGCTGGATCACGCTCGTGTGACAGCCCCTGCCCATGTTCATGTGGGCGGATCCTGGCTCCCCAACCCTTGTGGACGTCATCACCATGAGTTGACGACCGCCCATGACCTTGTTCACCTGCCGGGACCTCAGTCTTCGACAGGCTGGGTAAGGTTGCTCACAATCCCTCACATGCCCCCTTCACCTCCTTGGGGATTTCCAGAAGCTCGAGCCTATAACTATTCCTGTGGGTGACTCAGGAGGACCGGGATCTGAAGTCCTGTGCCTCAGGACTCAGACATCCCGAAGTTGCTAAGGCATTTTGTAGAAATCATTAAGATGATACAGCATTATATTGATCTTGAGGAAGAGACCTTGGTTTTCCCTCCGGACCATTTGTCAGCCATCGAGTCTTTTTGGGGACCCCTGATGGAACGCAGGTTCTCGATCAGCTTGCTTGCAGATAGGGTCTTGGACCATGTGAATTCTTTAGTTTCTGGCCAAGAGAATTTGCTTTGGTCTAGCCATTCATGCAAGACACTTCTCTGCCTCTAGCTCGCCAGAGGAAATGCTAAGTTCCCTCGGAGAGCCCACTGCCGACCAAAAAGGTTAACCCAGATCTGACCCGTCTGTGTCCTGGTCTGTCTCTGGAGCAACTCTATGTAAAAGGAGGCTCCCCCTCGTAGGCAGCAGGAGTGGCACTGGAATCAACTCTCCTCAGAACCAGTTTGTTCTCCATACCCAGTTCAAGATGGAAGCGGTTTGCACAGTACTTGATTCCATCAGAGAGGACGACTTCTTGCTTTTGGTTTACTTGAAAGATGTAATCCTTCAGTTATCAAAATGAATAAATGTACCTTTCTTCGCCCAACCTTGTCAGTATCACATAACTGTAAACACTCAGTATGCTTATAGAACAACAACCATCACACTTTAAACTGAAAACTATGCAAAAGGCAATTATCTACTTTTCCCCCATATTTGTAACAAAATATATTGCACAAATACTTTTTGAAATAAAATGCAACCCCTATTTTTTTTCTCCATAGTAAATGACAGTTCAGTGGGCATATAGCCTGCCTGTGTTTACCCACAGCATACCATGGTTTTGTAACCATTAATGTATTTTATTCGGCAACTTTCTTATCAGTTGTTACCATATCATATTACCATACATGAAATAAAAATGTGTAGGCTCTGTGCAAACTGTAGACCTAGGCTAGCCCAGGTGTTACACTCATAGTATCCATTTGCAAAAGTCAAATAGCTATCACAGGCACTTACAGAATCATTTATACTGTATTATATTGATGTATTATCATTGTAGTATGTATAAAAAAAACTAGCCTCCCACCATTTGTAATATTTACATTCTCAGAATCAGCTGATTGAGCCTGCTACTGAAAGAGTTAGGAAAAATTTTTAGTCACTAGAAGAAACGAATGTATTAATTGAATTATTATTTTTATTTTTGTACATAAAAGGAAAGTGGTCATACAAAGGTAAAGTAACATACTTTGTTAAAGTAAAATCCTTCAAACTCACAAAACAGCTGTGTCCCGATTCGTTTGTTTGCTGATGTAAGCATACCTCAGTCCTCAGTTTGCCTCTCTCTCTCTCTCTCTCTCTCTCTCTCTCTCTCTCTCTCTCTCTCTCTCTCTCTCTCTCTCTCTCTCTCTCTCTCTCTCTCTCTCTCTCTCTCTCTCAGTCTGTACATATCCTATAATGAAATATGTATCACTGTATAATAAACATAAAAATATGAAACCAAAACTCCAAGAAGTTCACGACACCATTGAATGAGTGCATGCATGAATGTGTATGTTAAAAATTTTTTTTTGTTTTGCTTTGCTTGATTTACTGTAACGTTTTTATTACAAGTTTAGTTGATTCTAAGTATGATTAACAAATATAGCAGTACACGAGAATATTTCATCACTGTTGATAGTTCAACTCTAATCACCATAAAAATATTTAAAATGGTTTTTTCCTATGTAGGCGAGGCAAATCCAAACAAATTGTACCAAGTTCACAGACAGCGTGGAATGAGTGTGTGCATATGTATGTACCCTACAGACTTTATGGCATTAATAATTTGGTTTCCAAAAAAAAAAAAAAAAAAATAGAAAACGCAGTAAAAATATAAACAAGAATACTAGGGTTTAAAATATGAACAAAATAGTTTGACTGTTGTGTGTTACTGTATTAGGCTTTAATGTAAACATACCAGAGTCTCTCTCTCTCTCTCTCTCTCTCTCTCTCTCTCTCTCTCTCTCTCTCTCTCTCTCTCTCTCTCTCTCTCTCTCTCTCTCTCGAATATAAGTACTGTACATAACCTTTAATGAAATATCAGTTACTGTACCATAAACATAAAAACATGAAACTAAACAAACCCAGGAAGTTTATGACGCCATCGAATGAATACGTGCGTATATGTTTTTTGCTTTGTCTGATTTGCTGTACTGTACTTCATTACAAGTTTAGTTGGCTCTATGATTATCACACATAAATAACAGTACACAAGAAAATATTTTATCACCATTGATGTTTCATCTCTAATCACTGTAGAAATATTTAAAACGTGAATTTCATACGTAGGCAACACAAAACCAAACAGGCTGTAGCAAGTTCTTTGACAGCATGGAATGAGTGTGTGCATACTTACATACCCTACATACTGTATTTATCTTTTGTTTAAAAAAAATGAGAAAACATAATCAAAATATAAATGAGAATTCGGTAGCGTAAATATAGATAAAAAGAAAAGTAAAGAATGTGTGTATTACTGTGCTTAGACTTCGATGTAAACATACCTCATACAGTATATCTTTGTGGCCTACACAGTGAATGATATACTGTATATAATCTCCATGTCAGGTACAGTACTTTAACTTTAAACATAAGGCTTAAAACGAATAATTTAGATTGTATACAATACCCTTGCCAAGTACCTTAATTATAAACAGGAATTAAAGGCCTCGTCTCTGATTTCACATCTCGAAAGATAATTTACCCTCTTCAGGGAAAGGGGTGATAAGACTTTGAGAAAGTAATATTATTATTATTCAGAAGATGAACCGTATTCATGTGGAACAAACCTACAAGAGCCATTGACTTGACATTCAAGTTTCCAAAGAATATGGTGTTCATTAGAAAGAAGTAAGAGGAGGTGAGGGAAATACGGAAAGAAGAGATCTCACTTATTAAAAAAAAAAAAAAAATAAAGTAACAAATTGATAAACATATAGAAATGTAATTGAATTATTAAAATGCAAGGAGAATTTTATTAGGGTAGTATCACCATTCTTTACGAAAATGACACTCATATCAGTGTTGATGTCTGAACACCATCACCTATCTTCACCCGTCTCCAGTATTCATTTTTCTCTTAGAGAGTTGCATAAGATTTTGACAACTAATTAACTTTATTAAGCATTGCATTCCTACCCTCCAGTGACCTCAGTGTATATTCCGTAATTAATATGCTCTTGAACCAATTATGAGAAGAGTTTGCGATTGGAAGATAATTTTGGAAAGAGGGTTTTAAGTATTTTGAGAAAGGGTGGTAACGTGTTCAGATGTTAAGTAAATGGGAGTGAAGTATACTCACTTTGGCAGATAGATAGAAAGGGAGCTATTGGCTGGAAGGGTTAGAAGTGGCAAATCACACACAGGTATGTTACCGCAATGATGATTGGCTTGTAACACGACATACTATTGGCTGGAAGGCTTAGAAGAGCCAGTCACAGAGCAGGATACCAGCTTTGCTAAGTTGCTGATTGGCTCATAGCTGCGATGCTTTGTTAGGGAGTTTCCCCTCTTTTTTTATGATTTTAGTTTGTTCACTGCTAATGTATACTATTCTTAGAACCTAGTTTTGTGAATTAATCTTTTTGTAGTTTTGTGTATGCACAGTCACTAGTGTGTTAAATATTTTTAATATGCATATATGTATATCTCTCTCTCTCTCTCTCTCTCTCTCTCTCTCTCTCTCTCTCTCTCTCTCTCTCTCTCTCTCTCTCTCTCTCTCCCTCCTAGGGTAACTTAATTAGTTTTCGCACATAGCTGTGAGCTGTATATTTTTAAATGTAATGTTGTAAAATGACTTTGAAATATCAAAGTGTTTTAGGATGATAGTTTAAGGTATATTTGGCGTAGGATGGTAGTTTAAGGTATATGTACGTTTGGCATTTGAACTATTAAAATAGGCAGTTATAAATGTTTTCAGAGCTGGTCTTTGGTGTTTAAATGATTAAAATAGGCAGTTATAAGCATTTTTAGAGGGGGATGTCAAGTATTCACGGAATTTAGTGATTCGCAGGTGGTTGTGGTCCCTATCCTGTTCAAACACTGGGGTTGCTGTATATATATATATATATATATATATATATATATATATATATATATATATATATATATATATATGTGTGTGTGTGTGTGTGTGTGTGTATATATATATATATATATATGATTCGCAGGTGGTTGTTGTCCCTATCGCCTTTGAATACCGGTGTTGCTACACACACACACACATAAATATATATATATATATATATATATATATATATATATATATATATATATATATATATATATATATAAAGGGTAACTCTTTAGGATAACTAATTGATCCTGGTTAGGAGGATTCCATATTTGAATATCCCACTGCAGTGTTGAACTAAATCCAGAATTATTTAATGACAAGGAAAACCAGGACTCCCAACAAATACTGTTCATCCAACCCAAACTGATTCTGACTGACTAAGCTAAGCAAAGCAGACAAGCTGACCACTAACGCACCCCATAAGCAGTTGCAAATGTTGTGAGGAGCACTTTATCTCTCGTGGTGGAGTCCTGATTTTGACATGTGCAATGGACTTGATCCCAGTGTCTCACCCCCATAGGGGGTTAGTACCATTAAGGTTCTTTGCAGCATCCCTTTAGCCCCTAGCTGCAACCTCTTTCGTTCCTTTTACCGCATCTCCTTTCATATTTTCTTTCATCCATCTTACTTTCCATCCTCTTCTAACAATTGAATCATTATGCAACTGTGAGGTTTTCTTCCTGTTAAACCTTTTAAACCTTTTACTGTCAGTTTCCATTTCAGCACTGAATGATCTCATAGGTCCCAGTGCTTGGCCTTTAGTCTAAAGTCTTTATTCAATTCAGTGTCTCACAAATTAATATTATTTCATGCTTTGCAGTTCAAAGATCAGAGCCATTAATTAGTGCATATTTGTAAATTCTCTTAGATACTTTTGTTTCAAGTTTGAGGAAATGTTGTGGAATATTTTTGAATACAGATTACTGTCATAAATCTAATTCCTAATGAGAAATCAGTTACTAGTTTTACATATAAGGTTACATAAAAAATGAGACCATTGTAGAATTATATATGACAGTTAACTATTTTCTATTGCTGTTCAAAGGATCAGAAACTGTAATTATTGTTTATTTGTAAAGTTTGGTAAAATATTTTCATTTCCATTTTGAGAAAATGTTGAATATTCATGAGTTCAGATTACCAGCATAAATCTCATTCCAAATGAGAAATTAATTACCAGTTTTAAATATAAGGTTACTTAAAAAAAGAGAGCATCAATATTGAAATTTATAAGGCTGGTAATTATTTTCTATGCATAGCTGACAGCGTGATTATGACAGATAACACTGATTATTAACCTGGGGTATTGATGCTGGTGTTACCAAAGCATTATTAATTCATTTTAAATTGATTTTCCCTTTTTCTATTCTGAATTTATGATACAATAAAACTTGGCCATCTGAAAAGGACTAAGGGTTATGAATCATCATTACCAGATATATCAGGCATATATTTATTTTGAGATAAGATACTCAGAAATTATATATATATATATATATATATATATATATATATATATATATATATATATATATATACACACATAGGCAATCCTCGGTTATCGGCGAGGGTTCTGTTCTGGGCGTGTGATGATAACCAAAAATCGCCACTAGTCGAAAATCGGCGATTTCCGGTGCTTTTTCAGTGATTATCGGCGCCGAAAAGTGCCGATTTTCGGTTATCGGCACCTCTGTTAGATATGTATTTGCGCCAATACCCAATTATCGGCGCCGATAAGCGGAACTCGGCGATTTTTGGCGCCGAAAATTGCCGATTTTCGTCGCTAGACAAGTGCCATAAAACTGGATTGCCATCGACTGAGCCTGCTGTTAACCAGGGACTGCCTGTATATATATATATATATATATATATATATATATATATATATATATGTAACTTATAGATAGGTGTTAGTAATCAAGTCAAGCTGTACATGATACAGTATATAGATAAATGAGAGTAAGATAAAGAGAGAGGTGCATTTTTACCTGTCGAAATGTTGTCCTTTTGTAGACAAGGAGCAGTGACGCTGGAAGAATGGTTCCTTTTGACCATGGCGACGAGAATCACTGAGACGTTGACTCTCGTTAAGTAAAGATTCATGAATCCCAGCCATGCCATTATGGCCAAGGCTATTCTGGCAGGGAGCCATCCTTTCAAGAAAATGGAAAAAGTCTTATTTCTGAGGGTATGCAGTTGAGGAAATCAATTATTGTGATACCAGTATACTTACACATAACCAAGGTTAGTATAAGAAGAGGTTAGCCAGACAATGGGACAGCCACTGCTCATCTACGTCACTCAAGCTGCTCCACTGTGCATTAACTGTTTTAGTGTATTATAGATAGACAAGATTCACCATTCTCTCTCTCTCTCTCCCCATATATATATATATATATATATATATATATATATATATATATATATATATACATTTATACTTTATATATGTGTATATATATATATATATATATATATATATATATATATATATATATATATATATATATATATATATATATATATATATATATATATATATATATATATACTTATATACATATATACATAAGGCAGTCCCTGGTTTATGACGGGGGTTCCGTTTTTAACCGTGTCGTAAACCAAAAATCGTCGTAAACCGAAAAATCGAAAATCGTCAAAAATCCTAAAAGAACCTTACTTTTAATGCTTTGGGTGTATTGAAAACGATGTAAACTGCATTTTTATTGAGTTTTTCATAAGCTCCAAATTTGGATTGTTCTACCGTTTTGGAGCCATATTTCTTCCGTTGGATCGGGGTACGAAGTGTGATAACCCCGGAACATGCGTCGTAAACTGGGAAATAATTTCTGATGAATATATTTGAAAAGCGTCTTGACCTTGGAACGTCGTAAGCTGGACCCGTCGTAAACCGGGGACTGCCTGTATATGTGCATATATATGTACTATCGTGCACAAAAGCCCGTTCCCTCCGCTGATCCAGGGAGTTTACACGACTCCGCTGACTGTGAAACACCGAAGCAGTTGAACAACGAACTAATGGAAGACCCAACAGATGTTGCACCGCAAGGGCATATGGGAACAGGAAGGAAAAGTGGGAAGCAGGTATTTTTCTTGAGCATAGAGGAAAGTCTCCATATTGTAATATTGTTAAGGAATGATCGTCAAGTTGTTGTTGTTGACGACACTGGGTATGGTGTAAAATGTGCAGTTAAGGAAATATGCGAAATGAATATGACAGTGAAAGTGCTTAGGATGTCACCATTCAAGAATTAGTATTTCATATAGATTACATGACTGTCCACAAGATCGATACAAAACATTTCAGCAACAGTGTTTGCTGTGTTGGTCTATAATCTTCAGGCCACCTCTTGTATATAAAAACTAACATTTATAGCAGCAAAGTAGCAAAATTTTCAGTTCACTTACGTTACTGAGGTACCAACCACAAACTGCAGCTGGTGCATCCTCTATTATGTAAATATTCAGAGATCTTTTATATTTAGTTATATTGCGTGATTGATCCAACTTCAATAGTGAAGGTGGACGATGTGGGTGATGACAACCGAATACCAGTTTTTAGACAAATTATGGCTATACGTAATTTTTTTG
>JANJGK010000038.1:17194535-17199535 GCA_039081455.1 Macrobrachium rosenbergii | reverse complement strand
TCCCCATCTAAGAGTTAATTCCAAACCTTTTTCACCTGAACCGAGACTTCGCCTCTTAAGTAAATTTCAACTCTCAGATGTCAAAAGCTGAAATCCGTTGCTAGTTTGGCGCCATAATGGTGATTTGTGGACAGCTTGCGTTTTAGAGGAATAGTTTCAATTTTATTTTCTTTCGCTTCTGAAATGTGACGTAGCGTTTTAAATCAGTAAATTCTATTTGGTCTCCACTTCATTGTATTTCTCTTCTTACAATGTCAGGGAACGAAAGCTTTTTCATTTTAAACTAGCAGTCGTCTTCGTGGTGTCTGTCCTTGCATTCTTCTTCAGAGAGCGATCTAGTCTTCATCATTTTCCCAAACATGGCTTCCTCTCACCGTCAAGGGCACCCTTTCTGCTTCACAACCATGACTTCGTGCTATTAGTCCTAATCATCTTTTGTGCTGTACAACCATGGCTTCGTGCTGTCAGTCCCTGGAGACCAGTCAAACTGAGTTAGCAACCCATTTGAGTAATTTGCTGCTCATTAGCTCGTCCATTTTAAGAAGACAGAAGTTTACTTTATTTTTTTTTTCATTCCAATTCAGTATTGTGGCATAATGCCATGCAAATAATTTTGTGGGTGTGGGAAAGTAACGGTAAAGAATATCATAACAGCATTGCTCTTTCAAACCTAAAGATTTTTACTATTTTTTTTTTCCAATGTTGAACTCATGGATGTATAGGAACCGACAAAACTTGTCTAGACCCGCTCCGGAGGGTGTTAGTGCCGTCAGTGCACCTCATGTGGTGCACTATAGGCATTGCATAAGAGTCTTTGCATTGTTCCTTCTTTCCTTTCACTGTAACTCCGTTCATATTCTCTATCTTCGATCTTACTTTCCACCTTCTCCTAACAATTGATTCATAGTGCAACTGCGAAAGTTTTCTCCTGTTACACTTTTAAAACCTTGTAACTGTTTCAGCACGGAATGACCACATAGGTCCCAGCGCTTGGCCTTTGGCCCAAATTCTATATTCTATTCTATTCTATTCTTATCAAGACCTATAACACAGCTGGAATGACCCTTCCACAGTTTAGCAACAAGAAGAAATAAAGACCTCTGGTGCTGAGCAGTGTAACATCATAATACATCAAATGAAAATGGTTTCTGACGCTCTGTAAAAACAAACAGCCCGCACTCAATTCGGAGGCCCAGATAACAGAATTTAAATAGCAAGCAGGCAATATCCTCCTCTGAAGATGGATGTTGCCAATAACCTCTTCCTTGTCATTTGAACCGCCAACAGGTGGAATACCACCGGATGCTTTGTCCACTGAAGGATAAAGTATGTAACAGGAAGGGAACCAAATATGAAGCTATAGATTTGGAACTGTAGCGAGCGTCACCAGTAACTGGTTTCATCCGTTCTCTGTCCGACCAACAGAGAGTAGAGACAAACTTCTTCCCCAGTGGGTATTAGGTGAAATCTAGGCTATAGGGAAGCGATATGCAGTTGTTTATCTGGTTCCCCGCTTTCGCTTCTTGTGTAATAGAGCTGGTCAACCGATGTACGTGAATGGCAGCCGCAGAGGTTTGTATAATGCTTTGAAATGTTTTCTCCTGTAAGACAAAGTATACCACATTTTAACCAGACCACCAAGCTGATTAACAGCTCTCCTAGGGCTGGCCCGAAGGATCAGACTTATTTTACGTGGCTAAGAACCAATTGGTTACCTGGCAACGGGACCTACAGTTTATTGTGGAATCCGAACCACATTATACCGAGAAATGAAATTCTATCACCAGAAATAAATTCCTCTAATTCTTCAAGAGGCACAAGATTTCTGGTAAGGTGAATGGGGAGATTTACCTTCTCCGAATAAACATTAGTCATTTTGTCATCATTCTCAGCGGAAAGTCTGTATGTTGGGTATATCCCGAAGTCATTAAGCCACATGACTAAAACTGAATGCTGGCACACAGAGTGGAGCCTAGATACGAGCATATTTCATGTTTTCTGCATAACCGGTGCAAATTTGTTCCACGTCTTATACTTATGAATTATAATTTTCCAATCACATAAGTTTCGTGTGAAATGCTTATGAAATGTTTTGCTTTATTTCTATTCAAAAATAAAAAAAAAATTCTTATTACCAATGACAAGCAAAGCGGTTTTCCATAAATTGGAAGTGTCTAAACATAAATAAAGGAAACGAGAAGGAAATAATACAAAAAAAGGTAAACTAACAAACAAATATCTACATACACCCGTAGACCAGCAGTGCAAGTTGGGAATACAGTCGATGGTAATTGGTGGTCTAAGCTTTATTAACCCCCCCCCCACATAAAACTAGGGCGAAGCACATTTTTTAAGGGGGGGTTTAATAAAGCTTGGAGCACCGATTATCACTGACTTTGTGTTCCCGACTTGCATCGCTGGTCTACGAGTATATGTAGATATTTGTTTGTTGGTTTACCTTTTTTTATGTATTATTTCCTTCTCGTTTCCTTTATGTTTAGACACTCCCATTCTATGGAATAACGCGTTGCTTGTCATTGGAAGTATGAATTTTTTTTTATTTTTAAATAGAAATAAAGTAAAGCATTTCATATACCTTTCATACGAAACTCTTGTAATTGGAAAATCATAATTTGTAGTGTGCTCCCTTTCTCTGAGGATAACAATACGGAGGCGTGTTTGTCCATAAAAATAATTGTTGTTACAGATAATGTATACTCGTACATTAGGGCTTAATGCATTTGGTAGCCTACTTTACAACGACCGGTGAAAAAATAACTAGAAAAGAATTATGCCAGACCGTTGCTAAGACCTTTGCCTTCTAGTATCAGTTGTAAGGACAGCGTTGTCATGTTGTTCAGAGCGCAGCCAACAGAGCCTGACTATGAACGTACTATGAAGTGTATCGAAAAACCCTTTGGTTATTCTTACCTGTCAGTTTCCCAAAGTGGATAACTCTTGATCTAGTTTTACAAACCAAGGCTAATTCCAATGAACATCTGAACACTTCAGAAAGAGAGTTTCTTGCCGTTTTTGGAAAACGCAACTTCGAAATCGTAATTCTTCTTTGTTTGCTGCAAGATCAGGAATCCGAAATGGAAGTGGCAGCCATAAACGATTTCTTGAAGTTAACCTTCGGTAAGTAGCCTACTTATTTATTCCATGATTTGTAACGGTGTGGTATGCACGAATTTATTTGCTATTCAGGTAAAAATACTTTAGAAGAAACTTATACATTTCAGTGGTTATTATGAGTTACCGTTTTAATATCGGTATTCATGGAGAAACATTCTGGTAAACAAAGGTTATGCAGACAGTAGGCGTAGGCTACAAAAGTTTAGATTCTTTTTTTCCTTTTTTTTCATTCATAAGTTCTCGTTTCAAAGAAGAAAGCTGGAACTTTTAAGTTGCCTGCTCCTTTCATTCAGACCACTGCTGAGCTGACGGCGAGTCTTGCAAGTTTGAGGACTGAAATACCTCTAAAGTGCCACGCACCATGGCTAAGGTTTTTGTGCATATTGCTATTCAAGTATGCTCATGTATGAATGTTTATATTTTTTCTACTGTTTGTTAGCATTAGCTTGGCCCACGTTTCTCCCTTATCACGTAGTTTTCGGCAGTGGTTTAGCTTGGGCTTTTCCAGTATGAATATTTGCTCATTTTAAAGAAAACCAATATTAGTATAGAACCTTGCAAAGTATGGCGACCGTGATTATTTTCATATTCAGATACGAATGTTATTGTCAGTTTCAGTTCAACCTTAAGGACAAAATATTTCGTGTGTAATCATTATTTTTTTTATAGCAAGCTTAAGTTGTGAGGTGCGGTTGTTACAGTTTAGTTTAGGAGTACAGGCCCGACTGTTGTTGTTCGGAAGAGGAATAGGCTTAATCTAATCTCTTCAAACAGTGATGAGTTGGTTTGGTAGGTCATATCACATCAACCAAAAGCTGGTTAATAAAATACCTTTAATAAGGGATTGAGAAAAATCTCTGTCAAGGAGGTCAGGTAACTCCTCTGTAGATGCATTTTTACAAATAAGCGTTAACATAAATGGTTAATTACTATGGTTGGGTAATATTGGGCTTTCAACACATGTCTTTTGTAATATTTAGTTTCACTGACTACGTTCGAGTGGATTTTTTATTGTTTTGATTCCTTAGGTGCTACATTTACAGTAGTTACCCTACGCTTGATGGTTAACCAGTGCTCTCAGTACTCGGGTTGTACCATGGTCTGTGATCTTAAGGCAAAGTTCGCTTTCCTGAGGGTACTCTCGAGGGCGATTTTGTTTACCTATTAATTTATTTGTCATCAAGTTTATTACCTTTTTGGGCTTTGGTGTTGTTATTGTTGATAAATATACTCTTTATTGTAATTCCGTAATATGCTTATATTGTTTCCTAATGTTTATTTTCTTTCTCTTCATATGGTTATTCTGTTCTGTGAAAAGCTTTTAAAGCAATTTCATGATCTTTAGTCTTGTAATAAAACAATAGAATCTGACTATAGATAATTATAACATTATTACTTCTTTATCCGTAATAGTATTTAGTTCTCGATGTCATTCTTGTTGAACAGTAATGTTATTAGAACTCTGTTATGTCTTTGATAATAAAATGTTGCCAGAGTGACTGTTGTGAGTTTGTACTTATCGACAATGGATCAATGGACACACTTCTGGCAACTCAAGGTAGAAATAATTGGTGCCTGTGAGAATTCACAAAGCGAACATTATTTTGAGGAACCTGTAAGCTGTATGTGAGGTTTCTTTCGAAATTACACCAAGGAGAGTTTTAATGCCGATATTTGTCTGACAGATTTCATTGTATTGTCACTTACTTGTACCTTTTGTTTATTCTTTTTTGAAGGTTGGCTGCCGGCCAGAATTGCCTTGGCGTTCATGGCATGGCTTGGTTTCATCAATTTGTACATGACGAGAATTAATGTCTCCGTCATCATCGTTGCTATGGTCAAGAGGAACAGTTCTTCCAGCGCTC
>JANJGK010000038.1:17182035-17184535 GCA_039081455.1 Macrobrachium rosenbergii | reverse complement strand
GTCTGACCTAGAGATAGATGATGCCAGCTTGGTCTACCACCGCCTACATCGTTCACTAATAAGCTCCATGTCATGATTGAGACCAAGGATAGCTTCAACTCTCGTAAGTGGAGACTTTACTACACCCGCAAGTGTTGCATCATCGTTATACTGAACAATCTTGTTTTCCAGGCCAACAACCATGTCACTTGTATCCACTAAAAATAACATTGGACCTCGAGCACTACCCTGTGGAACTCCAGACACAATAGGTCATGGTTCGCGGAAGGTCCCATCTACAGCAACTCGCTGCTGTCTACCTGCGAGAAAATCTTCAAGCACGCCTAAAACATGTCCACCAACTCCAAGATTCTGAAGTTTATAAATAAGCCCCTTGTGATTTACTAAATCAAAAGCAGCACTAAAATCTATTTGAATAAAAACAAATTTTTGTCTGGGTGTGATAATCATGAATCCCCCCCCCCTCTCTCTCTCTCTCTCTCTCTCTCTCTCTCTCTCTCTCTCTCTCTCTCTCTCTCTCTCTCTCTCTCTCTCTCTCTCTCTCTCTCTCTCTCTCTCTCAATATTTAATGTGTATAATTATCCCGTTATTATCAGTGTCAGGAAGTATAATTATTTTATTCAGAATTTTTTCAACGAAAGACCATCATTAATTTATTTCTTTTGTACTTGTAAATATAAGTAATCTCTCTGAACTGCTCAAGCAGCAGACTTTATATCATCAGCCGAAGAGGTCTGTTTTACGATTCAAAATTTTTATTCTTCCTGTTTTTATCTACACCTTAATTCATCAGATTGCCAGTATTCATGAGAAACCATAATGTGCTTTCAGCATACATCTAACATTTCAGTCTGCCATTAGATAGACATTTAAAAAAGAAAAAAAAAAAAACTACCTACAGCAGTAGCGGGTTGTTTAGTGTATGTCAAATAGTCTAATGCAAGTGGCCATGCTAGTGTTGCATTTTAAATACCCAGTGATACTTCATAGAGGCAGAGGGATGTGCTTTAGTGTTTAGATGAAAACCTGGTAAAAGAATAGTGATGAGAGAATTATTCCGACTGACAACATTCATTGTGTTGGATGACCCACTTTTTGAGCCATTGCACACAAAGCTTCCTTGAATACTATTCGTTGGGGTTCCATACTAAAGTAAGTAGAGTGAATTCTTATTTAGGGTTTTTTTTAGTGATTCCTATCTGTTTATCAGGATTTAACAATTTTCTTACATACTGAAGAATTTTCTTAAACCCAATATGTAATTGCAGAGATGAATATAGCATGTGACTAATAATAGTTAAAGCCCAGTATTGCAGAAGGATTGTTATGATTATTCAAAATTACTTGAACGAGGCCAGTGAGTTAAAATTGTAGATGGTCAATGGGCTCATCTGAAGTATTTAACCTAAAGTAATGGGTGCAAATTGGAGCAAGGTAAGAAGTTGGGCAGCTACTTAAGAAGACTGAAGAGAACGATGAAAAGTAAGAGTTAGAAAGCTATTCAGCCTGGGGTAACGAGCTTTTTGTGCTGTCTACAGCATACCACGCAAGACACACTAAGTGGTATACTCCCTAAGGTGCATAGGATGGGGTCTTAGAGATGTTACAATGCCCTTTTGTAATTTCACCATAAACTGAATGATTTCTGGAGATGAAACTGAAGCCTCAGTGGTGGGAGCTTTCTTCGTTGGCTTGTTCTTGCACAGATGGATTCTTTGGCTATCATTTACTCTGTCTGCGCCTAACAGCATTTAGATGAAGGCTCAAGGATAACCATCATTAACAAAACATTATGGAGAGTGATTCGCATTCAAGTTTTTTGTCAAAGTTTCACAGCCAAATTCATTTAAAGCATTTAATGATTGGGGTCATCAATCTAGACATAACGTTTATTTCTAACGATATTTGGGAATGCAGTTAATCTTAATTCAGCTTTCACACATTGTTACCTCGGAATATGCTCATGTTTTAGTAGTATGGTAATTCTTCACGTGAATGTTACCTCAGAATACACTCATGTTATAGTAGTCTGGTAATTCTTCACGTGAACGCTATGGATACTGCTGCTGTTCACTAACTGTCACATGATTTTGTGAATGCCCCTTTTCTCAGCAGTATCCTCAGGATGTCCAATTCCCATTTCATTACATCTTTTATATTAACTTCCTTGGCTGCCTTTCTGTGTGTGTTTTGTGTGTGTGTCTGTCCCTCCCCTCCCCCCTTTCCCCCCTCCCCTTCCCCCTCCCCTTCCCCCTCCCCTTTCCCCATCCCCTTCCTCCTCCACTCCCCTCAAATAAAAATATATCTTGCTTGACCTGTAGAATTTATATATATGAAGTGTTTAATTAACCTCGTGGGAACTATAAACCACGTGTATTATGAGGATCAATACTACTCCTGTTATACAGTACAACTGAAGTAGATTTAATAAGATGATGTCATAATCCAATGGGCATTTCTCCATGAGGTGGAAGAAATGATTCTGAAGACAGATTCTGGA